>CM059189.1:96741058-96857796 GCA_030323885.1 Branchipolynoe longqiensis | reverse complement strand
GTCAATGATTTCGCGTCCACAGTACGAGGAAATGCTAAGTTCACGAGGAGAACTAAAGCATATGCTGACCGGTGTTTCCATTAGTCGTTGAGAAGATTGCAACAATAACATTGACATTCGATGAACTTCGTACGCAGCACTATCAAGCGTAGCAGTTCTGGAGAACTGTACTACAAGCTGATCGTCAACCGAGTTCGGCGGGAACTTTGACATATGTGACTGAGTCGAGGATTTCGCTACAGCAATATGATGGACAATGCTATAGTTCAGTTAGAACTAACGCATATGCTGCTAGTGACTGGATCGTGTTGGTGATATTAAGCAACGAAGACGGACGAGTTCACATAGAACTGACACAGAGACAGTTATATTCAATATAAATTTGCCGTTTCGTGGAGAAAACGCCTTAACATCGATCATCGACGTCAACAAATACAGAACATTCGAATACTACTATTCTATACGTTAAACTTGAGCAAAAGCATGTAGATCTATTATTATTGAATAATATAGATAAGTATTATGGTTTTGAAGTTCAAAAAGAACCACTGTCATTGCTTTGTTTACATTATGCCGCCAAGTTACGCTATCGTATATGTTGAATTTCTGTTGACACGATTATATTTGTTAATACTGATAATTGATGCTTTATTCTTGTACAGGAGCTACAAAAACACATATTGATTCATCTGTTGCCATTATTTCGAGATAAAACGACTTAAAATTGGTGAAATCGAAGCTTTTGGTCTAGATTTGCAAGAAAATAGTTCCTGAAACTAGGTCATCGATTCAAACCGCTTAGGCCTTGTTTTCTCATTGACTTGAGTTCCGTAATGTTAATCCTATGAGAACCTGTCGATCAACCACGCGTCTACCATCGACGTCCCAGGTTTCTTCTATTTGACAGTCGGTAAAACAAAATGCCTGGTAAAAGCGCAGCGATGTTGGAATATTTGACAGCAGATACCAAATCCGATTGAGCACTAATGTAAGATCGATGCTAAGTGACTGGACTGTGCCTTAGAATCGTTACAGAACGATCTCTAAACCGTCACAAAACTAAAAAATGCTCGGAATAAGCTAAAAATGATGGCAAATGAATCGTATGCTCCTTAGGACATCATATATGTTATCAGCGGGGTAAAATAAGACATAAAACATAGTTAAAATTTAAATTATAAAAATAAAATATAGAATTATTTTATTAAATACCATAAAAAAAAAGGAAAATGAAAATTTTCGGAATTTTTTTTTTCTTTTTGCTCTCGAAGTCAGATGTACCTTATCTATTAGCGCGACTATTTCAGACTCAATTTATTGTTTAGGTTGATAAAAGATATAGAAGATATTAAAGAGGATATAAAGGTGACAACGTAGTACTGTGCACTTCTTGCTATACTGCTGGGCAGATGGTAAGAAGTGGAGGGGCGGAGTACGTTGTAAAATTGTCCGATATAATACATGTGAACCGAGGTGAAGTTACTATAATAAATTACAAACTGTCTATATAATGATAAATGTTAAATTATAAAAACCAAAAGGCATATGAGGGATGTGTGAACTTGGTAAACTATTATTCATTGAGTATAGAATTTGTATAATTGAATAGTCTTTAGAGGGAGTGTCACTTCCGAGTTTGACTAAGAACAGTCTTTGGAAGAGTCACCTCACATGCCCCCTCCACCCCCACATGGTATTGTTATGATCATTGACCACTGCATTGTACTCTGATTGGAGGAGTGAGTCATGTGACCACTGCATTGTACTGTGATTGATGAATAGGATCATGTGACAACGGCCATCTTGAATCTTGAGAACCTATATAAGCAATAAACCAAAGAGTCTCATTCTCTTACTTTTCACTCTTACCCTGTTTTCCTTCACACCCACACCACCAGCCGGCACGTTTACAATGGGTTCATTTTAGAGTATCACCCCACCCCTTTCCCCCAATGGGGAACAGGCATTCTTGGCCCTACCAATAGGGATCCAGCATTCCTGGTCCCCATGGCTACCAGAGGTCTGCCCACCACCACAAGCTGTATGGCTCCATGGCCACCACCAACCTTTGAGTGTGGTGATTGATCCTTATCCCAGCAGAGGGGGTAGGCCCTGAATACACTCACACCCAGACCTGCCAACACCACTATGTCTATTTACATCCCACTCAGGCACCACAAACCCAAAAATATAGAGGGGCATCCCTGTGATGTCATCAAACGGAAGTGCAGCCATTGTGTCGATATCAACTAGTAAACAACCTGCCAGTTACAATAACATAGTCCATAGAGAGGGAGATCATTCTTTCAGTTTTATTCCAAATTAATAGAAATGCAGAAGCCTAACCATATAAATTTAATATAATCTTTTCATTGAATATGTTTTCTTTATGTGTGCCAAGCGGTTTGTTTCTAGCTTGTGTAGTTTTAGAGATATTTCACTTTTTCTGTATGAAGATTGCTCACGGCCATTAACAATGCATTGAGTTTGCCGGTACGCGCCATGCAAAACGTCTATTTTATTCAAAATTAATCGAAATGCAGAACCCTAACCGTATAAATTTAATATAATCTGTTTGTTGGATGTGTTTTATATATGTATTCTACTCAGTTTGTTTCTAGGTGGTGTGGTTTTAGAGATATTTCACTTTTTCTGTATGAAAATTGCTCACAGCCATTGACAATGCATTGAGTTTACCGGTAGGCTTATGCGCAGTCCAAAACATCTATTTTATTCAAAATTAATAGAAATGCAGAACCCTAACCTTATAAGTTTAATATAATCTTTTCGTTGAATATGTTTTCTATATGTGTTCCAAGCGGCTTGTTTCTGGGTGGTGTAATTTTAGAGATATTTCACATTATGTAAAACAACAACAAACAAACAATTTCACATTTTCTGTATGAAGATTGCTCACTGCCATTGACAATGCATTGAGTTTGTTATTGTGGTTGTATCACCACAATGGCTGCACTTCCGTTTACCGTGACATCAGTGCACCCTCTACATACATGCGCCTGGGCCGCGTTCAGGCTCCGTCTCGGAGGCGCCTCGGAGGCGCCCGTGACGTCAGGCTAGTCTGAACAACAACAGCCAGTTGGTCGCCTCGAAAATGGCCGCCCCCATAGGAGGCGGCCATTTGCATCGAAATGCTGCGCTCTGATTGGATGAAACCACTGCATGCGGCGGCCATTTTCGAGGCGCTGTTTGTCTCCAACCTGAAAAGGGAGGCGTCTCCGAGACGTCTCCGAGACGCACCCTGAACGGAAATAAGCCAAAAAGCATCGCCGAGACGTCGCCGAGGCGCCTCCGAGACGGAGCCTGAACGCGGCCCAGGTCACGTACACTGATCAGTAATAGAACATTTGCATTCCCCTCTATGCTGAATATCGGAATATTTTACGATATGATGTTTTTTTTTAATATGCCACATTATCATATCTATACCTCCAAAGTGTAAGAATACCAATTCTGTAAAGAAAATGCGTGTGCGTGAAATCATATAGTGTAATGTTGTACATTCGCCACTTCCAAGATACCAAATTTCATGTCCACCTAGGAGCTGGGGGTAGGTAGGTAAAGATACCAGTGAGTAGTGTCCATAGAGCTCATGGTTTCGACCTACATTTGCTACGGAGGAGCCCCTTCATATGACGTCACAGAGGGGAGGGAGTTCCAAAAGGGTGTTTCCAAAACAAAATGGCCAGAATGAGGGCCAGAAGATGGATGGGGGTTTCACCTCATAGCAACATCTAACAGATCTGCAGGATGGGTATCGACTTGTGATAGTGGTTTTATCACGGAAAGACAAAAACACTGTTTCGCGTGAGCACGTCGCCTACACATGACGACTGTGTTACTGCACGATGGCGCACATATTACGCGTTAATGGAATCTCGGCTTAGCTGTCAGTGGATTCATTGTGAAAGCAAGCAAGCCAAGAGTCACACTTCCGGTGTACTTTTTAAAATTTAATTTTTTAGCCGATCCCTTGCAGTGACTAAGTGAGATATACGCACGCACTGTGGGTCTATAGCGTATAGGCATAGCTATAGTATAGGTGTGGGTCTTTTATGTTTTAGTTAGTTGGTTATCACCTGAGTAGCCAAGATGCGGTTAGACAGTATGAAAATGCAGTTTGACGCTGCCCTCGTGCAATACGTTGGGGCACTGGGCCGCTACCAAATATTTATAGCCGTGCTCTTGTGTCTTGTTTCTTTTCCAACATGCCTCTGTTCAATGATTATTATTTTCACCTCCGGTCGGATGGATCACTGGTGTGCAGTCCCGCAACCGCAACAGGTGAGCTGAGGCGCAATATTATAAAGTGTGTACACTGTACTTTGGCTTTGCTTTGCCTTTGGTTCGGGGCGAATTGCCACGCTTTGCCGTTGGATGTTCAGCGCATATTATATATCGGTTGTATTGTTATCATTATAAAATGATTGTTGATTGCACAAACTTTGAAACCACCGATTTTACGCTTTCCATAGGCCCTACCCTGTTCCTGTATAGTAAAACTCATTATGATTGTGCACCTGCTAATTTCGTTGTCGTGAGTCATCATGCCATTTTTGGTTGTAATAATATAATGCCTTATTTTCCTGAAGGTGTTCATTTTAGTTGCTAATGTTCTGTTAATCCTATTTAAATTTAATTGACTGGTTCCTGAAAATGTGCCCAAATGGGATGGCCGAATGAGTTAGAGCGTCCGTTTCCCATGCTGGTAGATCGTGGGATCATGGGTTCGAACCCTGGTCGAGTCAAAGCAATGACTTAAGAATTGATACCTGTCACTTCCTAGCCAGGCGTTTGGCATTATTAGGATAGGGCAAGGACTTGTTGGCTCAGTGTCAGGATAATGTGACTGAGTGGGCTATCAGGTCATAGTGCTGATGGTCCAGTATCCCAGTGGGGCAGCACTATAAAGTCGACATGAGTGCGCACTGTCACAAGTCGGTACCCGTCCTGATATGCTCTTAGATGTTGCTAAGACGTAAAACAACAAAAATCAAACAACTGAAAATGTAGGGTCAATTGTAGTACCTAGATATTTATAGCTTCTAAGAGCCTCCTTAAGTGTACTCTCTCCTATTTCTATTGTGACAATTGGTGAGCTGGAACGTTTTGTTTTGGTTGCAAAAATTACATATTAAATTTTTTATAATATTTATTGAGTTTATTTTCCTTCTTCCAATGGTTTACTCTAAGTCACGATTCATTCTGGTTTCAGCCACTTTTATATCAGCATCTGTACTAGTGGGAGGCCGTTAATGTAGATCTTTAGGAATAATAGATGGCCCAGGGTAGATCCTTGTGGTACCACTGTCTTCACCTCTCTCGGTGAAGAATCGACCCCTTCAAATTTATAATCTACAAAATCAAATGCTTTGCAGAAGTCTATGAAGACAACAACCATGCTTTCCATGCCCTGTATACTAATAATTATTATGCAGTGTATAGTAAAACGGTCATTATGCACCTGCTAATTTCATTGTAGTCTTCAACTAATTGAACCATGTTTGATGGAGTGTGATGGGGGGTGGGGCAGTAGGGACTTGTAATAACGATTTACGCTTTATATAGGGACGACTAATTACGCCAGAGTGAAGGGGAGTGGCTTATGGAAAACCATACAAAGTGTGACATTGGGGCAAAGTGTGACATTGGGGTGGAGGGTATCTGAGTCATCATGGCAATTTTCGGTACTGTCGGTTCTGTGAGATGACACAGTCAAATACTCAAAATAACGAAAGGCAATAACCTTTTACTTTTTCTAGAATCTATTTTAACATGACCACAAATTATATGATTGTGAACTTTTTAAATTCACGAGTGTCTATTGACACATAATTGATTGTATGCTTTTACATTATATGTAAAAGCGATGGTTGAATAAAAAACGAAAATTCTTGCTGTGAATATGGGCTATGCTGCCGACACGGCATAAAGAAACCGTCAATGATTCAGACTATATGCAGTGGTAATGAGGTTCTAGAAGTCATACTGAATGTTATTGTTATGCATATATAACAAAATATCTGTCTGGACAGTAATAGAATTAGGCTGTGGTCAGAGGACTGTGATATGTGTTCCACTGTGCAAGTCTAAGCTAGGTCACTTGGCTAGTGACCTCCATAAAACCTAAACTGGGTCAGAAAGGAGTTTGTATGTCACATGACTATTATACTTTCATTCTGCACCACCAGGTAACTAATCAGTACTAATCATTCCCCACCTGTTGATTTTCTAGTCTAATGGTTAGGGTTTTGGATTATAATCTGTAGGTTGAAGGTTCAAATCCCTTTGGTGTTTAACATTTAACTTTCTATTTTATTACTTTTTCCCCACTATATGCTCTTCTGATTGATCACTACAATGAAATTATGTAATAAAATTGAATCAACAAATATTTTACATTGTATAAAATATATTTCCTTTATATTTTACTCTAAAAAGAATTGAAATACTTTTGATTCTTCGTTCTCTATACTCCCACCCAGCCATTTACAACACAGCAGGAATAACCTGACTGTAAGTGTAACTTGTAAGTGTAATGTATGAATGACAAATGTACCACATTACAAGTGTAAACTGGGGCACTGGGCCAGGGTCTTCCACCGAACCTCGTGGTTCGGGTGAGAGTTGTTTGTACAAAAACAAAGGGGGGAAAAAGAAGAAATATGATGAAAAAATTGTGAATAGTATTAACTCATTTTTCAAATAAATTGGGTCTTGACCACCATTACATATCGTAGCCACATATTTGATATCATAGACTGATACTGATAGAGGTTTGTTTTTCCACTCGCAAGAAAAAGTGTCCAGAATGAAAGGTTGCAACGCACCGGGTTTAGTGAATGAATTGGGTTTGACGTTCTACCATCACCTGGTGTCATATGAAGAGCGAAGAGGACCACCGATTTTTGGCAGTAGTTTTATCACTTTGCCATGTACTAAAAGAACGTATTTCTCTAATGTTCATACCATTGCTTTCAACAATTACTTAAGACTGCGAAGTGTCCTTGAGATACAAGTGGTTTTTCACCCACTTGCATTGGCTACTTTAAACTCGCACCCCCTTTTAGTTTTAGTTTTACTAAAGGGAGCCCCCCTCCCACTCCCACCCCAAATGTATTATCCACTGACATGTAAACACATTAAATTGAGTGTCTATATATTATAGCCTTACACCAACAATCTTCGAATGTAGATATGTGAGACCTCTTTACTGATTAATGTAAAGGCTAAAGCATGAACACATTTTTGTCACTTTAAAGTCCCTATAACTTACATGGTTTAAATATATCTGTTGGCATGAATTTGACTGTCTGTTGACATAGTTAATCATTTTAGAATTACATATGACTAAGTGAAAGTGATTTTATGTCGACGAGGCATAAAATCACCATCACTCACTCACTCACTCACTCACTCACTCACTCACTCACTCACATTCACTCACTCATCCCACCATCCACCCACTAGTATGTTGAATATATGCTAGTGAAGAGGAATCATTGTGCCTCAACATATAAACCACAGGTTATCCTCATTTTGATCTGGTCTTTTCACTTTTTGTTGTTAAATGGATTTGATTCATATGAAGAGATATTTTCTTAACACCGTAGCACTGGTCCTTTGATCAGCTATTTACACACACAAATTATGTTTAGTGTAGAGATACGGTTATAATAAACAAATAAAACTCCTGCTTTAGCTAAATTGTGCTGAAACTAGCACGAAGAGCTATTACTGTGCATGTTTACTTTTGAATAACTAATAGTTTTATTTATGCTGGGTTGACAAGCGGAGGTTTTTTTTTCCATTTTTCTTTTTTCTATCCTTGATTTAAATTGCATAGTCCAATGGTTTTTACTTTTTTTAGTTTCTGGTATTTTTCCAAGATAAATATATTAAACTGACTTTACTTTCATTTGGAGTAAAGTCTATTTTAAATGGCTAACCTTTGAGATACTTGAAGTGTGAACATGTCAAATTAATTTCGGCAAGCACGCAAAAACTCTGACACCATAGGTTTCTGTGATAACAGGTTCTATTAAATTCACTCAATATTCCCTTCTATGCAGCAACAAATATTGAACAAGTGCATCAGTATCTGAATTAGATATATAGAATCAAATCTAAATAATTGCTTTGGTTTTGAAATGTTGATGCTTCATCGGACTATACTGCTTAAAATAATGTGCTCTCACATCTATTCTTATCGCTTGATCCAGCCAATGTCCGTTTGAACAAGTCCTGCTTTATTATGTTCAGGGGCCGGCTGCTAACCTATCACATGATGAGTGGCTGAACCTGACGGTGCCGGGGGAGTACCGGCAAGGCGTTTGGCACAGGAAGCAGTGTGTCAGGTATGTGCTCAACTTCACTGAGCAAGATGAGCCGAGTGATCTGTTCAGCATGAATAGGACCACGTCATCCTGCACAGCTTATGAATACGACCGGTCGGTGTTCCAGTCAACGATCGTCTCAGAGGTGAGGATATGGGGAGTTGGTTCTGTAAGAGCTGCCTTCTTGTTGTGTGCTGGCCCCAGTGTGGCTTTTACTTTTAGTTTTATTCATGGATAGGAGAATAATGTTGGTACTAATAAGTATGCAGTTGGCAGCCAGCCATTGGTTAGTTGGCAGCCAGCCATTGTTGGGTTGGGTTGGCAGCCAGCCATTGTTAGGTTGGCAACCAGCCATTGTTAGGTTGGTATCCAGCCATTGTTAGGTTGGTAGCCAGCCATTGGTCGGTTGATGGCCAGCATTCGATCGACGACTGGCTGGTGTGGGGCCCCTGGGTGGACTGTTGTGGGTTTTTTTTTCACGAAAAAAGGGGGAGTCCTTTGTAGACTTAACATTGTTGGAGAATCATGGAAGATTACTAATACTATGTCAGTTGGCAGCCATCCATTGTTGGGTTGGCAGCCAGCCATTGGTCGGTTGGCAACCAGCCATTGTTAGGTTGGTATCCAGCCATTGTTAGGTTGGTAGCCAGCCATTGGTCGGTTGATGGCCAGCATTCGATCGACGACTGGCTGGTGTGGGGCCCCTGGGTGGACTGTTGTGGGGGTTTTTTCACGAAAAAAGGGGGAGTCTTTTGTAGACTTAGCATTGTCGGAGAATCATGGAAGATTACTAATACTATGCAATATTCTCCAAGCACACTGTTACAGTGTTGGGCCCATTCTCGCCACCACTCAGTACAGATTGCGTACAGAATTTTTTTTGTCAAAGAGCACTTTCATCACTGTAGAATTGAACACAACTAGGAAATTCCATATCTTCCTTTTAGATTAATTTTTAGTCTCCAACTCAAAGAAATGGGAAGCTTGGAAGACTGTCACAGTGTCAGTTGAATTACAAAATGCTGCTATTGGTTTAAAGATCTTTAATATGAGCCCTGGGCACGGAACCCAAAGTGTGTTTCTCATAACACTTGAAATCCTATAGCCTAGGTTAAGAAAGGTTGTTTTTTATATAACATGAAATATTTGGTAAGCTAATTTTATTGCAACCTGCATTAGAAACAAATGGGGGCAAGAACTCTACCAAGTTTGATAACTAGGAAGCATGTGCTAAGCAGTTTATAGGTTTAAAGTGAGTATAGAGCTGGGAGGGCCACCAATCCCAACGTCCAGCAAGAAAACAGACTGGGTCGCAGCATCAGTCCTTCCTTACAGACTAGCAGATAAGTAATAGGAAAACCCGTATTAAGAATCTATCACCGAATGATTTAAATTATATTATTTTATTGTACACGTCTTCATGTTTGCAGTGGGATTTGGTGTGCGACAGAAGTTACTTCATTTCCGTTAGCCGGTCTATAGGCATGGCAGGCCTGGTTTTCGGCGGATTGTTTGGCGGGATTAGCGACAGGTTGGTTACTATTTAAGTAGGTCAGGCAACGAGCTGGCTTCGTTTCCTTATTTTCTCGGAATATGATGAATCAAGACATGGGGTAGAGGTATTAGAGCAGCAACCGGTGTTAACTATGTGTGGGTGGAGTGATTTCAAATGGGTTGAAACCGAAGGCTGAGGCCCATTGAAACCACTTCTACCACCCATGAGAACGATTGTAACACCTTCAATTATGTGCAATCATGTCTTCTGCTTTATTTTTATTGTACATTTATAAACCCATTTTGCACTTCTCCATGGAACACTATTTCAGTATTAAGGTACTTGTGTCATTCGGCCGCGTAAAAATACACCATTGTATCAAAGTAACACGTGACATACCTCACATGACATAATTGTAGCCAGATTAGAAATCACACAGTAGTAATTTGCGTGTTGGCCCCTGTATTACCAAAATATATATTTAGTTAAAGCTGGACTTTCATATATATAGAGATTGCCATTGCTGATTTTAGTTTGATGGTAAATGCTTCCCTTAAGGTGTTCTTCAAATGTCGCCTAATATAAACACATTAAGCTGTGTTTTTTACATCATAGATTTCCTGCATATATGTGCATTACATGGTTGGTAACTAGTAGCTATAATCGGTAATACTACTATTAGTATTGTTACAGATTGCTTGTAGTTTGGTTCTAGTATTTTGTGGTTTTTTATTGATCTATTCACAATGTTTTTGAGTATTGTATAGAAGGATGTTATTCTATTTTGTTTGAGTTCGAATCAGTGGCGCTGCATATAGTTCTGCACCAGTGCATGTCGATGCACATGGCAATGGCAAGTCGAAACTTGGACACAGGAGTAGTAGTTGAGTAGCTAAAGTGTTTATTATCCAAGTTATATACTATATATATAAATACATGTCCCTTCTTCCCTAATATGCTCGTTTGTTTATCCCATACATCACTCCCATGCTCCTTGCATCACGGGCATGTACAAAATCAGTTGTATTCGCCTGTACGCCCACCAGATCTGTATTTAGTGGATCTGCTGTCATGGTTTATTTATTATATTCATTAACAGGGTCCAAACACATGTGCAGATATAGAATTCAAGGCTGTTTTTGATAGGAATTCCAGACTATTTGCATTTGGATTTAGTCCGAAATCCCAATGGTAAATGGCAATTTCGGACTAATTTTGATCGGTGGGGGCAGTTTAATCAAATTTAAGGATTTTCAATGCTAATTACCCAAAATAGGTTCAAATTCAAAGCTTTTCACAAGGCCTTGAAATAACACAAATGAAGTTCAACAAGACTTTTCAAGACTTTCCAATCCTTGTACGGATCCTGTATTAACATATTGAGAGTATAAATATTTATATATTGAAGGACTAACATCGTTACATAGTCAGATATTGGTAGGCTAGTTTATAAGTAGCAGGATTATATATAGGAAATAACTGAAATGAGTAGATCAATTTGTAGTGTAAGCTATTATTAATTCGAACTACCTTGTTCCCAGCAATTATTTTGAATTAACAAATGATTGTTAGGTAAGCCATTTTCTACATGTAAATTGTAAGTGGAAACAAAGACCAAAGAAAATAACGGAAAATAAGGAACATCTAAAAACTAACAAATTTGACTAGAGCATACCAGTGTAGATTTGAGGTGTATTTTGCATGTATTTTATTTATCCACCGTGTCAAACCAATGACTGACTTGGTAGTCTGTAATAGAGGTCCTTTATCGCATTATTTTTGTGCTGCATATTCCTTGTCTGAATCGCTTTCTCTGATTTGTGGTTGGATTATGGAGAGTATTTGTATGTCTATTTTGATGGTTCTGTACTACACATTCCTTATCGGAAGCCAAATACGGCGATTTCCCGATAAGAGAGATATGATATGATGGATGATAATCCATTTCCTAGAGGTTCTGGTCGGATAGTGAAATGTCTGGATTAAGCGCTGTTCGAATTAACGAAAGTCGACTATATGATATCCATGCAACCTGATCCTCTGAAACTTCTCACACTTCTCACACCTTAACACACAGAGTTGGCCGAAAACTGACCGTGATCGTGTCTCTGATATTCACCTTCTTCGTCACCTTGGGTGTATCCTTAGCAACCAACCTTGCTACCTTCATGGGGTTGACCTTCCTGATGTTCTGTTGTGAAGCTATTTCCTACATCACAGCCTTCACCTTCGGTAAGTGGGGAAAAAAGCAACAAAATAACATCAAGACAGAGTGTGTTTAAAGATCTGGTCACCTGATTTCAACAAGTGTTTCTTATGCAAATGTTTGCATAGGCATAATCAAGGGTTTCAAAGTCAGTATTAGTCAAAATAGGATTTGTGCTACTTTCCATGTGGAATTCTTGTAATGAACTGCATCTTTATGCCCTGACACCAGACGCAGTGGCCAAATCAATAGGGTGCTTGTTGGCTGGCTTCCGGTGAGGAGGTCATGGGTTTGAATAGATAAAAGATTCACCCCATACTTTTAGTAGGGGGTGAAAAACAACCCATTAGAAAAAGTGGCGAAAGGCTGGGTAAATGAAATCAGCATATAAATTCTTAATTTAAGAAGCAAAATATATTCTTCATATAGTTTTTCACATTTACCAACTACTTTTGAGATGAAAAATATAATAAAACAAATTGACAGCGTTCTGTGGTCGCCATCGTGTCTTTTTGCATTTTCTCCCATTTCACCAACTCTGCTGATATAAGGTATGTGCGCATCGCGCTGTTTACTCGACTTTCACTTTGGCCTAAATCGCGATTATCGGCTCGAACGGCATGGCAATCACTAGTTTGGAGCATGTTTTACTCTTTGCTTTGCTGTGGGGAGACTTTTATAGATATTAACCAGCAGTCTTTTGCATAATGTAGATAAAATGTTCTTCTTCATCTGGGTCCTCAAATCTTTTGAATTTGTCAACTAGAAGTTATGACTTAGAATTTTTTTAATTTCTTTTGTCTATCAAAAACCTCTGCAAATCACTCAAATTTGAGGATATTCATTTTTGAAACTACCATATTCATTTTCGCATACCTGTTTTCTATCTATTGGCCATTTGAGGACGCATGGTAGTTGATGTCAACAAAGTCTCTCACCCCAGCCACTGATTTCACGCAAAGCTCTTAACCCTGCTTGCTGGAATTTGGGTCACAGCTTTTAGCAGTTTTACTATAGAACAAAGGGGCCAAAATGATACAGATTTTCCCAACTTCAAATTGACATAACTTTCCTGCTATTTACTTTAGACAAATTATATGGCGACCGTGACAAAGTTCAATTCAAGCTCTTTCCAGTGATATATGTTCCATTGAGATCAAATGCATTATACAAAATTTCACACATACCTATATAAGTATCAATTCGATACTGGAACCAGAAATTCCACTTCCTGTGCCACTGTAAAGCTATTTTCGCCAGTATTTAGGCTAGGTTGTCATTCATCCTACTATCCCTAGGCCTAGGAATAGTAGGATGGGGTGAATCTTTTATCTACAGGTTGAACACCGACCCAGTCAAACCGATGACTTAAAAAATTGATACTTGTCGCTACCTAGCCTGTCGATCGACATTACTAGGATATGGCGACGACTGGTGTGCTCAGTGTCAGGATATTGTGACTGAGTGGGATAGCAGATCAAAGTGCTGGCGGCCTGGTCTGTAAAGTCACCATGAGACGATCGAGTGCTTAGCACTCTCAGGGAATCGCTGCAGTCAGTCGGCCAGTTAGGAGACGCCGTCAGTCGGTCAGTCTCTGATGAAAGTCGTGGATTTCCGCGAAAACACAAGAGATCCTCCCATAGGCTTGACACTGTCAGGGAATCGCCAACAATTCCCAGAAATCAGGTTTCATCTACTCTCCAAGCATAACTTGTTCACCATGCCTTTGATGGTAATGACCCATCATTGCATACTCTGGCTGGAAAGTGTTCTGCGGTCATTGTTGTGACTGTGTTATCGTCCACTTTGCCATGTCCTAAAGTAGTGTAATAGTGCATTTACTCAATTTGAGATCTCCTAAGAATAATATTAAAAATAATAATTTAAAAAAAACCTATACTGAGCCTAGATTAAATGTCATAATGTCATATAATAGCATGGTCCGTATAGGGCCTGGAAAGTCTTGAAAATTCTTGAACTTCATTTAACCCATTTCAAGGCCTTGAAAAAGCCTTGAATTTAATCTATTTTGCATAATTAGTCCTGAAAAGCCTTGAATTCCATTAAACTGTTCCCACTGATCTAAATTAGTCTGAAATTGCCATTGGCCGTTGTTGTATTTTCCTGTATATCCAAATAAAAATAGTCTTGAATTCCTATCAAAAACAGCCTTGAAATAGCCTTGAATTCCATGTCTTGACATGTGTACAGACCCTGCATAATAGTCAAGTTAGTAAAATTATAATATCCCCTGCTAACAAATGAAAAGAAAAACTGTTCTTCGCTTTGAATAAGTAATGCGCTAATCTGCCATCGCCTGCCTCTTGCAGTGATGGAGCTGGTCGGTCCACGCTGGCGCGCCCTCATGTCGACCCTGATGCCAGAGCTGTATGGTGTGGCCTACATGCTGTTAGCCGGACTCGGTTATGTATTCCGCAGCTGGCCGGAACTCTACCGCTCTGCCATGATTATAGCACTAGTCCTTGCTCTTCCCATGATATGGTTTGTATTGCCTTTAATGTCAAATGCAGTGAAATCTTGTTATAACATGCCCTGACATAACGCAAATTCTAATGTAAAGCGATTATGCCTTGGACCCAGGATTCCTTAATTCAAAGGTAATTCAGTAAACTAAACCCTGATTTAGCATGACTCCACTGTTTTTGTGATAGCATTTTATGGACCCCAACAATCGTGTTATAAAAACGTTTCACTGTATATAATATAAATGTACTTCTGGTCATGAATACAATTTTTGCGCTATTTATGTATTCGAATTTTTGGGTAATGTGTGATGTGTTTATCCTGTTCTTTTCTTCTGTCAATTTCCTCGCCGTGAATATGGCCTATGCTGCCGACACGGCGTAAAGCAACCACCAATCAATCAATCTGTCAATTTTAACTTGCTACTTCTGTATTTTGTCGTTGTGGGGTGGGTGGGTCCTTGCTACTTCTGTATTTTGTCGTTGTGAGATGGGTGGGTGGGTCCTACGACTAACTGGGGCTAAACCTTCAATATAAGTTATCCTTTAACTATACCCAGGTAATTGCAGTCTAACTTACTCTATGTATTATATGTATATGCACACAGTTATAAGGTGATCATTGGGGTCCATAAAACGTCGTGACGAAAACCATGGTGTTGTGCTAAATCAGGATTCAGTTTACTTAATTACCTTTGAATTAAGGATTTCTTGGGTCAAATGAATCATTAAATTATATTAGAATTTGCGTTAAATTGAGGCGTGTTAAAACTGGTTTCCACTGTATATATATATATATATGTGTGTATGTGTGATATGTATAAAGAATTATGCAAGTATAAACCCGCAGAGGGGAAATAAATAGATTGAAATCCTCCATGATCCAACACACATGACCCCAAACCTGGGGCCCTATATTGCGGATAGGGTGGGGGGTAGGGATGTTTTCTCTGTAAATGACATCTACACAAAACAAACTCTAGCTTAAAGTTGTGTAGTAGTCTGAACATGAGCTCTACTATCACGCGGTAGCAGCGGAGACTACGCCGTACACCAGCGCAGTACCACTATACTGCGCTAGGTGGCGGCACGGGTAGCCACCGGTCAGACCCCAACTGGGCTGACCTATACTGCGGGTGGCTGACCCCCCCCACACACACACCTATAGAGTCGATGTGGGATCTGGCGAGTCAGGGGGCGGGTCAGACAACTACTGACGCCGCGGAGAGCAGATGGTTCAATAAACCAAGGGTCAAGCGTACACTGATTTAAAAAATTTTTTTTTTTTTATTGAGGCTGTATTTATACTGTCCATAGCATATAAGCCTGGGTATTCAGGCTTGTTTTCAATGCTGGCCAGCTGTAGTGTTGGTGTTGTCTTATCACACAGTAGCTGCTGATAAGGTATTTGATTGCCTGTATTTCAGTAGCAGATAGATAGTTGGTTGGTCTGGTTAGTACTATAGTAGTCTATGTTAATTTTTTTGGATTTTCTTGGCATATATGTGCTTTATTTTTTCTACTCTTATTTCTAGACTAGCCTACTCCTATTTACATATCATAGGCTTGTACGCAGCTGTGAGGTGTGTTATCTGGGTGCTTTTGGTATGGTTACCTTCCATTGGGCGTCTCGCTGGTGGGCCGTGACATGTATCACCTGCCCCTTTGCGGTGCAGCTTAGTTGGGGGTTCCTAGCCTTATTTTGCACAGATATTTTTTGTATGTTTTTAGGTCAGGAATTTGTCGTTCCTTTACTGTTTGGGCATTCCACACCTTGGCAGCCATTTCTAGCGTGCTTCTCTCGTGAGCTTTTATTTGGCTTCTGGTCTGCTTTAGTAGTGGCGCATTATTTGCTCTAGTTGCCCTTTGTGGTTTTGTTAGGAGTTTATTGTCTTGACTATAGCTGTATGCTAATGTTTTCAGATGAATTATTCTCCTATTTTCTAGCAATTTTACTTTGGTTCTTTTGTGTATGTCATAGGTGGGGTGCAGCTTGTCTACTCTGAGGCAGATTTTCAGGGCTCTGTTCTGTAGTGTTTGCAGTTTTTTTAGAAGTTCTTTCTTTGCACCCATGTAGTTTACATCTCCATAGTCAAAATAGGGTAGCACCATGCCCTTGAAGATTTTTATTGACATTTCTTGTGTCATGTAGTCTCTTAGCTTTGCAAATAGCCACAGTTTGTGGTTTACCTTTTGGACAATTTTGTTTATACATAGGTTGTAGTTTAGTTGGCTGTCCAACTCAAGGCCTAGGTATTTGTAATGGTCTACATTTTCTAGTGTTTGGCTTCCTAGCTTACAGTGTAGTTTTCTTTCTGGCATTTGTTTATGCGAGAAGAGAACTGTTTTTGACTTGCTTGTGTTGATGGTTATTTTGTTGGACTCACACCACTCATCCAGTTTTAGTAGGAGCTTGTTTAGTTTAGTTATTACCTCCTCTTCTGTGGTGCCGTTTGCATATATGACTGTGTCATCTGCATATAGTTGGAGGCATTCGGTTTGTAACCATTTTTCAAGATCGTTTATGTAGATTATAAAGAGCAGTGGCCCTAGCACTGACCCTTGGGGTACACCACATGTGACAGGTTGGTTGTCTGATAGTGTATTGTTTATTTTTGTTCTCTGTTGCCTGTCTTTCAGGTAGCATTTTATCCAGTCCATAGTGTTGGATTTTATGCCCATGGATTCTAGTTTTTCCAATAGTATGTTATGGTCTACTGTATCGAATGCTTTGCTGAAGTCAATGAAGGCTGCTCCAACTAATTGTTTTTGGTTCATTGACGCCAATATGTCATTTGTTAGGTTAGCTATTGTTTTAGATGTGGAGTGCAGTTTCCTGAAACCTCCTTGTCTTTCGTTTAGTATATTGTTTTTTGGTGTTCTTCCGTGTGTGACTGCGAGGGTGTGAGTCGGAGGGCTGTGGGCCATTACAGTTGCATAGTCCGATGGTTTTGAATTTCTGTATTTTTTCTGAGATAAATATATTAGATCGATCCCTAGTATCTACTTTACATTAGTTCAAAGTTACTTTCATTTTAAATGGTAAACTTTTGAGATATTTTGAGTGCAAACATGGAAAATTAGTTTTGGCAAGCTTGCCAAAACTCTGACCCCATAGACTTCTGCAGTAACAGGTTCTGTTAAATTGACTCAGTATTGCCTTCTACACAGAAAAAAATGCTTAATAAGTGCATCAGTATCTAAGTTAGATATGTAAAATCAAATCTAGATAATTGGCTTGGTTTTGAAAATTTGATATTTCATCGGACTATGCAGCTTTAAGGTGAAAACCAAGGCCTGTGTATAATAGAAGCTGAACATGGCAAGCCTGGTTTGTTCAGTTAACAGGATAATATGACGAATAGGACATCATGTCATGGTGCCGGTGGCATGGTATGCCATTGGGGCAGCACTATGAAGCCTACCCCGATGGTGCGCTTTCATAAGTCGGCACCGGACCTGATATGACAGATCAGCTGTTGCTAGAATGTAAAACCCCAATAAATGGCTAAATGAACAGGGTCTGTACACAGCGTGGAAAATCTTGAAAAGTCTTGAACTTCATTTGCCCCATTTCTAGGCCTTGATAAGCCTAGAATTTAACCTATTTTGGGTAATTAGTCTTGAAAACCTTGAATTCCATTAAAGTTAAACTGTCCCCACTGATCTAAATTAGTCTGAAATTGTCATTTGCGATTGTTGTTCTTTTCCTGAAAGCCAAATGAAAGTAGTCTTGAATTCCAATCAAAAACAGCCTTGAAATAGCCTTGAATTCCATATATTCACATGTGTATGGACCCTAAATGACTGACACTCACTGCTGCTCCTCAGTGTGATGCCCGAGTCACCGCGGTGGTTGTACGCCCGGAAGCGGGACGCTGAGGGGCTGAAGGTCCTCAACATGATGGCCCGGAGGAACGGGAGGCCCACCCCCTTCACCGTGGATGTGATCGTGGTAAGTCGAGAGTGCACATCTCAGACGGAGACTGGATGGCCAAAATGAGTTGAGCGTCCGTCTCCCATTTTGGTAGATCGTGGGATTCGAGCGCCATAGGTTCGAACCCTGGTCGAGTCAAACGAATGACTTTAAAATTGATACTTGTTGCTTCCTAGCCAATCGCTAGGCATTATTAGAATAGGGCAAGGACTGGTTGGCTCAGTGTCAGTATAATGTGACTGAGTGGGATATCAGGTCATGGTGCTGGCAACGTGGTCTCCCAGTGGGGTAGCACTATAAAGTTGCCATGAGTGCACACTGTCACAAGTCGGTACCCATCCTGATATGACCTTAGATGTTGCCAGGACGTAAAACTCCAACAATCAATCAACCAACCAACATCTCTAATCAAACTGACTGGTAAATTGGTCATAAAAGAGTGCTACTTTCCGGACACCCCCCTCTCGCCCGCCCCCCCCCCCCCTGCCCCGCCCTGCCCCAACCCCTACCCCTCGCCAACAAAGTCAGTACACATCAATATTTTATCACAGAATATGACGGTGGTTTATGTTATAACTTATATCAACATTGTATTAAACCTTAAAAGTTGTAACAGCCCTTAACTTCCCCCCCCCCCCCCACCTATCTAACATACCCCCGTCATGTGCATCTGGCCGAATCAGTAGAGCGCAGGCTTCCCGTGGGGAAGGTCGGGAGTTCGATTACCGGCCGTGTCAAACCAATGACTTACAAAATTAATACGTGTTGCTACCTAGCTTGATACTTGACATAGATAATGATATGGCAAGGACTAATTAGCTCAGTATCAGGATTATTTAAAAATAAAATTGATCAATGTACACCGACAGCTTCGTAGGTAGATTTTTGCAATATACCTTTAACGATCACTTGTTTTGTTTTTCTTTTTAAAGCTGTCTCGCCGTGAATATGGCCTATGCTGCCGACCCGGCGTAAAGAAACCCCCAATCAATCAATCAATTTTAAAGCTGCCCGTCTATAGTATTATAAATGGAAAACAATTTGAGAAAAAGGGGAGCAAGTGATGCGGTGTGCAGGCAAAGTATTATATAGTTCTCAGTCACACATCGCTAAACATGTCCTATTTATTCTTGTAGGAGGAAAATAAGTCCACGGAAGGTGTGCGAAATTTCTTCTCATCACCCGAGCTTATCTGTCGGTCAATTCTTATATTCTATGCCTGGTAGGTGCTTGTATTGACTTTCCGGTGTTTCAATTATGTTTGTTGTTTGTTGTTATTAAATCATTGCAAATAATATAGACAGACATAATTTATTCACAATTTTCGTACACCATTCACAAACATAGATTAAAGCTGCATAGTCCAATGAAAGCATCACATTTTCAAAACCAAAATAATTATCTCGATTTCATTGCACGTGTCTAACTTAGATACAGATGAACATATTACAAATTTGTTGCCACCTAAATGGGAATACTGAGGCAATTTAATAGAACCCCTGTTACTGCAGAAGTCTATGGTGCCATGCTTGACTCAGTTATTTTTCTATGTTTGCACTTCAAATATCCTAAAAGTTAGCCATTTAAAATACAAGTTATTTAAAACTAAAGTAAAGTAGATTATAGCTATCAACCTAATATATTTATCTCAGAAAATGACAGAAACTCAAAACCATCGGACCATGCAACTTTAACTAGCAACAGAAGGTTAACCATATGGCCGGTTCTACTGAGTAGTGGTTGCTTTAGCGGTATATGCCTCCACGGGTGTATGTAAGTTTGGTGGTAACAAAATAGGCTCGCTCGTTGAGGGAGGGGATGGGGGGGGGGGGGTGCACCAGCCAGGTCACGTTGTAAAATATTCTGATAAAACACATTGGTGGGGAATGTGAACTGGTCTATAAGGGATTACAAATGGTCTATAAAGGTAAATGGTGTATAGGGTCCAGGGGCATTAATGTAATATGTGGTGCCGGTGATCCTTTACTTATATTAAATAGTCATTGTGTATTCTATAGATAGTGAGAGAGGGGCACTATTGTTAGTGTGGAAGGAGCCCAAGAGCTCTACTCACAACCCCCCCCCCCCCCCCCCCCCAACTGTTATGTGTTAGTCACGGATCACCACACACACAGACACAACAGTGCAGGTGAGGCCAAAGCAGCCACAAGGCATGATGGTGGTGGTGGGTCACCATGGCACAGTTGCCATGGTGACACAAGAATGCTTACTGTTGATTGGTGGACCTAGACATGTTTAGTGTTCATTGGAGGGCATGGTCAGGTGATATGCCATGTCAGGTCCAGAAACCACTATATAATAATAAACCTGAGGGTGCAAGCTCTCACTTACTTTACTTTCACTCTATCTCTGCCGTTCTTATCCTTGCCTGTATTGATTTCCTATTAGCCTGCCTACACAACTACAGCTGCCAGCCGACGACTTTACAACGTGTCATTAATGCTGGCCACACGGCAACAATTCAGATGATGGCCTCAATGTGACATGGTGACAGTATTGGCCTGCCACTGTGACCATTCGACACTGAAAGAAGGACACAAATACCGGAGTGTTACTGAACACGGTGGCTGAATCGGTAGAGCGCAGGCTTCCCGTGCGGAAGGTCGGGAGTTCAATTCCCGGTCGAGTCAAACCAATGACTTACAAAATTGATACTTGTCGCTTCCTAGCCAGGCGCTCGGCAAGGACTGGTTTGCTCAGTGTCAGGATAATGTGACCGAGTGGGATATTAGGTCATAGTGCTAGTAGCCTGGTCTCCCAGTGGGGAAGCACTATAAAGTCACCATGAGTGCGCACTGTTACAAGGCTGTGCATGTCCTGATATAACCTTAGATGTTGCCAACACATAAAATTCCAACAACCAACCAACCAACCGGAGCGTTTGCACATACTTATTACCACGACAGACTGAGTGATCGGTCATGAACTGACCCTGGGACATATGTCATGGGCTCTAAGGTACCATGCCTGTCACTCACTCACTCACTCGCTTTCTCACTCTCTACTCATCTTCTCACTCACCCACTCTCTCACCCACTCCGACACTCATTCACTCACACTCACTCACCCACTCACTCACACATTCACTCACTCACACATTCGCACACTCACCCACATACATTCACACACATTCACTCATTCACTCGCTCACTTATTCACACACTCACTCACTCTCATATAACCAGACAGGATGCCAAATGAGTTGAGTGTCTGTCTCCTGTTTTGGGAGATCGGGGATCTGAACCCGTGGGTTCGAACCCTGGTCGAGTCAAATCAATGACTTAAAAATTGATACTTGTCACTTCCTAGCCTGGCGCTCGCCATTATTAGGATAGGGCAAGGACTGGTTGGCTCAGTATCAGGATAATGTGACTGAGTGGGATATCAGGTCATCGTGCTAGCGACCTGGTGTCCCAATGGGGCAGCACTATAAAGTCGCCATGAGTGCACATTGTCACAAGTCGGTACTCATCCTGATATTACCTTAGATGTTGCTAGGATGTTAAACAACAAGAAACAAACTCATTCTCATTCCCTCCCTCCCTCGCTGCCCCCTCAGGTTTGTGGCGGCCTTCACCTACTACGGGTTGACCTTCAGCCTGGATGACCTTGCGGGAAGCATCTACGTGAACATGGTGATCAGCGGCGCCCTGGAGGTGGTGGGCAGCCTAGCCGGCCAGTTCGGCGTCAACACGGTGCTCGGCCGCCGCCTGTGCACCTGTGGCTTCTACGTCCTCACGGGCCTCTCCCTGCTTGCCATTCCGCTGATGCCGGCAGGTATGTATAATGTAGTCTGCTGCCTTGGTTCAGGTAACGCTTTGACGTCCAATAGCCGATGATAAAAATCAATGCGCTCTAAAGGCATCGTTAAATAAAACAATAAGTGTATTGATTTATTTAAGCTGCATAGTCCGATGAAAACACAGGGTCCATAGGCCGACGGGGCCTTGAAAATCTTTAAAAGTCTTGAACTTCATTTACCCCGTTTCAAGGTCTTGAAAAGCTTTGAATTTAACCTATTGTGAAATGCTTTGAATTCAATTAAACTGTCCCCACTGATCTAAATTGGTCCTAAATCGCCATTTGCCATCGTTGTTGCTTTTCTGAAATCCAAATGAAAATAGTCTTGAATTCCTATCAAAAACAGCCTTGAAATAGCCTTGAATTCCATATCTTCACATGTGTACGGACCCTGAAAACATCAAATTTCAATGGTGTTCTCTGTGGCGGAGTGGTTAGAGCGTCTGACTTTTTTCTAGGTCAGACTCCTAATCTGAAGGTCGGTGGTTCGATTCCCCGTGCCCCCACCTCTGCCAATTTGGATTTCCACCGCTGTGGATAACTTACAGCGTCATCAAAGGCCAGTTGCTCTCATACCATGTCTATGTGGTGTGGGAGGTTAAAAATCCCTTGGGTCGGTAAAAGTGTAGGCTTGGGCTTTCTATCGACAAACTGTCTAATGGTGAAAACAAGTCTATTCAGGCTTATCCATAATAGGCAGTATAAATCTTCAAGAGAAAAAAACAAACAATTATCTAGATTTGATTCCTCATATCTAACTTAGATAATGGTGCACTTATTCAACATTTGTCACCCCATAGAAGGGAATGCTGAGGCGATTTAACGCATTTCTGCAGAAGCCTATAGTGTCAGTTTTAGCGTGCTTGCCAAAATTAATTTTACGTGGTTGTGCTTCAAATATCTCAAAAGATTGCCATTTAAAATAAAAGTCACTTCAAGCTAAGTAAGGTTAATTATAACGATCAACTTAATATGTTTATTTCAGAAAATAACAGATCCTCAAAACAATCGGACTAACCAAGAGATGAGAGCATCTCGTCAAGCAGGGATTATTGAATGGAATTAAATTGGAGTGGAGGGGATGGTATTATAATGCATAATATAATATACTCTACCCTCCCATACGGAATGGTTAAAGCTGTTTAGTCTGATGAAAACATCAGACTTTCAAAATCAAAAAGTTACATAGATTTAATTGTATCAATACTTTGATATTGTTGCATTTATTAAGCATTAATTGCTGCTTAGAAGGGGATACAAAGTCAATTTTGTTGAACGTGTGACTGCTGAAGCCGATGGTATCAGAATTTTGATGTGCATGCTAAAATTAATTTGGAGCATTTCCCCTTCAAACATATCCAAAGTTAGCCATTTATCTTAAAAGTTACTTCAAACCAAAGTAGACTGACGATCAACCTTATATATTTATGTAAAAAAACATTCTTAATTGTGGATTGCCAGTGTAGTAGGTGGGGTGGGGTAGTTAGTTCATTATTCCTTTACATGCTTTGAATGCTGATTGCTTTCAGGCTGGCACAGTCTATTTATGCTCTCCCCTGATCCGTGTCTTCATATTTGGAAGATTCGGAAGAGTCTTAGTAATACTTCGACTTACAGGTATATCTCATATAACTAAGGAATAACTTCTTGCTGTCGCTTGTTTGCCTTCTTTACAGCCCTACATTTTTGTCGCTCTAGCATGCCGAGTACAACCTGTCACTCTCCAGGTGTCCCATTAGAGGCGCCTGTTCAACTTGTCTCTCCAGGTGTGGCATTGGTCATAATGATCGCATTGCATCTGATTCGCTGTGGGGTAAGAGTCCCCCGCCCAGGCTCCTCCCTCGCTCCACCCCCATGTTTCGGGCCTACACCTGTGGTACTCCCTGCCCTCCCGTTTCTTCGCCACCTCCCCTCCTCCATAGAGTCACTCCTCTGGCTCCCGTCCAGTTCACACCTCCATTAGAAGCACCTGTTTAACCTGTCACTCTAAGTGTGGCATTAGGGGCACGTGTTCAACCTGTCACTTCATGTGTGGTATACGAGGCACCTGTTTAACCTGTCACTAAGTGTGGTATTAGAGGCCCCAGTTCAACCTGTCAATCCATGTGTGGTATACGAGGCACCTGTTTAGCCTGTCACCATCACCATGCACACGTCGTTGGGCAAAGTATGGAAAATGATCAGGAGAATCAAACGAAGGGGAGGTGATTCTTCTGTAGTCCAGCACTTGAAACACAACGGCACCATTCTCACATCACTCGACGAAATAAGTGAAGAATTGGCTCGCACCTTTGCTGGAAACTCGTCTTTGGCAAACTGCCTCCCGGGCTTTCGGGTGGTCAAGGAACGCCAAGAGCAAAAGCTCTTGGACTTTTCTTCCGATGGCGAGGAGCACTACAACTCCCCATTCAGTATGGGTGAGTTGAGGTGTTCTTTGGAAAGCTCGCATGACACAGCAGTTGGACCTGATGGAATTCATTATCAATTTTTTAAACATCTCCCTGAACATGCACTGAGACTGTTGCTTCAACTCTTCAACAACATCTGGGAGTTGAGTGTCGTCCCCGCCTCTTGGCGGGAGGCGACAGTAATACCGATTCCCAAACCTGGTAAAGACCAGAGTGAAGCCCACAACTATTGTCCCATAGCCCTTACTAGCTGCATCTGTAAAACCATGGAGCGCATGGTAAACAACCGCCTCGTCTGGCTACTGGAGTCAGGACACCACCTGGCCAACCTTCAATGTGGCTTCAGACGGGGCCGCAGCACCCTCGACCATTTGGTGCGCATGGAGACCTTCATAAGAGATGCTTTCCTTAAGAAGGAGCACGTTGTGGCTGTCGACCTCGAAAAAGCCTATGACACAACGTGGCAGCATGGCATCATGGAGGATCTTCATGCGATTGTCCTTCGTGGCCACTTGCCAATTTTCATCAGGAACTTTCTAGCCTTCAGTCATTTCCGCATCCGTGTCAAGACTACCTATTCCCGTCTACACTCACAGGAACTAGGAGTACCTCAAGGCAGCATACTGGCCGTGACCCTTTTCGGGGTCAAGGTCAATGGTATTGCTGCTGCTGTAAAGCGGGGGGGGTCTCCTGTAGTCTTTTCGTGGACGACTTTGTTTTATATTACAGCGGTGCTAACATGAATGTCATAGAGAGACAGCTACAACCAAGCATAAATGGGATCCATCGATGGTCAGTTCTGAATGGTTTCAAATTTTCCAAGACCAAAACAGTCTGCATGCACTTCTGCCTGCTGCGTAGAATGCATGCGGAACCGGAGCTGACCCTGGATGGGGATCCCATTAAAGTCGTTGAGAAAACCAAATTTCTGGGCCTCATTCTCGACGCAAAACTGTCTTTTGTGCCACATATAAAGTACCTGAAAACAAGATGCCTGAAAGCGCTGGATATTCTGAGGGTGCTGTCCAGCTCAGAGTGGGGAGCGGACAGAGATGTTCTGCTCTCCGTGTACAGAACCTTGGTTCGGTCACGAGTGGATTACGGCAGCATAGTATACGGTTCCGCAAGGAAATCATATATTGGGCTGCTAGACACGATCCACCACCAGGGACTGCGCCTGGCCCTTGGGGCCTTCCGCACCTCAACAGTTCAGAGCCTTTATGTTGAAGCCAATGAACCATCACTTAACAACAGGAGAATCAAACTGGCCATGCAATATGTAGTCAAGATAAAAACTAATGCACTGAATCCTGCACACAATTGTCTGTTCGAGCAACATGACGAATCCAGGTATGAATCCAGGCCGAATTACATCCGGCCACTGAGGCTCCGAATGAAACCTCATTTGGAGGCCTTGGGCGTGGATTTGGAGGTGTTGGAGGATGCCAAAGTCCCAGAACATCCCCCGTGGTCGTTGAGAAAGCCATCGGTTATCCTCCGACTCACGGAACTGAGGAAGTCTGGGACACATCCACTCGAGTACCAAGGACTGCATGCAGAGATTCAAGGCCAGTTTGCAGACCACCTCTCCATATACACTGATGGTTCGAAAGACCAAAGCCGGGTAGCTGCTGCGGCAGTCTGCCGACGGGAAAAATTTGGTGTACGTTTGCCCGATCAGAGCTCAATTTTCACTGCAGAAGCCCAAGCACTCCTTCTCGCTTTGGAGTGTATCGAGGTATCCAACCACACTAACTATGTTATATACAGTGATTCGTTCTCTTGCCTCCTGGCTGTTGCTGGACTGAAAACGAATCACCCTATTCTAGCAACGGTCATTTATAAAATGAACCAACTGACAACGGATGGGTATGACATCCACCTGTGCTGGGTGCCTGGCCATGCCGGCATACAAGGAAACGAACGAGCTGATCGGGCTGCGAAGAAGGCCCTGAACTGTGATCTTGAACCGTGTCTGATCCCTCACTCTGATCTGAAACCACTAATAGCCACCCACATAAAATCCAAATGGCAACATGAGTGGGATGAAAACATTAATAAACTTAAAGAAATTGAACCATCTGTGGGAAAGCCACCACAGACTCATGCGGGAGGTCGGCGGGACCAAGTGGTCCTTAGCCGCTGCCGTATTGGCCACTCGTGGCTTACACATGCTTTTCTGCTCAAGGGGGAACCTCCCCCTGAATGTATTGGGTGTCAGTCCCCGCTGACACTCAAACACATTTTTACTAAGTTGCGTTGATTTTTTGGCCCTGCGCCAACGGTTCTACACTGCAGACAGTATGCATGACCTTTTTACTAAGGTAAAACAGGAAAACATTTTAGCCTTTTTGAGGGCAGCTGGACTGTACCACCTCATATAGTTTACTAAATAGATTCTATCAATTATTAATAAAACTTTTCTTTTTCTATGGGAATTTGTTTCCCTTGACCACAAATATATGATTGTGAGCTTTCTAATTTAATGAGTGTCTATTGGCACATAATTGATTGTCTGCTTTTACATGTAAAAGCGATGGTTTGAACAAAAAACAAACATTTCTCGCCGTGAATATGGCCTATGCTGCCGACATGGCGTAAAGCAACCACCAATCAATCAATCAATAACCTGTCACTCTCCAGGTGTGGCATTAGAGGTGTCTGTTCAACCTGTCACTCTCCACGTGTGCTTTCATATGCTTCATTATGTCTTTTCACTGTTAGGGTTACAGGACACCTAGTTTAATTTGGTACCAATCTGGCCATGATGCTACTCTAACATAGCTAACTAACCCTCTCCCGTACTTCTTTTTTCCACATATCTAATTCTCTGCCCATCATTCGTATCAATGCTTAGCTTCTTTGTTAGTTTTTATAATTGTCTCGATCTATATTGTTATTACCTTGTATAGTGTGTAGCAGCGTTGTTTGTCATTAGGGCTGGAAGACCGGTGAATTGGCACTGACATGTTATTCAGAGGAACAAAACCACTTGAATGGGAAAAACAGCAACACTGCTTTGATTCTGCATATCTACACCTAGACACTGGTGCATTTATTAAGCATATTTTGTGACATAAATGGGAATATTAAGTCATTTAATAGAACCTGTTACTACTACTGAAGCCTATGGTTTCAGAGGTTTTACTTGCATATTAAAATTAATTGGGCATTTTTGCACTTTAAATAAGCCCCAAGTTAGCAATTTAAAATAAAAGTTACTTCAAACTAAAGTGATATAGATTAGAATGATCAACCTAATAAGGTATATATTGACTGGACGCGGTGGCTGAATCGATAAAAAGAAGGTTTTCCATGTGGAAGGTCGGGAGTTCGAATCCCAGCCGAGTCAAACAAATGATTGATCAAATTGATATTTGTCACTATCTAGCCTGGCGTTCGGCATTAATATGACAAGAAGTGATTAGCATAGTATCAGGATAGTGTGACTGGGGGATATCGGGTCATGGTGCTGGCGGCTTGTGTCTCCCAGTGGGGCAGCACTATAAAGTCACCATGAGTACACACTGTGACAAGTCGGTACCCGTCCTGATGACCTTAGATGTTGCTAGGGAATGAAACAAACAAAATCTAATATTTATCTAGTTTAAAAAAAAGACTGCAGCTTTAAGCAAGTCCGTACCTCATATGTGCTACTAGTACACACTTTTATATTCTTGCAATCATACAACTATCATCAAAGCTCGTGCACCTTCACTTCCTCTTGTACCTTTCCCATTCATTCTTATGACCTTCACCCACAACCACTCTTTACCGGGCGCGGTGGCCGAATCGGTAGAGCGCGGGCCTCGCGTGCAGAAGGTCGGGAGTTTGGTTCCCGGTTGAGTCAAACCAATGACTTATAAAATTGATACTTGTTGCTTCTTAGCCTGGTGCTCAGCATTAATAGGATAGGGCAAGGACTGGTTAGCTCAGTGTCAGGATAATGTGACAGTGGGCTATCGGGTCATCGTGCTGGCGGCCTGATTTCCCAGTGGGACAGCACTATAAAATCGCTATGAGTGCCCACAGTCACAAGTCGGTACCCGTCCTGACATGACCTTAGATTTTGCCGGGACGTAAAATTCCAACAACCAACCACTCCGAACATGGTCAAACCACGCCTATTTATATAGCTACTCAGGCAAGGTTTCTGTGATGCGCAGCTGTGTCTAAATGTCTATCCAATTGCGTACACAGAGAGGGGCAGAGGGTGTGACGGCCGCGGGCATCCATGTCGGGGCATCCCATAAAATGTTTTCCTTGCTCACATTTCTCAGTAATGGACCCTATGCTTGAGTTTTAGGGGCATGCAATCAAGGAGTTGGCCCAGGGCATCACAAAAGTTCTGCATACCATTGTGTATATCCACATATCCCACACTTATTACTGCACCTTCCCCGGAGGCATGCATCAGGACATTTAAATCGTGTAAATAACAGCAAAGCCCCTGCCACACCTCGCCGGATTGGGGGAAATGGACAGAAACTGAACAAAGTCTGTTTTGTGTCCGTACAAGTTTTGAACATGCACAAAACTAGGAATGGATGCTGCCGGAATGATGTCTACGGTTTTTGGCCGGTTTGAGTTTGTTTCGTCCATTGGCTATTCGTTCATGTCCATTTCATGTCCATTCGTAGACCCGATGTCGCAACACTTTGACACATTTTAATACATTTTGATACTTATCACCACGGGACTAGACAATTTTGTCTGTTGCTCAATCCGGCATAGTGTGACAGGCACTTAAGGTCATGTGACCGGAAGACCAGTGTTGCGGTGCTGAATAAATAAAGTCATTTGATGAATAAAATTGCATTTACTACAATAACAAGAAAACAATAATAAATAGATGCTGCTGATTTTGTGTGTGTTTGTGTTTGTGGTCACAATTTAGAATACCATTCCGTGCTGTATGGATCCAGAAATATAAAATTCCCCAAAAAACTATTATGCCATTTAGTCACCGGAAGACCAATGCCCTGGCACTGAATAACAAAAACCTTGTTTGATGAATGAAATTACATTTACTCAAATAAAATTAAAAAAAGTTATGCTGAATTCGAATAAAATTACATTTACTAAAATACAGTAAACAAACTATGCTGAGTTTGTGCTTGTGTTTGTAGCTGCAGCTTAGAATGCTTACCTACCAATGTTTGTCTAACATATGCCTTTGTTGTTGTTAGAACGTAAACCGCCCCCGACCCCCAACAAACCGATTTTGTGCCCGTCTTTCAGATCGGCCCATCTTTAGAACTGTGCTCGCCACGTTTGGCCGGTTTTGTGCCACGGGCTTCTACACCACCATCTACGTGTGGACGGCTGAATTGTACCCGACGGTCGTGCGCAACTCGGGCATGTCGATGTCGTCTGCCGTCGGAAAGATCGGCGGCGTCGTCGCACCCTTCGTACGACATTTGGTAAATGTCTTGTGACATTTCTCTTTTTTCAAACACCCTGCATGCATGAAATGGCTGTTTTATCAGGAAGATGCAGCGAAATCCTGCACAAAAATTACCTTGTTTGTTATAATAGCGTTATTAGTACCTGAGATATTATGATGCTTTAAAGGTACATAAATCAGACCCTTTTGTTAATAGTAAGGTTAGTGTTTGTACAGAGTCGGATTATCCTACTTTCGTCGGATATTCACGTATTTGTCGGATAAAGTCAGATATTTGATAGTTTTGTATTATTTTTGGGCTGTTCTGTCGGATTTTGCTTACGTTTCTTGTTCAAAACTTAACTTGAATATCATAAATTCTTTGGAATGCTAATGAAATTGTGGGGTTTTCCCCCCGTCCACCCACCCCAATGGGACCCCCCTGCCACCACTCTTAACCATCAAGAACAAACCATCAACACACTGAACATCCTACACAACTATCAACCTATTATTAGTTGTCTGAGTCAAGACTTTTTTTTTTCATATTTTAAGTACTGGAAGAAAACTAAGATTTTGGTTGCACAAAAGTAAGATTTTTATTTCTGCCTTGGCACAAACACTGAAGTTGCATTGCAACGCTTGAGGAAATTCTAACAGACATGAAATTTTCGAGGGGAAAATGCATGATTGGCTTATGTCAACAACCCAGTCAAGTAACATCAAATTAAAAGTAATCACCTCGGGAATCTAACTAATGGCATTGACCGAGGATTAGATCATTAAAGTCAGCGAGAAAGAGTTGACCGACTCGAGGAAGTCAGGTGAGCGAGCAAGAGGATATTAAATGCAAGACGACCATTAAATGGCACAATTCGATTTTACGTGTGTATCACTTTAAATACAAAACAATTGATTAAACACTGATTAAAGTTTGGGCACATCAGCGAATATAGGCTTTAAAAAAATATAGTCATGATTTTCCTGGATTTTCAAGGATCTTTAGACAAATTCCAGGTCTGAAATCCTGAATTATCAAATTATGACTTTTCAGATTTTCAAGGACAGCATATGAACCCTGTAAATATAACGTTGAAATGCTTATCTATCATAGCCCACTATATTTGGAGTGAAGAATTTATGAAATCGTGTAGATTATACACACTTTAAGTCGTATTGAGAGCATCTAGTGTACATATTCAGAAATATAGAATGGTTTTCATCGCCACACAACCATTTAAAAAGGTTTTTTATCTTTTTTTTTTTTTTTTACAAGTATCCCACATTATAATTTATATGCAAAACTGTTCCAATGGAATGTGAATTACATTGTGAATGTGTTGTTTTACATAATTATTACACACGCGTTACTTTGATACAGGGATGCCTGCCGCTCAGCCGAATAACACCAGTACCATATGACGTCACTAGAATATAGCGCTCTAGCAAGGTATCTCTGTAAATAAATGTGCAATAAAAAGTGAAAGACACAATCTTACAGACTTGTAGGCATCATAATAGCTAGTGCTCTTTTGGGGGTAGCGAGCGAGCAGACAGTTCTTTCAGATGGGGTCTCGGCATTCGGCTTTGAGTTTGACCCATTTAGAATCACTCCGTCCACTCATTGGAACTATTACATATATGAAATAGTGTCTTATCAGTGCATTGCGCAGTGTGTTGAATGGGTCTCGCCGTGCTTGCCACATAAGTTGAGCTGAGTGTCTGTCTCCCGTTTTGGTAGATCATGGGATTAGAACCCACAGGGTCGAACCCTGGTCGAGTCAAACCAATGACCTAAGAAGTGATGCTTGTCGCTTCCTGGCCAGGCGCTCGGCATTATTAGGATATGGCAAGGACTGGTTGGCTCAGTGTCAGGATAATGTGACTGAGTGGGATATCAGGTCATGGTGCTTTCAGGCTGGTCTCCCAGTGGGGAAGCACTATAAAGTTGCTATGAGTGTGCACTGTCACAAGTCAGTACCCATCCTGATATGAACTTAGATGTTGCCAGGACGTAAAACTCCAACAACCAACCAACCAATCGTGCTTGCTCACAGGCTGACGTGTGGCCCGGGCTGCCGGCCATCACGTTCGGCGGTACTTCGCTGGTTGCCGGCCTCCTCATGTTTGGGCTGCCAGAGACCCGGGGCTGCCCTCTCCCACAGACCATCGCAGACATGAAGGCCATAACCAGGTAGGTATCAGCGGTGTGGCTTTGTATAGGGTGGGAGGGGGGGGGGGGACGGGGGCAATGACAATGATTTGATTTACTCTGTCGACCCCTCACAGAGTATGAGAGCAACAATATAAGTTATAACAACACAGAATGTAAATCAAATAGCATCTCAAAATGGGGATACATGGTTCATATGGGGTTCTGGAAAACCTACGCAGTTTTGGCAATTTAGAATAAATTAGACAGGCCCAACACAAATAAATTCTGGGAAAATGTAAACCTGTTATTCCCCCAAAAAGCACAGAAGAATATTTAAACTTCCAGGATAATGAAGGAAAAATGCTCGCAAACAAAGATGCAGCAAATAAACTAAATATACACTTTGCCACGGTGGGGCAAACACTATCAGAAAAATTCACACAAAAAAAGAAGGTTTTGTCTGTTGGGGTTTTATGTCCTAACAACATCTTAAGGATGGGTACCAACTTGTGAGAGTGCACCCTTTGCAACTTTATTATATAATGCTACATTAATAGCTGAGTCCTAGGACGGGTTTGTGATTGCACTGGTATGTGAATGAGTGGGATATCGGGTCATGGGGGCGACAGCCGCCATCTTCCAGGGCGGCAGCACTATAAAGCCGCCATGAGTGTGCACTGTCACTAGTCGGTGCCCATCCTGATATGAACTTAGATGTTGCTAGGATGTAAAATCCAAACTAACTTGACTATCGCAAGCAGATTTGGATCTTAGGTATCGTCTTGCTACACAGTGCCCATGCGGTACATTTTACTACATCACTAAGACCCCAGTCGCACTGCGTTTGCGACCACTTGTGACAAGAAAAACTACATCAGTCGCCAACCTCCTTGCGACCGAAGCAAAAAAAACCGGGGGGAATAAAAGGGTTGATGACTGCCGCCAAAGACCAAGGAAGACAGTGGCGATTGGTCGGCGAGTGGCTGGGGACTGGTTGGGTACTGTTTGCGACTGGTTTGTGACCGATCGGCCATTGATTGCAGATCAGTCATAAATCAGTCCCTGACCAGTGTCCAACTGATGGCCAACCGATTGCTGAGTGGTTGCAGGTGCTTTGCAGTAGTGCCACTGTCCGTGACTTTTCGGCAGTTGTCCCCAACTGGTTGCCCAACCTATGAAATTGATTGGTGATCTCCCTGCGACCATTTTGGTTGTAAGGAAGTTTTTGCTGCAACACCTGCAACCTCCTTGCGACAAAAATGATTGCCAGAAGTGATGACCAAATAGACCTTTTTGTGACCACCTAGGTTTTTTTGTCGCAAAGTGGTTGCAAGCCTGGTGTGACTGGGGTCTAACAATGCCATCAATACACCAAGATATATTTTGTTTTACACATTTAGAAATAAGGCTATCTATATTATAGAAAGAATTAACTATAATTCCATCCTGTATATTCCCTGCTGGACGATGAATGCTCTGATTGAATTCTGTACTGATGTCTGCTTGCAGGAAAAAGAAAAGTACCAGTCACATCCCAGTAGATACAGCAGAATCGAAGGCGTTCTTATTCAAAGAGCAATCTCAATTATGAGTATTTGATTTGATTATTTCTTCTGTATGTGTTAAGTCTTTACTTATAAGCAAACACCTTATACATTATAAGATTACAGGCAGGTTGGACTTGTATTACCATTTTCCGATATCAAAATCAAGCTAATAGTTTTAACATGAAATGTTATTTCTCATTACTTGCAAGCTAATATTTTATTCATGAAATGTCATTCCCCACCGTTTTTTTGTGGTTATAACTTGCTTATTTTGAAATGTGAGGTGGAAAGTGAAACATGTTTAGAAAATATGATGGATCACGATACGAGAGTAGGCCTATTGGTTCAGAGATGAACATTTTTAAACAATGGTTTAAATGAATTCTCCTTCCTTGGTGTTAAATTTCCCCGTACAATGTAATGTTATGATAATTTACGTTGAATACTGCTTAAACACCTGGACCTAAGCAGTCAGTGGATCTGTAACCAGTCCCATAGCCTGAGCAGACAGCCTCCTCCTTTCTTAGGTTACTTATTTTCTTCTACTACCTTGCAGTAGCGTAGTCTGATAATTTTGAAGTTCTGCCACTTTTTGGTGATAACCATATTAAGTAGATCGGCATTTACCCACACATGGGCGTTTATGGGGTGGGCGTTTACGAAATATTGACTAAGTTGGGGTGTGTGTGTTAACCCACACATGGGCATTAACCCGCAAGAATATGGTATATATATGTGTATATTTCATATGAAGAACCTAAATTATTGCTAAGAATCTAATGGGTTTTGAAATTTCTATTTGACGTGGTACTCAGTGTACACATTTATATTTATTGATTAAAATCTTTTTTGATTTATTCGGTTGATTTATTTTATTTCAAATTTCTGGAATTGTTGGGAACCTCACGGAGGCTATGTTGAATATGGAAGCTGCTTATATGCTCTGAGGTGATTAGGTGATTGGGTGATGGTGAGTAGTGGTGACCAGGTGATTAGTCACAGCTGTACCACCCGCCCCCACCCCTTTACACCCACACTCCTGGATCAGCCCTATCAACTCATTGGCAGTAGGAGCATGTGACTTGTAAGCAAGCTCTACTACAGGGTATACTATTACATTTACTAACAGTTTACTGATATTTTAGGCAGAAAGAGAAAATGTATATTGAATAAAGGACTATTTTTTGTTAACTATATTAATATATACATGAATGAACGTAATAAAATACTATATTTACACGGAAAAGCATCTTATTTCCTTGCTTCACGGTTTCCTCTTCTGTTTCCCCCTTTTTAAATCGGTTGTTATTTATTAGTGTGATTAAGTTCTATGTAGTGGTAGCGGGAGCTCTCGCTTTCTCTCCCTATCTTGCACCCCATCTCGCCTGCTGCCCTCCTCCATCTGCTGCCCCTCAATCTCTTCCCCTGCTCTTCCACTCTGCTTACCTCCCCCTCCACTCACCTGCTGCCTCCCCTCTCCATCTACTGCCATCCCATGTGCAGAGGTGCCAAGTAGATGAAATTGAGTAGGCAGAAATAGCGTAGCCGAACGGGGTAGGGGGGTGGGTGAACTGGCCTAGCATTTTGAAAACAGTGATCCAAAATGGTGCATTTTGACGAAAAGTATGTGTAGTAGTCTGTACATGAGCTCACATATGCAATAAAAGAAAATAAGCTCAAATGATTCTTTGGCAGGAAATTACAAATTAAAATCGGGAAATTTGGTTTATTTTTCTATATTACAGGGAGATCTCCCACCGAAATCGGGATACTTGACACCTCTGCATGTGCTATTATTTATATTTCCCTGTTAATCAGGTTGATACATCTCTTCACAATTTGAAAGAAAAAATGCTTTGATTTCAATGTTTCCTCTTATACTTTCATAGGCTGAAGGGTTTTGTGTTTCTGCCTATTTTCTAGATAAATATATTAGGTTAAAAGTGTGTGATAAGTACAGAATGATGATGTGCATTCAACTGAGCACCCTCACCTGCGGCAACCATTCTGATGTGCTGTATAAAATAAAACCACACTGACCTATTTCAAACCTGATTTACAGATATTTCTGAAAAACTTAATACGCTCTACATGCCAGAGACAGGGTATGCGCTGTGGTAACAACCACGTATTGTGAGTGTGGGTGTGGGTGGTGGTGTATTGGTGTAGCAGCACTTGGCCTATATACAAGATTCACCCCTACCCAGAGTAGGAGTTTTTTGTGTGTGTGTTATTTTTGTGATGGCTTATTTACCCTGTTCATAAAGAGTAAGTTGCATCGCTGCTTCTTTTTATCGCTGAACAGCAAGTATCAATTTGGTAGTTTCCTTGTCATCTTAGCTGTTAGTGGCTAGCCTTAATTATGTTAGTTTTTTTCGTACCACGTTTGCGAGATTTTGGTATATACCTACCCCATGCACTAGTGTTAGTAGGGATACTCAGTTTACGCTGTGACTTTGTGAGGTCGGGGTCGGGTATGAGGTGAATGACAACTATGGCTAAATCTGAGGAAAAACTCCTTCGAATCGTAATTTAAAAAAAAGAAGACAAGATGGACAAGATGGCCACTAGAATGCTGTCGATTCGAGTATTAAAGTCTTATTAATCTACATTATTTAATCAATTCTTCCTTCAAAAGTAGCGAGTAGATATAAAGAGGTGTCTGAAGACTATATGTTGTTTCTAAAGCTGTGTTCACACACACAATTTTTATGTCGACTTAAACAAATCGATTTATATGAATCGATTTAGTGTCGTGTTCACACATGCAATACTTTTAGCCGGAAATCGATATCTGTGCATGAGCAAGTCCATTCTAAGCAGTGCCACTTTCGGTTAGTCAACGTCGCCAGTAGAGAGTGGGTTCAACCTAGATCTGTATGGACTGAATCGTATTGGTTTGGAACGGTCAAAACTTCTGCTGGGCAGTGAAACTCTAAAAATAAATGATGAAAAAAATATCTGTGCACAGCTAGCGGTTTCATAGACTATATTCTATAATATGCGCTTTTGATCGACCGGAAAGTCAACAAACTAAGGTCTCGACTGCGCATGTGCGTGATGCGCTCAAGCCAAATCGATTCATATAAACTACCTCACAAAGGTGGTCTCCATGAACCGATTTATACAAATCGATTCAGCCCTAAATCGACACAGCGTCGCATTCACACGGCAAATGTGCGTCGAACTAGGCAAGTCGATTTATATGAATCGATTTAAAGTGCGTGTGTGAACACAGCTTTAGACTAAGAATTTATGTGGTGATTCCATCAGACACTTTTTCTAGTGGGTTGTTCATCAGCCCTGTCCTAAGACAGTGCTCTGGGAATAACTGCACTAGTTTCTGCTGTCTGGACATGGTGGAAGAGGAGTGTTACCATTGTTACTAATCAGGTAGTCAGTACCCTGTAGCTGAGATGTTATCAAGGGTTAGCCGATAGGGGAATTGCTGAACACACTTTATATTATATATTTGATCTCATGTAACATTTGCGAGGACAAATGCACAGCAATCTACTTTAGAAACATGTAGAACTCAACCAAATTTGATTATTACGAAGCATGTGCTTATGGGTTCACAGTGACCTTGACCTATCGTGAAGGCTTGGGCTGTTAAGACAAACAAAACCGTAATGTATTATGCCCCAGTCACACGAGGCTTGCGACCACTTGCGACAAAAAAAAACCTAGGTGGTTGCAAGTGGTTCCAAAAATAGTCTCTATTTGGTCCAGTCCCCAACCAGTCTAACCAATTCAGGATTGACACCAGAGGGAGCCACCAGCACCATCCACCTGGACGTCGGTTAGGTCATCGATTTTTATAATCGACATGAAATATTGATCAGAAATATCTTTGTGCGTCCTATCCAGTCTCAAGATTCACTTTTGGAAGACACTTGTGATATTTGGCGTCAAAACACTTAGACTAAAAAAATTTTTGGGGGGGGTAAATATTTTATTCATCTGAATACATATTTTGTCAGCGCCGGGGCAAAAGTCTTCCAGCCATTGGAGTGATCGCATTTGATCTGTACATAGTGGAAGTGGAATGTGTTGCATTGTGTGGTCATGTTCTAGTAAAAGCGGAGGAAACTTACACTAATAATCCAGTGTTCTCAACAACTCGGGGAGCTCTGGTCAAATTAGATTAAATATATTCACCACCACCCACACACAGTAGGAGTGAATGACAACCAAGTCTAAATCTGAACAAAAAGCTTCTTTGAAAGGAATCAACTGTAATCAAGATGTGGAGGACCTAGTACCAGAGTGCACTGTTCATCTATATTGGTAGAGAGCCGATGAAATGGGAGAATGAAAAAAAACACCAAAACACCATAACACCATGATGCCAGCCACGAGATTTTCTCGATTCGACTTTTAAGGTTGATTTTATCTACATGATTTGATCAATTGTTCACTCCAAAGATAGTGGGCTATGATAGATAAGCATTTCAACCATATATTTACGGAGTTTATATGCTGTCCTGGAAAACCTGGAAAATCAGAATTTGTTAATTCATGATTCCAGACCTAGAATTTGTCTTAAAGATCCTGGAAAATTTTAAATCATGACTATATTTTTTTAAAGTCTATATTCGCTGATGTGCTTAAACATTAATTAGTGCTCTTTTGTATTTAAAGTGATTTGTGTGTGTTTGGTATTCTGCCTCTTGATGTTTATGTTAAAACTATAAATACATTGGGTTTGTTATGCTTATTTACATTTCACATCTTCACAGTGAATCAACTATGAATATGGCTGTGTTTCCAGGTACTTTAATTTAATAAATATCCTTAAAGTATCCTAGAATTTGATATAAAAATGGGTATGAACCCTGATTTATCATGTCAGATTGCAAATTCATGTAGTTATGTCCATAACCCAGCCTTCTGAAACCTTTTCTGTATGTTTTGTTAGCAGCCCTGTCTACGATACAAGGTCGTGGGGGTAACTACAGTTAAAAAGGCACGATTCCCCATGTATCTAATATGCAGATATAATTTCCCTTTTGAGAGCCCTGGGTATTGAAAGCAGATGTCTAGCTCCAAACAGTGTGTATAATAACCGACTCTAAAATGCTTCTCGTGAGATCTGGCGTCTTCATAAGCTACAGACTACATGTATATACCAAAGCTGCTTTCAATACCCAGGGCTCTCAAAAGAGAAATTATATCTATAAGATCAAAATCCAAAAGTGAAAAGAGAATTTTCAACTCTGTCGTATGCGCAACATATATACCTTGCAACATATATACCTTCATATGAATATGGATTCTGCTATTATTTGGAATGCTTTCATTTATTATTTGGACTGTTTTCACTTTTGGTTACTTACTTACCAAACAAGATCACGGTAGGACCTACTTACTAGATACATGGCGTGACCTACTTACTAAACACGAACATGATATGACCTACTTATCGTACATGAATGTGGCGTGACCTACTTACTAGACGGGCATATTTGAAGTACTTACTAGCCTTGTATGAATTGAACGGAATCAAACTGACAGTATGACTAAGGCCAAATAAAAAATAAAAATTGTTCATGATGGTTCACCAACATGGATAATTTGCGCGCGAACAGGGAGCTCTACAGTGGCGCCACCTAGGAGCTCCCACTGCTATCCACCCCTGACGGCTTCACTCAGAACCAAGCCCGTGAGACTCTGACGTCACGATGCTGTCTACTCCGAGACTATGACGTCATAACCACTATATAAGGGATGCTCGCAATCCCTATCACTCATTACCAACCCGGCAGTCAGACGAGCAGCTCATCTACCGACTCAACTCAGCCACCCACCTAACCAACCCTTCAAAACGAACAGTCAAACGCGCGAGGTTGAGGGCCTGAGTCAAACTTTCAAACTGTCTTTATGTACTTGTCCTATACTGCAGTGCTATGCCTTATTTCCTTGTCATTAAAAATCCATAACATGGGCTCCTTGTTTCGCGTGGTTAATTAGTGATCGTCCCCGCCTGTGCCTGAAAAAAATAGCCCGTGCCTGGAAAAATTGCCCGCCCCTGATTAAACAATTTTTGTTAAAAACAATTTAAAAATGCATTGGGCTAGCATAGAATTTACATATTACTCAGCAGGATATGAATCAATCTATTTTTTCTGGGATAAATGAAAACACTGTGGGTAAAGAGGGTTGATAGTCAATTAAAATATTTTACTTCCAAAATTGAAACTTCTAGAACTGTATGATATACTGAAAAACAAATAACAAATATAAATAAAAAGCCTCCGCCCGACCAGGGTTTGTGTGATCAAAAGGACGATCACTAACTTCTTTCTGTTTGTATTTGGCCTACTGACTTAAAAAATACATATTTATTGTCATCTAGCTTGTCTCTTGGAATTACCAAGAAAGAGCAGGGAGTAGTTGACTGATGCCAACCAATTGTACGTGATTAAAAATACCCCTATCTAATCAATGAATGTAACAAAGAAAAATGTTAGATCCAAACAATTGTCTTGTGCGGTGTTGAGATGTTTCTTATCTTTCTCTGCTCATTGTCTTATCAGGTTTTTATTAGTCTTCTTTTCACGATATAGACCATTTAGTGTGACAAAGGTACATAGCCCGACGGACGCATAGTTTTGAAACCAAAACAAGTATCTAAATTCTATCCTATATATCCAAATTAGATACTGGTTTAGTTATTAATGTGTGGCTGCATAGCAGGTATTATATACCGAGTAAATTTAATAGAAACTGTTACTGCTGAAGCATGTGGTTTTAAGAGTCCACAAACACGTTAAAATTCATTTAGCATAATTACACTTGAGATGTCTTCTAAGTTAAACAATTTTTATCAACGTTACTTAAAAAACTAGGGTAGATAGCGAGCAATCTGATATATTTATCTAAGAGAAAAGAAGACTCAAAACCATCAGACTTTACAACTTTGACAAAACATTTTCGTGTGTGTATGTATACCAAATTAGTTGTGATTTTCAATAAATGCAAATTAAAGCCGTGTTTACCCGGGCGAGTTAATTCGCCTCAAATAATTCGCCTTATCTAGTTCGGCTCACATTCGCCGTGTAGACGCGACGCTGAAGCGGATTAGGGCTGATTCGATTCATATTATTCACTTTATGTAAACCGCCTCATGAGGTAGTTTATATAAAGCAAACTAGCTTAAGCACGTCACACGCATGCACAGTCGAGACCTTAGTTTGTTGACTTTCCGGTCGATCAAAAGCGAATATTATATCATTCGGTCTATGAACCAGCTAGAGGTGCACAGATATTCTTTTCATCATTTATTTTTAGGGTTTCACTACCCAGCAGAAGTTTTGACCATTCCAAAACAATACGATTCAATCAATACATATCTAGGTCGAACCCACACTCTCTCGTGGTGACATCGATGAACCCAAACTGGCGCTGGTTAGTATGGACGTGCTCATGCGCAGATATTGATTTCCACCTTCAAACTCGGTGCGTGTAAACGCGCCACTACTTCGCTTCATATAAATTGCTTTGTCTAATTCGCTTTACAATTGCCCGTGTAAACACGGCTTAAGACTGCTTGGGGAAATAAAACGTGTGTACTGGATGAATGTATGATATGGAATGAGTAGGCCTCTATACTTATTTACTTGGTACTTTATAATAAGCAGGGTCTGTACACGGCCTGAAAGGTCTTCTGAACTTCATTTGCCCCATTTCAAGGCCTTGAAATTAACCTATTTTTGGTAATTAGTCTTGATTAAACTGTCCCCACTGATCTAAATTAGTCCTAGTCTGAAATCGCCATTCGGCATAAGATAATCTGACATACCTACACACAATAAAATGCCAATACTCACATGAATTCCTATAAAAAACAGCCTACTTGAAATAGCCTTGAATTCCACATCTTTACATGTGTGTGGACCCTGAATAAGTTACCTTCGTATGTGCCGTCCTGTCTTGGAAAATGTGTATAAAAGACCCATTGCTGCTTATCGGAAAGAGTAGCCTATGTGGCAGCAGCGGGTCTCCTCGAAAGAAATATGTCAGAATGACCTCTGTTTCACGTCCAATAGCCGATGATAAAAATCAAGGTGTTCTAGAGGTGTTAAATAAAACAAACCTTTCCTTTTGGGGTTGCCGATCAAATGAGTTACTCAAGACGTGTACACACAGTGCCAGTGGGAACAATGATCATTTTTCTTTGTACATCATTTTTGGAACACAGACAATAGTGAACTAAGTTGCTACATAGAAAGAATACTCAGTCAATTTAAGAGAACATGTTACTGCAGAAGCCTATGGTGTCAGATTTTTGGCGTGCTTGCAAAATGGATTTTAGTTGTTGGCATTTAAAATATTTCAAAAGTTAGCAATTTAAAATAAAAATCACTTCAAACTAAAATCAATTTAATATATTTCTCTGGGAAAAAATGACAGAAACCTTAAACTTAACGATTATAACCTATTGAATCCGGCAGTATGCTCAATGTTTCTTTTCATTTGCAAAATAGAAATCAATGCCCCCATGAAAATATTTATAATACTTAAGATGGGGTTTTCGAATCAGTTGAGCGTCTGCCTCCCATTTTGGTAGGTCAAAGGATTTCAAGCCCTTGGGTTCGTATCCTGGTTGAGTCAAACCAATTACTTAAATATTGATACTTGTCTCTACGATAGCCTGGTGTTTGGCAGTGGATATGTTGGGCAGTAACAGATTTAATCATAACGAAGAAACAGGTACCACACATTGGCCTGCCATAGGTTGCTGATCAACCCTGCTGCATCCCATTACCTTGACTACTCATGGATCATGTCGAATGCATGTAACTGTAAATGCCACTTGCTCATCTTCATCCAGAAAGAGAGGATCCATTAATTTCTTATCCAATTTCTTCTGCATTGTACCAGTTCCCACCTCTTTCAACTTCATGATGCCGAAGGTGTTTAAGAGGAGGGGTGGAAGTTTTTCGAAAAGAGTTGCTTAATTCTCACCATTACTAACCGTGAACATCACCCCCCAGATTGTAGGAAAAAAGTTATTCAAACTTAAGCCTACCAAAGCCGCTGGACCTGATGGATTCCATCCAAGGGTATTAAGTGAAACAACACCTATATTAAAGCTGTGTTCACACGGGCAATGTAAATCGATTCGTAGAAAGCGACTTGCCTAGTTCAACGCACATTTCGCGTGTGAACGGGCGTCTTAGTCGAATTAGGGCTGAATCGATTTCTGTGATGCGGATACTGTAAACCACTTCTGGAGGTCGATTACGTGAGTCGATTTCTGTGAATCGATTTATTTTGCCCGTGTGAACGCAATTAGGCGGATTAAGGACCTCACACGCATGCGCAGTCGAGACCTTAGTTTGTTGACTTTCCGGTCGATCAAAAGCACATATTATATAATTTGGTCTATGAACCAGATAGAGGTGCACAGATGCTTTTTTCATCATTTATTTATAGGTTTTCACTGCCCAGCAGAAGTTTTTACGGTTCCAAAACAATATGATTCAGTCTATACATATCTAGGTCGAACCCACACTCTCTCATGCCGACGTCGACTAACCGAAACTGGCGCTGGTTAGTCTGGACTTGCTCATGCGCTGATATCGATTTCAGGCCCAAGTACTGCCTGTGTGAACGCGCATCTAAATCGATTCATATGATTCGCCTTGGCTGAATCGCTTTAGATTTTGCCCGTGTGAACACGGCTTAAGTCACCCACTGAGTATCATCTTCAACAAATCACTTAGTGAAAGTCACCTACCACAGGCATGGAAGGAAGGCATTATCACACCGATCCACAAAAAAGGAAATAAGACCTCTGCAGGGAATTATAGACCCATAAGCCTGACATCAGTCATCGACAAAGTTATGGAATCAATTATAAGAGACAGCATAGTAAATCACATGATGGACAGCAACTTGTTCTGTGATGCCCAACATGGCTTCGTACCGGGTCGTTCTTGCATGATGCAGCTTCTTGTTACAATTGAAACATTGACAGAACTCCTTGACCAGGGCTATCCAGTTGATGCAATCTATCTGGACTTCAAAAAGGCATTTGACAGTGTGCCCCATAAATAACTTCTACTCAAGGTATCCGCATATGGCATTGATGGAGATATAAAAGCATGGATCAAAGACTTCCTAGTAGGCCGGAAACAGCGTGCCATTGTGAATGGCCTACCATCAGACTGGACAGATGTACTGAGTGGTATTCCCCAAGGCAGCATTTTAGGTCCCATCTTATTCATTCTGTTCATTAACGATCTACCGGAAGTTGTCCTTGGTGCATTGAAAATCTTCGCCGATGATACAAAGGTCTTCCGAAGGATTGCATCAGACAATGACCATGCTCTGCTCCAAACGGATCTCGACAACTTATACAGATGGTCACAAGACTGGCAACTCGGCTTCAATGAGAGCAAATGCAAAGTCATCCACCTGGGTAAAAATAATATCAAACGACCGTATAAAATGAGCAATACCACTCTACAGGCAGAGAATGAAGCAAAAGACCTTGGCATTATTATTGACAGTGAACTCAAGTTCCACAAACACATAGCCGCAGCTATTAATAAGGCTTCCAGGATGCTTGGCCTCATAAGAGCTACCTTCACATGTCTGGACGAAAGTATCCCCCCGCGTCTGTAAACAACTATTGTACGTCCTCACCTTGAGTATGGCAATGTAATTTGATCACCGTGCTACAAACTGGACACCAAAGAAATCGAAAAGATTCAGCAAAGAGCCACAAAGCTAATCCCATGAAATCTGACATTAATGAAGTGGTCAGCATAGAGTTAATTGTAAAATTCCTAATTCTACTCTCTTGAGGCATCCTAAAGTAGCTATAACTTAGTATAAGCAGTAACCCTAAGAGAACCTTACCCTCACTTGCATTACCCTTGAAAATTACATTTAATAGAGTGGATTCTTTATCCAGCGCAAGGTATGTGAGTTGTGCTAATTTGAGTGTTCCGGTTGACTCACATAGTGTAAGTGGCCATGGTGACTACTCTCTATTTTCCCGTTCAAAACCCAGCTCCTCAATAAAACTGACCACTGGCGCTCTAACAGTTAATCCACAGCTTCAGCCTCCGAATTTCAAACGTATCAGGCAACTAATGATTTCTTAGTCAAGCGACATGGAGCATTTCCTATTTCTGAAACTATTGTTGCCGACACCAAAGCATGCAGTCACATGCAAGCTCAGGCCCACAATGCCACCTTTGTTCTCTCACTTACTAAATTTAAGTTGACTATCATCTCAAATGGTAACCAGAGAGTAGGAATAATTAAAAGAACTTTCCATTGCCTCAACAAGAATAATTTTCTCATTCTATTTAAGTCTCTTGTTAGGCCAATTTTGGAATACTGTCCACAAATTTGGAGCCCAATTTTTTGGAAAGATATTCTGGAGATCGAAAAGGTTCAGACACGTGCAACAAAATTAGTTGCAGTTATAAAGGACTTACCCTATGAACAAAGGTTTAGGGAATTGAAACTTCCTACCCTTTCCTACAGAAGGAAAAGAAGTGACATAATTGAAGTATTTAAAATTATGAAAGGTTTTGATAAAATAGATATGAACCAATTTTTCACCTTGAATAAAAGAGAAGGCAGTCGGGGCCATACTCTCAAACTAATAAAAGCCAGAGCCATTTCAAAGTTAAGGCAACACAGTTTCTCAAACAGGATCATAAATATATGGAACAGTCTCTCACAAAATGTTATTGATGCCGAGTCAATAAATTCATTCAAGAACAGATTAGAAAAGGCATGGGCTGATGATCCAGGGAAATTTGACCCCTTATTCACCACATGCTACTATAATTATTCCTTGTGTTGCTTATTTACTTGCACTCAAGCAAAAATGAGAGACAAATAAGTGTTCACACTTCCTGTCTACCATTCGCTATTTCGCTAAGATACAAGAGTTGTGGTAATTTGAGTGTTCCGGTTGACTCACAGTCGGTCGCCTTGACGATCACTATCCCTTTTTGGGTAAAAAACCCAGCTCCTCAACAAAAGTGTCCACTGGTGCTCTAACACTAGTAACAGCTAATCCACAGCTTCAGCCTTCGAATTTCAAATGTATCAGGCAACTAATGATTTCTTAGTCAAGCGACATGGAACATTTCCTATTTCTCAAACTAATGTTGTCGAGTCCAAGGCAGGCAGTCATACGCAAGCTCAGGCCCACAACACCACCTATAATCTCTCACTTACTCAACCACTTGAGTCTCCGACCTCTACAGTCAGCAAGTTTACCTCAAACTTATCTAACAAAGAATTTAAGCCATTAGGCCTGTTACAATTTAAGCCGTTACTGTTGGCGTTTTTACCAAAAGTTGGTAATGATGTACATTCAGATTATATTGACATTTACAAAATCGTCAGACGAACAGGTTTACCTAATTACTTAGCTGCTGAGGTCCCGGTACCTTCAGGTCTGAAAATAGGTAATTGGAGAATTCTCCTATAAGGATACCATGATACTTTGTTAATTGACTACTTAGAATGTGGCTGGCCTTGTGATTATGCAATTAATACGTTTGCAAATCACAGAGAACAGGAGAGTTTTAGAATTTGGATTGAAAAGCATGTCTCAACTGAGCTTGGCTTCCGTGATCTGCTAGGCCCATTTGATAACCCGCCTTTTGTTCCTTGGGCGCAAATAAGTGCGATGATGACAAGGGAGAAGAAACACGCTTTAGAATGTAGGATTATCGTTGATCTTAGTTTCCCCAAAGGTATTAGTGTTAACTCTCGGATCAAAAAAGGTTTTTATCAAGGTTCTGAAAGTTCATTTAACCTACCGAACATTATGGACGTTGGACGGGAAGTTACAAAATTGGGAAAAAACTGTTACCTGTGGAGTATTGATTTAGCTAGAGCATATAAACAGCTAAGGAACTGCCCACTTAGTTTCCCGTTGTTTGGGATCTCTTTTAACTCAAAATTTTATTTTGACATTGTCCCCCAGCTTTGGATGCATAACCTCTAGCTTAGCTTGCTCCCACACAATGGAGGCAATATCTTATCTAATGAACAAGAAAGGATTTTTGACGTTATGTTAGCTAGATGATTTTGTAGGGGTGGCTAGCTCATTGAAAGAAACTAAAGAAGGTTATGCAGAAATAATGAATCTCATGTACCTGTTAGGACTGAATTTATCTCTTAAAAAATGCACTCCATCTACACCCAAATTAAGGCTGGGCTATCACGTAGACACCAGTATGATGGAGCTGTCTATCCCTAAAGAGAAGCTGCTAGAAATTATAACAGAATGTTATAAGTGGAAGTTAAATGCTTTAGTTATTAGAAAAAATATAGAGATTAGTAGGTAGGCTTCAGTTCATTTCTAGGTGTGTAATTCTGGCTAGGCATTTTATGAACAGAATTCTTGGTTTTCTAAGGGAGGCCTCCCACATAGGTAAGAGTAGGGTTTCAGCTGAGTTAGTCAGAGACGTAAGTTGGTTTATTAGGTATGCTGAAACCACTAATGGACTTATTTGATTAGACCTTTTCCAAAGGAACAGTGGGTTATCGAATGTGACTCTTCACTACTTGGGGGGGGGGGGGGGGGGGGAGAGCATACCCTAAAATGACCTTTTTCTCCGAGAGATATCCAGCTGAATTATTAAACCTAGGATTCCACATTGCTCAATTGGAAGCTATCAACTTGATTATCGCACTTTGCAAACTAACTCCACTGCATCCTGAAAACTTTCTTATCACTATAAACACTGACAACGAGGCCTCCCAGCAGGTCCTGTCAACAGGAAAAGGGAAAGACTTGGTGATGTGTGAATGTGCACGCGAACTGTGGAGGTTTGCAATCCTCCACACTTGCGAGGTACAGGTCATTCACAAACCAGGGAAGTCCCTGGTCCTCACTGATGCCCTAAGTCATAGCTATTTTGACAAAGCTACACATACAAGATCAAAAACCATGTGCTTGGAGTTAGGTTATTGCGAGTGCATATTGACCATAATATTTCTCTCTTTGATCAAGACCACAAAATATTTTGTCACTGGAGTATTTCCTCCTTTATTTGCCCAGTTTCAAAAATATATCAATTTCTGTAATGACTTGAACATAAATAAGAAATCCCGAAACAATATGATCTGATGTTGTACCTTGGAAGTTGGATACCTGTCAAACAGCCTTAAGTCACCTAGTGCCGTGTATAATTATTTTAGTGGTGCTAAAACCCATATATGTACTGCTTATGCAGGGGAAAGTTTAGGTTTTCAACTCATACTCCATTGGTCTCATTAAAAGGGGAGTCTCTAATGTAAAAATGTCTCAGTCTCGAGAGCATTTCCCCTGAAAGTAAAACATATCATATGGATATCCAGATTTAAAAAAAGTCTAGGTCCATCTGCACGGGTGTTAAATGTGGCACTGTTGGATATTTCACCTTTCTAAGGCAATCCAATCTTTTCTTCTCGGAGTCCCCCTGTGACCCAGGACACTACCTTACAGGTGATGACATTCGTCTGGATGAGAGATCCCTCAGGGTACGAGTACGATCCACAAAAACGACATGCTGACAAGGACAGGCGTACTACGTTTGCCTTCCAGGGGTTCCTGGCTCCAACTGTTGCCCGGTCCGTCTCTGGAGGCGTTATGCAACCTTAACACCCATCTCCAAGTCTGGACTAGCCCTGCTGTTGCGTACCGGGGAGCCTCTGATGGCACACACATTCCTGTTTGCCCTCAAATTGGCAGGAGACAAGAGGGGTCTCCAAGATAAGATCCATAGCCTCAGGCATGGTGTGGCCAGAAAGTGTGCGATAGCTGGGGTTCCATTGGAGTAGGTCCCGGAACTTGGTAACTGGCGGACGTCTTGCATCTACAACTATGTTAAGAAACGTAGCTCCAATACAGGTCCTTCAACACTCGCTTCACTATTTGGCTGAGTACTGAATTCCCGAGTACTGAATTCCCCTTATCTCTGCTTCTGTGGATCAGAATGTACCTCTGAGCAGACTCTGTTTGAAATATTATGTGTTCTCTTAAAATCTGCTATGTAACTGTTAAACATCCAGATTATCCTCACAGTATATATAATTATTCATGGAGATGTAAGAACTTTTATTCTTTAATAAAAATGTATTGGCCCACAAATGAGGTCCCGTCTTCTGGTTCTTTAATTACTAGGATAGGGTTGGGATTAGTGGAATGAGGAAGACCAATTGTTTGTGGTGGAAATTTCCCTTGTTTAATCTTCTAATGTACCAAAATATGTATATATATATATATATATACCACTATATGAAGAGCTCTTTTCCAAGATGCGATCTATGAACTTAGTATTGCCATTGTAAGCCCATTTTTTTTATTGGCACTTATCGCGTTTTGATTTGATCTAACCCATTAAACCACAGTCACATTATGGCTTGCGACCACCTGTGACCACTTTGTGACCAATTTGGACCCAAGACCCCACAGTCATGGGCAACTTGCCTTGCGACCAAAGCAATGGTCGCCTACCTGTGGCTGACCATTTTGAGACCACTTGCGACATCTTTGCGACCGACCATCCTTTTTTTGGTGGTCACAAAGTGGTCGCAAGCAATAGTGTGACTGGAGTATTAGTCAGCTCGCCCTGTGATGCAAGCTGGACTGTCAAATGTAGTAATCAATTAATTTCCTCGGCGTCCTGCAAGTGTGGGATCTGTCAACAGGTCAACTGACCCCAGGTGGCGCCACTGCTTTGCGCACATCAGATCTTATATACATGTCACATTACAAGAAAGCACTACAGATGCTGAGGTGATTAAAATAGTATAAAAGCAATACATATCGCTATTTATACTTACATAAATTATATAGAAATATATATATATATATATATATATATATATATTTCGGCGGTAAGTGAGTAGGTTAATGAGCAGGCAAGTGGTGGCCCCACCATTGGAGCTTAGGCGAGTAGGCCTGAGCAGTAGATAAGTACTACGAGGCTCAGTCACCCAATTACTGGTGGGTGGGTGTTAGGAGCGATTATAGAATTCCGGGTTATTTTTCTTGTATAATTCATATACAGCATATATATATATATATATATATCGGGACTCACACACACCTTATATACGGCGACCCCAAGCGCCACCTGGCGAATCGGCCCAAATAAGAATGGACACTGCTTCTCCAGTTCAGCGTTTGCGGCGACGCAATGCTGACTACCGTTGGGTTCTAGCTAAGACGTGACACCCCTTTCAATAGATAACATTGAATAACATTGTCAAGAATTAATATTAAAACCAAGAAGCAGCCGCGGGCCCCAATACCCGCATATATGAGTATATATATCCATATATAAAGAATGGAAGACGGTTGAAGCAATGGTATTTAATTCAGTGAAATCTTTGAAAAAAAGAAAATATAACTGACAGAGAACCAGAATGGCAAATTGCATATAGTTTGCTCAACTTGGAAGTCTTGGATCGTCTGTATGTTCAAACAGAAGTGTCAACGTAAGCTGTATCATCCAATATGCCAACGGCTTCTGAAAAAAATATGGAAGTTGACACTGAATCTGCTGGGTTAGTAAATGTAGTGATGCAAAAATTGACGAAAGCATCGGATTTCTTTAATTTAAAAAAACAACTAAAGCACCAAGATTTTATCCTGCATATATAACTTGGAACCTGGTGCACTTATTAAGTATTTATTGGTATATAGACAGTGCATAGAACAACTACTGAGTCAATTTAAAGCTGCATAGTCCGATGAAAACATTAAATTTTCAAAACAATTATCTAGATTTGATTCTACATATCTAACTTAGATGCTGGTGCACTTATTAAACATTTGTCACCACATAGAAGGGATTGCTGAGACAATTTAGTTAGTTTGGTTGTTTGTTGTTGTTTTACGTCCTAGCAACATCTAAGGTCATATCAGGGCGGGGACAATTTAGTAGAACCTGTTACTATAGAACAGTATGGTGTCAGAGTTTTGGCATGCTTGCTAAAATTAATTTGGCATGTTTGCACCTCATATATCTAAAAAGTTAGCCATTTAAAATAAAAGATTTTTTTTGTTTGTTTGTTGTTGTTTTATGTCCTAGCAACATCTAAGGTCATATCAGGACGGGGAAAAAATAAAAGATACTTCAAACTAGGTTAAGGTCAATTATAACATTCAAGATAATATATTTATCTCAGAAAATGACAGAAACTCAAAACCATCTGACTATGGAACTTTAATAGGACCTGTCACTCTTGAAGTGTGTGATATTCAGCATTTCGAAATGCACACCAACATCCTTTCGTAGGTTTTCGCTTCAAATATATCTTATGGTAACCCTCTTAAAGTAAAAGTTACTCCAAACTAAAGTAGACTAGATTAGGATGATCAATCTAATGTATTTATCTAAATATGTGTATTATAATGTATTATAATAATAGAAAGGAATGGAGCAATTCCACTATTGATATTATATTTCATTGTACGATTAATTGCATGGATTCGAATTCGCGCACCCACCCCTCTATGGGGCGCGTGAATGGGGTGCCAACTGTTTGGGCGGAATTGATTCAAACCACTGTCACTTCGCTCACAATTTTCTTTTTGGTAGAGCATATTTAGTCCCAGCCAGAGAACTAATAAAGAACTCAGCCCAACTCTGCTTTGTCTAACCTTATTGCCTAGTGGTTTATTAGTATGGCAAAAACTGAAACCAGGATTATTTAACTTTTTGAAGCGGAAAGGGGACATGTGTGGTGGCGCCACTGTAGAAATACAAGAAAGCAGTGTAGATGTTGAGGTAATTAATTTGGTAGCAAATGAATATACAGGTTGACCATCACAAATCCAGCATCATTGGGACGGGTAGTGGGCCGGATAATTGCTTTTGCCGGATAACTGATTGTTACATTAGAATGCACTTACCACAACCACTTCATCTTACATTTGAAATACACTGTAAATCAGTACATGTTAGTTCATAAAAGAAAAAGAAAAATTAAATATCAGGAACTGATGATGATAGTGGCAGCTCATCTGAGCGAGTAGATGTTGAAGGCACTAGATTTTAAAGTGTTGCCTTCTCATTTATTATTTCTTGTTCACCTATAAAACTGACCTGGAAATTTGAAATTGCTCTAGTGGAAATTAGTGCCGAATCACTGATTGAACCAGATAACTCATTGGAAGATAAGCGATGGTTAACCTGTAGTTCTTTATTCATACGTACAATATAATTTTCATGTATATATATGTGTGTGCTTAAAGTACTTAGGGCCTATATATATAAAGTATATATATATAAATATATATATAAATATATACAGTAAAACCTCTCTATACCGACCCCTCCACAGATTGACCACTCCCTTATGTCGCTCACTTTATTTGGATCCCAAAAATACCATTGTAAGGATATTCTAACTCTCTAAGCCGACCACCTCCTTAAATGGACCACTTAAAGTCGGTCCCATGATCGGTCGATTTAGAGAGGTCTTACTGTATATATATATTTAATGGATGGAAGACATCTGAGGAAATGGCATTTGATTGGGTGAAATCTTTGAACAAAAGTAAATATACCCCCCCCCCCCAAATAGGATTAACAATTGCCTGTAGTTTGCTCAGCATGTAAGTCTTTGATCATCTGTTTTGTGCATGTAGAGTTGTACCGCGTCATCCAATGTGTCTGAATATTCTGGAAAAATGAAAAAAAAGAGAATAAACTACAGGGTTGGTGAATGTAATAATGGCATTAAACCTACAGAATCTGACAAAAGCAGCACATTTTCTAAACCAAAGAACTTTTTAGATTTGAGCCTACATATCCCATTTAGATAGTAATGCACTCATTAAAGTTACATGGTCTGATGGAACATTTCTTTTTTTTCAAATCCAAAAAAGCTTACCTACATTTATACAGTACAACCCCGTTAAACCAAACTTGAAGGGACCCTAGAAATCTGTTTGGATTAACCGATCATTGGTTTAACCGAGCTTTGGCTTCGACTTTGACTTGGCTTTGGCAAAAACGTGGGTGCATTATGAATTACTAAGCATATATTGCACATGTAATATACAATGTATGTGGAGACTTTGATTATTGTATTTTAATATATATATAATGCATGTATTAGTAAGCTTTAATGGCATTGAACTTGTCCTCCATTGGCTTTGCTTCATGTTTCCATTTCACACAAACAACACCCACAATTAAAGTTGCATAGTCCGATGGTTTTGAATTTCTGTATTTCTTTTTAGATAAATATATTAGATCGATCACTAGTGTCTACTTTACATTAGTTAAAAGTTACTTTTATTTTAAATGGTAAACTTTTTAGATATTTTGAGTGCGAACATGGAAAATTAGTTTTGGCAAGCTTGCAAAAACTCTGACACCATAGACTTCTGCAGTAACAGGTTCTGTTAAATTGACTCAGTATTGCTTTACACACAAAAACAAATCCTTAATAAGTGCATCAGTATCTAACTTGGATATGTAAAATCAAATCTAGATAATTGGTTTGGTTTTGAAAATTTGATATTTCATCGGACTATGCAGCTTTAATATATATAAACAACTCTTACAATCCCTTGGTATGCAGATGTAAGAGGACCGTTGCATCTGATTGCATAAGCGGTTAATTGCATAAGCATCCCCATGAAGGCTTCCCATGCTACCACTTATCAAAACAAGCATGGTGATGGGGGCTCAGATGACCCTATAACAACATGAAAGAGGTGGTGTGGTATCAAAGTTTGGTTAACCATACCGAAAGTGGCCTCTAGGACCGACAAATTTGTTTGGATTAATCGATATTTTGGATTAACCGACTTTGGTTGAACCAACTTTTTTTATATGATAAATGGTAGTATTTTGCTGGGCCGCCGAAAAAAGTTTGGATTAACCGATCGTTTGGTTTAACTGAGCTTGGTTTAACGGGGTTGTACTGTATATCCAACTTGAAAACTGGTGCATTGATTAATGATTTGAGACAGCATATACAGAATATTCACAAGTCAGTACCAGTCCTACTATGAACGTGAGTGCACGCTGTCACAATAATACCCCAGTCACACGAGGCCTGCGTTCGCTAACGATCGATTCGCGACGTCAAAACCTCCTCCTTGCGCCCTCCTTACGCCCTGATTGAGTGCTGTCGCCGCGAGGACGCCAACCCCACGGCATCCATTTCGGGAATTTTGGACGCAAGGAGGTTGCTGCTGCTGCACGTGCAACCTCCTTACGCCCTGTTCCGGCGGCGCCATTCAAAATGGTTGGCGCCCTGGAACCGCCCTGGCGCCACCCTGGCGCCGCCCTGGGTTGGTGCTAACACATGCGATGCTGCAGTCACCATGTGGTCGGCCCCGACCTGGCGCCGACATGGTGCCGACATGGCGCCGACATGGCGCCTACAATGTATTTGAATCAGTGTATCGAATGGAACGCTGGGTGGTTGGCGTCATTTTGGGCGTAGGGAGGTTGGCGGCGAATGCTGGCTCTCGTGTGACTGGGGTATTAGGTACCGGTCCTACTATGACTGTGAATGCACACTGTCACAAGTCTGTACTGATCCTACTATGACCATGAGTGCATATTGACACATCAAGTCAGTACCAGTCCTACTATGAACGTGAGTGCACACTGTCACAAGTCGGTACTGGCCCTACTATGACCATGAATGCAAACTGTCACAAGTCGGTACTGGTCCTACTATGACCATGACTGCATATTGACACAAGTCAGTACCGGTCTTACTATGACCGCGAATGCACAGTCACAAGTCAATAGCGGTCCTACTATGACTGTGAATGCACACTGTCACAAGGCGGTACTGGTCCTACTATGACCATGAGTGCATATTGACACATCAAGTCAGTACCAGTCCTACTATGAACGTGAGTGCACACTGTCACAAGTCGGTACCGGTCCTACTATGACCATGAATGTGCACTGTCACAAGTCGGTACCGGCCCTACTATGACCATGAGTACATATTGACACATCAAGTCAGTACCAGTCCTACTATGACCATGAGTGCACACTGTCACAAGTCGTTACCAGTCCTACTATCACTGTGAATGCACATTGTCACAAGTCGGTACTGGTCCTACTCTGACCATGAGTGCATATTGACACAATAGTCAGTACCAGTCCTACTATGACCATGAGTGCACACTGTCACAAGTCGGTACCCGTCCTACTATGACCATGAATGTGCACTGTCACAAGTCGGTACCGGTCCTACTATGACATTGAGTGCACACTGTCACAAGTCGATACAGGTCCTACTATGACCATGAATGTGCACTGTCACAAGTCGGTACCGGTCCTACTACCCAGATAGCACACAGCCGTCGGCCCGACGTCGGCCCGACGGCGGCCTCTCCATCAGGCCAGCGGTGGAAATAGTCGTCGGGCCGACGTTGTTTTATCCAACCTCCCGCTGTTGGCTCGACGGCGGCTGCCGCCGTAGGCCCGACGGCGGCAGCTGCCGTCGAGCCGACGGCGGGAGGTTGGACAAAACAACGTCGGCCCGACGGCGGCTGCCGCCGTAGGCCCGACACAATATATTTATTCAAAATAAATAGAAAACCTTATACAGAAAAAGTGAAATATCTCTACAACCACAGCACGTAGAAACACATCGCTTGGTACGCATATAAGCTGTATTCACACGGGCAAAATCTAAAGCGATCTACAGAAGGTGATTTATATTAAGCGATCTATGCGCGCATTCACACGGGCTGAGTTTCAAAGTGTGTCGCATTCACACGGGCAGTGCTTTGAATCTGTTTAAGGCGGAAGTGGATATCTGCGCATGAGCAAGTCCAGGCTAACCAGCGCCAGTTTGGGTTCGTTGACGTCGGTCGAGAGAGTGTGGGTTCGACCTAGATATGTATGGACTGAATCGTATTGGTTTGGAACAGTCAAAACTTCTGCTGGGCAGTGAAACCCTAAAAATAAATGATGAAAAAAATATATGTGCACCTCTAGCAGGTTCATAAAGCAAATTTACCGGAAAGTCAACACACTCAGGTCTCGACTGTCATGTTTCCCTCGACTGCGCATACGTGTGATGTCATAAATAAAACGTTTCAGTGTAGATCGGTTCCTGTAGACCACCTTGGTAAGGTTAGCTTTCTTGATATCTATTAATTTTGAATAAAACTAATATTTTGCACCTGTACGTATTGACACTATAGTGACAGTGTCTTCTCGGAAAAACCAAAATGGCGGTCCTTCGTCAACATTCCATACGGGTAATTCAAATCGTATTAACACGAATAATTCCATTAATACATTGTAATAAATTACAAAACTTTCACAAAATAATCTAAACATAATGATAAACAAACCTGTTAAATAATTCCTTAAAATTCCTCCGATTTTTGGAGTTATTTGTAGAAAAAGAACGCTGCTGAACGATCGCACGTGTTCCGGTGGTGACTCGAGCTGAACCATCAACAAACCGTACCCGATAATTCAAATCGTATTAACACGAATAATTCCATTAATACATCGTAATAAATTACAAAACTTTTACAAAATAATCTAAACATATTAATAAACAAACCTGTTAAATTATTCCTTAAAATTCCTGCGATTTCTGGAGTTATTTGTTGAAAAAGAACACTGCTCAACGATTGCACGTGTTCCACTGGCGACTCGAGCCGGAAATTTAAAGAACTGCGCATGCGCGGATCAACACCGTCGGCCCGACGGTGGGCCGACGGTGGCTCGAATGTGGAAAATGAATGCAAACCAGTGGCGGGCTACCGCCGTAGGCCCGACGGTGGCCCGATGGTGGCTCAAAAGTGGAAAGGGATTGAAACCTAATCTCGGAACACCACCGTCGGCCCGATGGTGGGCCGACGGTGGCTCGAAAGTGGAAAGAGATTGAACCCTAACGTCGGAACACCACCGTCGGCCCGACGGTGGCTCAAAAGTGGAAAATGAATGCAAACCACCGGCGGGCTACCGCCGTAGGCCCGACGGTGGCCCGACAGTGGAAAGTCGGTGGTGACGATGCGACAAATAGCCGACGTCGGGCCGACGGCCGTGTGCTATCTGGGTATGACATTGAGCGCACACTGTCACAAGTCGATACAGGTCCTACTATGACCAGGAATGTGCACTGTCGCAAGTCAGTACCGGTCCTTCTATGACCATCAATTCACACCGCGATAAGTCGGTACCGGTCCTACTATGACCGTAAATGTGCATTGTCACAAGTCGGTACCGGTCCAATGACTGTGAGTGTGCATTGTCACAAATCGGTACCAGTCCTACCTACTATGACCATGAGTGTGCATTGACACAAGTCAGTAGGCCTACTAACCTACTATGACTGTGAGTGCACACTGTCACAAGTCGGTACCGGTCCTACTATGACTGTGAGTACACTGTCACAAGTTGGTACCGACCCTACTATGACTGTGAATGCGCACTGTCACACATCGGTAGGCCGGTCCTACTATGACTATATCAATGCGCACCGATCCTGCTATGACCTCAGCTGTTGCTAGGACGTAGAGCCCCAGTCACTCACTGACCTGCGTATAGTCCTTCGTCGGCTGTTGACGCTGCCAAACGGCGGACACACGGGCGGAGGCGGGCATTTGATGAGCGGACATTCGGGCTTCACCACCACGGGGTCACATCGACCTGAATTTGTTTACAAGGGAAAATACTAATTAAATACAAACATTACTACTACTGACCATATGCTGTTAACAGGAATCATAGGCTGTTAACAGGAATCCAATATTCAAATTTATTACTAGATTTGACAAGTCAGAAAATGCTATATAATACAGGGGCTTGTGAAAATAGGAGAGAGTGCTCTCAGATTTACGTCTGCCATATGGAGGCATTGGTAGGAACTATTGTATGTAGACCAACATTTTGATAATGGTTAGTATTATATTATTCATACTACAGTAAAGCCCCATTAAACCGGGCTCGGTTAAACCAAACAATCGGTTAATCCAAACCTTTTTCGGCGGCCTGACAAGATACTACCAGTTATCATATAAAAACGTTGGTTAAACCAAAGTCGGTTAATCCAAAGTATCGGTTATTCCAGACAAAATTGTCGGGCCCCAGTCCACTTCTGGTACAGTTAAACCAAACTTTCATGTGGTTATAAGGTCTTCTGAGACTTTTTTTAATATGATAAATGGTAGTATTTTGCCGGGCCACCGAAAAAGTTAGAATTAACCGATCGTTTGGTTTAACCTAGGTTGGGTTAACCAGGTTATACACTATATACATAAAATACAATAATCAAAGTGCCTATATACATTGTATATTACATAAATAATGCATCCACGTTTTTGCCAAAGCCAAGTCAAAGTCAAAGTCAAAGCTCGGTTAAACCAATGATCAGTTAATCCAAACAAATTTCTAGGGTCCCTTCAAGTTTGATTTAAAGGGGTTATACTGTATTAGTTGTATGTTATTCACTTTTATTTTGTACATGTACCTATTATGGACCAATTTATCTAACTACCATAATACTGAGTCTGAACTAAAGTATTGAAGTGACTTGAATAATCAGGCAAACCGAACGCAGTGGCCGGATTCCTGTGCTGAAGGTCGGGAGTTTGAATCCCAGCCGAGTCAAACCAATGACTCATAAAATTGATACTTGTCATTACCCAGCCTGGCGCTCGGCATTAATAGGATAGCATAAGGACTGGTTAGCAAGGATAATGTAAATGTGTGGGATATTGGGTCATGGTGCTGGCGGCCTTATTTTCCAGTGGAGCAGCACTATGAATTCGCCATGAATACGTGCACAATGCGGTAACCATCCTGATATGACCTTATATGTTACGAGGATGTAAAACAACAGCAACAAAAAAAGAACTAGTCAGGCACGTGACTAGCTCATCATCATCATGCTGTCGGTCGCGATGCGACAAAGACTACTTTCATTACTTGACTGCCGCTCTCCATTTAGCTCTCTGCTGTGAGAGTTGCGTCCATGAGTCGGTCTTAATGTCTCTCAGCTTCAGGTTTCTCTTGATGGTATCTTTGAACCGGAGACGGGGGCGCCCTCTCTTTCTGTAGCCAGAAGACAGTTGAGAATAGAGGATCTGCTTTGGTAGCCTGTCTGATGACATCCTCATGAGGTGTCCAGTCCACCGGAGATTCTTTTTGATCAGAAGATCTTCCATAGAGGGCAGCCCCATCCGTTCGAGTATTTCCTTATTCGTCACTTTGTCCTTCCAGGTTAGCCTCATGATTGAACGCAGATGTCGCATCATGAAGGCATGCAGCTTTTTCACCTGCTGTCTGTACACTGTCCAGGCCTCGGCTCCGTATAGTAGGGTGGATAGCACGATTGCGCGGTAGATCTTACCTTTGACCCGAATGGACACATGGTGGTTGTTCCAGAGTCTCTGGCGTAGTCGGCCGAAAGATGCGCTAGCCTTGGCCATCCTCCTCTGTATCTCAGCATCAATGCGTCCATCACTTGATATAGTGCTTCCGAGATAGGTGAATTCCGGAACAGAGTTCAGCTTGTTTCCGTTAACCATGATCTCCTCCTCTCGGGTTCTTGTAGAGTTGGGTTGGTACAGCACCTCCGTCTTCTTGATGTTAATTTTCAGGCCAAACTTCTTTGATGCATCGGAGAAAGCGTCCACTATTTTCTGGATCTCTTCAGCAGAGTGGGCAACCAGTGCACTGTCATCTGCGAATAGTAGCTCTCTCACCAGTATCTGAGTAGTCTTGGTCTTCGCTCTGAAGTGTGCGACATTGAATAGGTCAGCGCTCTGTCTGGACTGTATATAGATGCCATCCCCCATGTCTCGGAAAGCCTCGTCTAGCATTGCTGATAGGAAGATGGAGAAGAGCGTGGGGGCCAGTACACAACCTTGCTTGACCCCATTGGTAACCCCGAACGATTCCGAGACTTCCCCTCCAGCACTAACGTTCGCCATCATTCCTGTATGTAGAGCCTCGATCATAGTTGTGAACTTCTCTGGGCATCCATACTTCCTCAGTAGCTGCCATAGCCCGGTCCTCCCGACTGTATCAAATGCCTTAGTGAAATCGACAAATACCATGTACAGTGGTCGGTCCTGCTCAATGCACTTTTCTTGTAGCTGTCGGAGACAAAATATCATATCCACAGTGCTCCGGTTACCTCTGAAGCCACACTGTGACTCCGGAACTACCCCAGGTGTTATGTGAATAGATAGTCTGTTGAGTAGGATCCTGGCGAAGATCTTCCCTGCTATGGAAAGAAGAGAGATTCCTCTATAGTTCCCACAGTCTACTTAGAACAATACTCGTGTTGTGAGGATGCTGAAAATGGGAAATATTGCGCCTAGAGCAGGAATCGAACCATCATCTAGTTTGCTAATCATTACACCCCATAGGCTCCCCTGATGTCACCACCCTATCCATGCCCATCTGTCTATGTGGCTCCTTGCTTGAGAGCTCAGTGCCACTAACAGTAACACTCACTTTAATTCCATAGGTTGTCCAATGCGCGTGAATCACGATTCTTTGATGCATTGCATTATAATCTGAAAATGTTATTGTATGTTACACATAATTTTCTAAAAATTCAGATTCATAATTAATTACACATACACAAAGAACAGAAGGTGCTGCTGCATACCGTTTGCTACTGAGTCCTCCAAGCTGACAAGACGTGCTTTCATATCTTCCATCAACTGCAATTGGAAAATGCATCACGGTACAACTTAAAGTGCTGTTCTCTGTGGCGGAGTGCTTAGAGTGTCTGACTTTTTTCTAGGTCAGACTCCTAATCTGAAGGTCGGTGGTTCGATTCCCTGTGCCCCCACCTCTGCCAATTTAGATTTCCACCGCTGTGTAGAACTTACAGCGAGATCAAAGGCCAGTTGCTCTCATACCATGTCTATGTGGTGTGGGAGGTTAATAACCCCTTGGGTCGGTAAAAGTGTAGGCTCGGGCTTTCTCTCGACAAACTGTCTAAAGGTGAAAACAAGTCTATTCAGATTTATCCATGATAGGCAGTATAAATCTTCAAGAAAAAAGTTGCATAGTCCGATGGTTTAGAGTTTCTGTAATTTTCTGAGATATATACATTAGATTAATCGCTATAGACTACCTTACTTTAGTTTGAAGTAACTTTTATTTTAGATGGTTCACTTTGGAGATATTTGAAGTACAACCATGCAAAATTAATTTTGGCAAGCACGCCAAAACTCGGACACCATAAGGCCTCTGCAGTAACAGGTTCTCTTAAATTGAATCTGTATTCCCTTCAGTGTGATGACACATGTTTAATAAATGCACCAGTATCTAAGTTAGATATGTACAATCAAATCTAGATGATTGTTTTGGTTTTGAAAATTTGATATTTTCATCGGACTATGCAGCTTTAAATTCAGGTTAATTCAAACCCCAAACAGAGTATTCATGCAATATAAAGCATATTACTGTATCATATAGGCTGTGTAATTTATTTTGTGAATACAAATAACATAGGTACTCACATATTATTATCCCTCATATATAACCACTAGACGCGGTGGCCTAATTGGTAGAGTGCAGGCTTCCCGTGCGGGAGATCGGGATTCGGTTCCCGATCGAGTCAAAGCAATGAAATATACCATTAATACTTGTTGCTTCCTATCCTGGTGCTCGGCATTAATAGGATAGGGCAAGGACTGGTTAGCACAGTTATAAGGATAATGTCACTGTGTGGGATATTGGGTCATGATGCTGGCGACCAGGGGCCATATGCAGGAGTCGGTGTTACCGAGCCAAAGCGCATTTAGACGGGATTTCTGGTTTAGCGCCGAAAAGTCGGTATGCACGAGTCAGTGATAGGCCTAACACCACAAGCTTAAACTAGGTTAAGCTAAACCAGAAACATATGTGGTTTAAGGTTGGTGTTAGGTGTCCATTAGGCCCAAATCTATTCAATGGCATCATATTTAACAGAATTACACACGCAATAAGTGAAATTTCATTAAATTAACCCTAAATTCGAAGCAATATTAATGCTGCCACCGCAACGGTGGCTATATTAATATTTTCGAACCGACGAATGCAAGCAACCGCCACCGCCGCCAGGTTGGAAAGCGACGTCGATGCGGCAGCTGCGTTGATTTGTTTACTTTACATTCGTTGATTCGAAAATATTAATATTAATATCGCCGCCGTTACGGCGGCAGCATTAATATTGCTTCGAATTTAGGGTTAATTTCATCAAATGTCACTTATTGCGTATCTAATTCTGTTAAATATGATAGCATTTAATATATTTAAGCCTAATATATGGGTACAGAAGCAGAGGGATTTCCCAAATCTATAAATAAATTCATGTTTAGCTATAATGAAAGTGTTACGCGCTCCTGCATACGACTTGACACAGTTCCCGACGTCGGTGATAGCTAAACGCTAACAGGCTCTAACACCAAACCCCGCTAACACTGACTCCTGCATATGGCCCCAAGTCTCCCAGTGGAGCAGTGTTATAAAATTCGCCATGACTGCACACTGTCACAAGTCAGTACCCCTCCTGATATGACCTTAGAATTTGCCAGGAAGTAAAACTCCACCAAACAAACAAACTCATATAGACTCTACATCTACAAGCTTCTATTTCACTGCACAACCGTTCCAACTGCCTGTACCTACCACTCCTGCCACCTGGAGGATTTCCTGTCAACTAACTGGCTCGACAGGCTCAGTCCGGTTCAAATATATATACAGGGCCGCATTCAGGGTCACCTCCGAGACTTCTTGGGGAAATTCCTGACGTCACGCTAGTCTGAACGGCAAAAGCAGTTGGTCGCCTCCAAAATGGCCGCCCCCATAGGTGACAGCCATTTGCAATGGAAAAGAAGCGACCTGATTGGCTGAAACCACTGAATACAGCGGCCACTTTTGAGGCGCTTTTTGTCTCCTGTCTGAAAAGGGAGAAATCCTGGAGACACCTTGGAGACGCACCCTGAACGGAAATAAGCCAAAAAGCATCGTGGAGACGTCTCGGAGACGTCTCGGAGACGCACCCTGAACGCAGCTCTGGTAACCTTGGTCGTAATGCGTAGCATTACGTTTGATGCGAGGAAAGGAGGAGACCCTCCCCCGGCCCGCGCGTCGCGCCGCCTCCACACCTCGGCCGACATCGCTCACTCACCGCCACCTCCCCCCGCCCGTCCTTTGTTCACGGCGCCCACACCTCACCCGACCCCAGCTGCTCGCCACCCCCCACCCTTCCCCGGGCCGCTAGCATTCGCACCTCCCCTGCTGCCGCCTCCCTTCCCCCCTTATAAGGCCGCCCGCCAGCTTTCCTCCTCATTCAGCTCCCTGCCGTCTCCCTGTCAGCATTTCTTCTTTTGGACTCTCACCACCTCGGACCTCACCTCACCGCTGCCCAAAATACACGCACCATGCCTCAAGGAAAAGGTCGTGGCCGCAAGAACTCACGGGCTGCCCCCCGCACGCCCGGGCCTGCATCTACACCGCCCCGGGAGGAGTCGCCGGCCTCCGCCCCGGCATCTCCCGCGCCACCCTCGGGCCGCGCCTCGGGCTCGGAGATATCCACCCTCATGGAGGCCATGCAGCGGATGCAGACGGAGAACCGGCAAGCAGCCGCCGACGCCGCCGCCGAGGCCCGCCAGGCTACAGCAGAGATCCACGCCCGGATTGACGCCCTCGTGTCCGGCGAGGCGCCTCCCGTCCCGGAGCACCCTCTGCCGGCGGCACGACAGCATCCCGCGCCGACACCTCGGGCGCGCGCCACCGCCCGTCCCCCGCCGCCGCCTCACGCGAGCCTGCCCGGCCCCCCGACGGCGGAGTACCTGAGATACCGTCACCTGTCCACCCAAGCGCCAGCCTGCACGTCCCAGGCCTACCAGGAGGACGCCACCCGCCACAGCCCCGCCTCCGCGGCCGACGCCGTCCGAGAGATTCTGGCCTCCGCCGAGGCGCGCCACTCGACCAGGCGCCAAGGTATACCGGCCGATTACCTTTTTCCCTCTGACTTGGTGCAGCGAGGGGCGGAGAGGAAGCCGGTGAAGCGAGGGGAAGCGACTAAGGACGAATACACCCTCGCCCTCCTGCACCTCCTCGACCACCCCGACTTCCCCGCCCACTCCGCCCCGGGACTGCACCACCACCTCCTCGGGGTTTGCCGGGACAATCTTATTTACCCTTGGGCCACAGTCCGCCGATACTCAGAGAGTGTGTTTTCTGCGATCGCGGACGGTACCCTCCCCAACGGCTGGCACGACATCGTCGCGATAAACCTCCTTAGGCTTGATTGCCTAGCCATGCCAGTCCAGCCCGCCTCCACCCAGCCAAGGCCCCTCGACACTGCCAAGCCCCGCCCCCAGCCCCGCGCCCACACCGATACCCGCGTCCCCTACTCCCGGGACACCCACGGGGCGCTCTGCTATGCATGGAACCGGGACCCCACCTCATGCACCCACGCTGCCCCGGGGGAGGCTCACGGCCAAGGGGGCGCCAAGCTGCGCCATGCCTGCGCATACTGCGCGAATGTGCGCAAAATGCTGACCGTCCACAGTGAGGATGCCTGTCTTGCCAAGCGTGCGCGCGCAGCTGCCCCGGCCGCCTCCCCGGATTTTTAAAGAGCCGGCACCTCCAGCCCGGCCCGGAGGTCCCTAACCGGCCCATGTACCACGACGCCGTCCCCCGATCCTGCTCCAGCCGCCCCGATACCAGCCCTATCGACAGTGCCCCCCGCACTGCCCCCACGCCCGAGGCGTGGCCTGACCGCCGCCTCGGCACGGCCGCTCCACCCGGCCACCTCGGGCCCCAGCGCCCGCTCATCAAGGCTTCCACCGCCTACCGGCCTCAGTCGCCCATCAACCCCGACCCTGAAGACCACCTTGACCCAGGCGACACTGCCTTCCTCTGCCCGCCCCTTGACCCCCCCCCGACCCCCCCGACCCCCTCCCCCGCCCCCCCGCCCCGCCTCCCGCCCCCCCCGACCCCGACCCTCCCCCCACCCCCCACGCCTTTGCCGCCCCGTTAGCCCGCCCCCGCCGCACCTCCTCCCCCTCCCCCCGCCCTCAGACCAATCCCCCCGCCGCCTCCCTAGACGAGCCCACCGTCGATGTCATCGACCCCGACCTCCAGGCCACCCTCCCCGCAGCCCCCTCTTGCGGCCCAACCCTCCTTAAACGCACATTACTGTCAGCCATTTGCCACCTGGCCCACACCTCTGGCGAGGCGTGGGACCGCTACCCTAACATCCGCCATACCTACACCACCCTCCGGGAAGCGGGCCTTCCTAATTTTTTGGCCACCCGCATTCCCCTCCCCTCAGGCCTCCACATCCAGGCCTGGCGCTCCCGCCTCCAGGACTATCCTGACCAGGCCGTCCTAGACCTCCTCGAGTTCGGCTTCCCCTCAAACTACTCTGCCCCTACCATCCCCCGCCCCACCTTCACCAACCACCGCGAGCCTCGGGAATTTCTCTCCCACATCCAGACCTTTATCGAGTCCGAGCTCGCCCTCGGCGCCCTCATCGGCCCCTTCCACGTTCCCCCCTTTTCCCCTTGGACACAGGTCTCTCCCATGATGACCCGCCCCAAGTCCGACCCCGGTAAGAGGCGGGTCATCGTGGACCTTTCCTATCCCCAAGGTGCCAGTGTCAACTCCGGCATCCCACGCCGGGAATACCTCGGGGAACCCCACGCATATACCCTCCCGTCCGTCGCCGACGTGGGCGGACATCTCCCGGGCCTACCGCCAGCTCCGGGCCGACCCTCTCTCCTGCCCCCTTTTCGGGATATCCCTTAACGGTGCCACCTCCATCGACCTCGCCCTCCCCTTCGGCTGCCGTTCCTCGGGCGCGGCCTGTGTCCGCGTCACCTCGGCGGTGGCCTGGATCCTCCGGCGCGAGGGCTTCCACGCCCTCGTCTACGTCGATGATTTCATCGGGTGCGAGGGCTCCTACCTGAGGGCCTGCAAAGCTTTTGACGCCTTCATGGCCCTCACCTCAGCCCTCGGCCTCGACGTGGCACCCGGAAAGTGTCATCCCCTGGCTGTCCGCCTTCAATGGCTCGGGTTCGCCCTCGACACCGAGGCGATGACCATCCGGGTCGCCCCCGGCAAGATCCAGGCCCTCGTCGACGACTGCGAGGCCCGCGTCGCCCGCCCCACCCTCGGGAAGCAGGAGCTCCAGAGTCTCTTGGGGCGCCTCAACCATGTGAGCAGCTGCGTGCTCCCCGGCCGGAAGTTCATGGCCCGGCTCCTCGGGGCGCTGCGCAGCTGCCTCGGGGCCCCCACCATTACCCTCGCCGACGACGCCCTCCGACACCTGAGGTGGTTCGCCGCCTACGGCCGAATCTCGAACGGCCTGCACCTCCTCCGCGCCCCGGAGGGTCGTCGCTGGGTGATAGAGTGTGACTCCTGCCTCACCGGGGGCGGGGCCTTCTCCCAGTCCCACTACTACGCCCGAGGGTATTCTAAAGCCTTCCAATCACGCTTCAGCAACATCCATGAGCTTGAGGCGATCAACCTCGTCGTCGCCCTGCGCGCCCTCCTCCCGGACGACGTCGCGGGGTCGACGGTGATCATTAACACAGATAACATGGCCTCCGCCCTTGCCCTCGAATCCGGCCGCGCCCGAGACGTGACCCTCGGGACCTGCGCACGGGAACTCTGGCTAATAGCAGCCACGGGCTCCTTCACTCTGCATATCATCCACAAGCCGGGGGCGGACCTCCTCCTCGCGGATGCCCTCAGCCGCGCCCACCTGCCCGGCCCCTGGGAAGTGACGGCCCGCGGCGAGGTGGCCCGCCTCGGGCTGCTCCCAGTCAACATCACCCATGACGCCTTCCCCTTCTTCCCCGGCCTCTAGGTTTCCTGCCCGAGGAGGTCGCTGCCGTCTCCCGCTTCCGTGCCGCCTCCCTCGCCCCGGCCACCTGGAAGAACCGCCGTCGCCAGGCCGAGGAATTCGTCACCTTCGCGGTGGCCCGAGGCGTGGCCCCCCTCGCGCCCACGCCCTTCGACGTTGCCGCCTTCACGGCGGCCCTCTTCCTCCGCGGGCTGGCGCCCGCCTCCGTAAAAAACACCGTCTCGGGCGCCCGCTCCTGGGTCGAGGACGCTGGGGGCCTCACCTCGGGCTTCGACGCGCGGCTTCCCAAGGATGTCTGCCGAGGAGGGGAGCGGCCCTCTGCCCACGTCCAGCGCCAGGCGCCGCCTCTCTCCCCGCAGCAGCTCGCCCTTGCCATCAACCACCTCTCCCGAGCAGGGCTCGCCTCGCTCGTGCCTCGGGCCGCGCTCCTCCTCGGGTACTTCGGGATGCTGCGCCAGTCCAACCTGCTGGCCCCGAGTCCCGAGGGGTGGGGCGGCCCCCACACCCTGACCCGCGATGATGTCCGCCCCGCGCCCGGGGGACTCCGACTGCAGATCCGGAGCTCCAAGACCATCTCCTCACCCTCGGGCGCGGTCGCCCTCTTCATCCCCGCCATCCCGGACACCGCCCTCTGCCCCGTCGCGGCCTGGCTCGGCGCCGCCGCCCTCTGCCCCGCCGCCCCGGACGCGCCCGCCTTCATAATGCCCTCCGGCCGGCCCCTCGACCCTCGCTCTCTCACCACGCTGCTACGAGGGGCCCTCGCCGCCCAAGGGGTCCCAAGGCCCGAGGACTTCACCCTCCACAGCCTCCGCCGGGGCGCCGCCCAGGCTTGCCAGCGCGCCGGGGTGCCCCTCCCCGAGATAATGGCCCAAGGTACCTGGACCTCGGCTGCCGTCCACACATACCTGCCCCGCCTCGCACCCTCGGGCGCCCCTCGAGCCCTCTCCGCCGTTTTGGTGGAGGGCTCCTCGGCACCCCCTCACTCAAAAGACACTCAGGCCCCATGAGCACTTTGACTCTGCTACCTGATTCTTTATTACATTCCTACATTGCTTATTCCTTGACTGCTTATATTGCTTATTACTCTTCATGCCGACATTTTACCCTGTTGCTCCTTCTGAGCCTCTATCTTGTTGTTTACCCTGTATGCTCTGTTGAGGCGCCAATAGCGTCTCTTTTTATCCACCCCCGCCGTGCCTTCCTCTCTGGTCGCGCATTCGGTCGTAATGCATTGCATTCGTTTTTTGATGCGTAGGGCATAAGGAGGTGACCCTCCCAGGCCAGAGAGTCGCGGCCGCCTCCACACCTCGGCCGACATCGCTCACTCACCGCCACCTCCCCCCGCCCGTCCTTTGTTCACGGCGCCCACACCTCACCCGACCCCAGCTGCTCGCCACCCCCCACCCTTCCCCGGGCCGCTAGCATTCGCACCTCCCCTGCGCCGCCTCCCTTCCCCCCTTATAAGGCCGCCCGCCAGCTTTCCTCCTCATTCAGCTCCCTGCCGTCTCCCTGTCAGCATTTCTTCTCCACCCACCCACCCAACTCTTATCCTTATCCTCCTCCTTAAAAAAGGGTGAGGGCTCCTTGGCACCCCCTCACTCAAAAGACACTCAGGCCCCATGAACACTTTGACTCTGCTACGTGATTGTTTATTACATTCCTACATTGCTTATTCCATGACTGCTTATATTGCTTATTACTCTTCATGCCGACATTGTTTACCCTGTTGCTCCTTCTGAGCCTCTATCTTGTTGTTTACCCTGTATGTTTTGTTGAGGCGCCAATAAAGCGTCTCTTTTCTCCACCCCCGCCTTGCCTTCCTTCTTGTCGCGCGTAACCTTAGTGGGGCGTGGGTTGGAGCAGCCGCCACCAGGGAAGCATTGGGTGCTCGCGTCAGGCTATAAAGTATAAGTATGGTACACCTTAGTTTGCGCACCACTGCCATGCTCACCCGCATTGTGTGTGAACTTGTGAACCGTGGGTTTTCATTAGTTTCGTAGCGTGTAACTAGTTACGCGAATATTATTAAGCAAAGGGTAAGTTACTTGTCGGTAGCACAGGCCGGGGGTTTGTGCAACCGAGGTGTGTATACACCAGTATCCTGCTTTGAAGTCGGGCTGGCCTAGGCTCCGCCCGCACCTTCTGACGGCGACAGCGCGCTGAAGCCGATGTGCGTATGCGTGCGACAATATCTGCCGTCAGTCGGCAGAGGTAGAGTTTATATGAGTTTGTTTGTTTGGTGGAGTTTTACTTCCTGGCAAATTCTAAGGTCATATCAGGAGGGGTACTGACTTGTGACAATGCACAGTCATGGCGAATTTTATAGTGCTGCTCCACTGGGAGACCTGGTCTCCAGCATCATCACTTAGCCCGGGTTCAAAACCGGGGTTTCGAATCCATCCTACGGACTGACCTACCAAGCGGGAAGCAAACGCTCAATTCATTCAGCCACCAAGTCTGGTCTTGAATTGAATGTTGTAACATTTACAATCACCTGGAGAAATCTAGAGGAGTTAGTGGGTGGTTTGCCTGACCCCAGAGCCCACTCAAGCTTCACAGACAATGCCTCAATGCGATCCAGCAGCGCCACCTTCAGGTCGCCCATCTCTTCCTCCAGGGGGCGGCACATGTTCTCGACATCCTCGGTCCCCGACTGCAACGCCGCCCTGTTGGCTTGGCATGAAACTACTCGCATTGACACCAGGAGCAGAACGAGCCGTGGCAGTAGGTCAGTCATCATTGCTGGGATGGCCGTTAATGGGTTCCTGCTCTGGATGAGAGAAGAACTTGATTGGTTTAGAATTAAAAATCAAAAGTAGTGGCGTGCGAGTTTAAATAGAGAATATCAAAACGACGAGGCTATTCGCAGAACTGCACTGCTCTGGGAATTAACAGAAGAATGATTATTATTGGCAGAACTACTTTGCTCTGCGAATTAGCAGAAGAATGATTATTATTCACAGAACTACTTTACTCTGCGAATATGCAGAAGAATGATTATTATTCGCAGAACTACTTTACTCTGCGAACTAGCAGAAGAATGATTATTATTCGCAGAACTACTTTACTCTGCGAATTAGCAGAAGAATGATTATTATTCGCAAAACTACTTTACTCTGCAAATTAGCAGAAGAATGATTATTATTCGCAGAACTACTATACTCTGCGAATTAGCAGAAGAATGATTATTATTCGCAGAACTACTTCACTCTGCGAATTAGCAGAATGATTATTATTCGCAGAGCTGCTTTACTCTGCAAATTAGCAGAAGAATGATTATTTACAGAGCTGCTCTGTGAAACAGCGGAAGAATGATCGTTATTTGCAGAGCTGCTCTGATTAATGATAAACACATACACATAGATATATAATCACTACAACAAACAAATATCTATATAAACTCACAGAGCTATACCACGATGTTATAATAATGTAAATATTATAATAACCCAACGACTGTGTGTATATATATATATATATATATATATATATATATATCTAATCTGAGGATTAAGCATGATGCGACGGTCAGTATTATGAATGATCCTACTAAGACTGCTCGGCAAAGTAAACATTTTGATCAACCCAATTTGTTGCTAACCTCGGAAATGTCCTCTTGATACCATACATCTATTTCTTTTTGTGGAGTGTCTTGTGCGGTTTTCAACTCGAAAACGAGTTGTTGGTACCAGCTCCTTATAAATTGATCATAGGATGTCTATAACTTAGTGTAAGTTAGGTAACCCTTAGCTTACTTTAGTTTTAGGAATTATACGGTTGGGTGGTCAGTTGTTAACTTGTCATATAAGGCTATTCCATGCTGATTGGTTGGTTGCAGCTCTGCGACTTACAGTATCGGTGGCTATAATTCCCAGAGCAGCTGTGCAAATAACCAGTTCGATATCAAAATCGGGAGCAAAATTGGCCGATAACCCAGAGCCGATGCGCCACCTGGAGGGAAGGAGGCGAAGGGAGGTGCTTAGGAGCAGCTCTCCAGCCCTCCAGGCGTGACTGAGTGGGATATCAGGTCATGGTGCTGTCGGCCTGGTCTCCCAGTGTGGCAGCACTATAAAGTCACCATGGCACAAGTCGGTACCCATCCTGATATGACCTTAGATGTTGCCAGGACGTAAAACTCCAACAACCAACCATCAACCCACCCACTGATGCCACTGAACTAATGTGGTTAGCAACTGACACAACAGCATGTTGTGTGGAAAAGGTCTTATATAGAGGAATTCCACCGCCAACCCGCCCACTGATGCCACTGGAAGAACCAATGTTGTGGGTAGTAACTGACACTGCAGCATTTTCTGCAGAACCGATTTTTTATAGAAGATTTCCACAACCAACCCGCCCACCGATACCACTGGAAGAACTAATGTTGCAGGTAGCAACTAACAGTGCAGCATTCTCTATGGAAAAGGTATTATAGTTAATAAGATTTCCATCACCAACCTGCCCTCAAACGGCAGTGGATGAACAAATGTCGGTAGTAGCTCACTGCACATTTAAAGCATTTGAACGAAACATTGACATATTAATGAGTATCAAGAAAGAAGGGGCCTAGCTTCCAAACATACAGGTACGCACCACCTAACATTACAATTATAAAACAAATTAAAAGGTAGGATATTTCATATTCCAGTGTGTTTTTATTAAAATATCATTTTATTCCATCTGCATACGACCTAAATATCCTAGGCTAGGTCCCTGAAGAAAGTGTATATATTTATGAAGCGGCTCTCAATTTGTGTTACCCTAACCAGTCTCTAAAAATGAATTCTTTCCAGACGCATCAAACAACAATCTGGATAAACAGCTCTAACGATAGTCGCCCGTAAAAGCCTAAGTACACCTAAGTAAGCAAAATACATTGGCCCAAGCAGCTGGCCCCAAAGAGTGCACAATGAGAACCAGTACACAGTAGCATAGACGAGTTCGAGCTGAGCTGAAACTAGCGCATTTCATTTGTTTAAATATATATTTTTTTATTGAGGCTGTATTTATACTGTCCATAGCATATAAGCCCGGGTACCCAGGCTTGTTTTCAATGCTGGCCAGTTGTAGTGTTGGTGTTATCTTACCACACAGTGGCTGCTGATAAGGTATTTGATTGCCTGCATTTCAGTAGCAGATAGATAATTGGTTGGTATGGTTAATAGCCTATGTTAGTTTTTTTTGATTTTCTTGGTATATATGTATTTATTTTTTCTACTCTTATTACTAGACTAGCCTACTCCTATTTACATATCATAGGCTTGTACGTAGCTGTGTGGTGTGTTATCTGGCTACTTTTGGCATGGTTACTTTCCATTGGGTGTCCCGCTGGTGGGCTGTGACATATCACATGCCCCTTTGCAGTGCAGCTTAGTGGGAGTTTCCTAGCCTTATTTTGCACAGATATTTTTTGTTGATTGAGATGTGGCCAACCAATGGCAGGTGTGGGTGGGTAGAATTGGAGGTTGGAGGTGGTCAGTGCAGCAGGTTGAGGCGGACTGACCAGTTGTCACCTCGGATCATCCCAACCATTTCATTTTGGCACATGCGCAGATCATACAAACTCAGGTTGCATAAAGGAATGTGCTCGGGGTGGAAAAAATGGTGGATTGATCCAAAACTTAGAAACCCCCCCCCCCAAAACAATATAACTACAGCAAGATAGAATTTAAAGTATTTTATGATTGCATAGTTTAGTTATATGATGGTCCATTTCATTAATCTGGGTGGTCATACTTTTATAATTAAAAAAAACAACATAAAAAAAACATTAGGGACTTGTACTCGTAGCTGTAGACCTACAGGTACCTGAATGAATGTGACGTCACTGCTCCTGATGCTCCCAACCAAGAGGTGGGGCATTGGGGTCAGGTCAATTTGCACATGGCCCGTGTATTTTAAACTTGGGGTGTCCTATTTGAAATCCTGACGACTTGGATGATCCGAATAGTCGGGACCGTCATACTCGATTACGGCCCCAGAAAGGACTGAAGCTGGACCAGCATGCGGGAAGGTGGGTTGGATGGTTAATACACATACACTATGATACAGGAAGTGATATTCCTTTCCCTGTCCCCTGTTCAAACACAAAGGCCCACCTTACATCCCACTACCACCCTTTCAATGAGTATGTCACCACTAGACAGATACCCAGTTATGCCCCCCCCCCCCCCATATTAACGCTTACCATACTAGTCTAACCTTCTGATATATGTTTCTTTTTTCTCTTATCTTGTTCTTTACCTGTCATTCATGTACCAATGTTTTGCCCATTTCCCTGTAACTGTCTATCTATATTGTTGTATATTTGTTTACTGTGTAGTGGCAATTATCATTAGGGCTGGAAGACCAGTGCATGAGCACTGACATCTTATTCAGAGGAATAAACACTTGAACAAAAAAGAAAAATACTCCCTGAAGTAAAATATTTGCGAGAGCAATTTCAATGCGTGAAACCAATGTGTAACAATAATCCTACTAAGTAGGCCTATGGTCATTAGGAGGCATGTGGTTGTAGGTACAAAGTGAATTTATGGTTGGTTGTTGGAGTTTTATATCCTAGCAACATCTAAGACTAAGGTCATATCAGGAGAGCTATCGACTTGTGACAGTGTGCGGCGTCATGGTGACTTTATAGTGCTGCCCCATTGGGAAATCAGGCCGCCAGCACCATGACCCGATATCCCACTCAGTCACATTATCCTCACACTGAGCTAACCAGTTCTTGCCCTATCCTATTAATGCAGAGCCCTAGGCTAGGAAGCAACAAGTATAAATTTGGTAAGTCATTGGTTTAACTCGACCGACAATCGAACAGTCGATCTCCCGCATGGGAGGCTTGCACTATACCGATTCGGCAACCGCGTCTGGTTAAAAAAGTTAGTTTAAATTACTGGGTCTATTTTGAAGGATATGGCTAGGCGTGGCACCAACCTCAATTTCCGGAGTGTATGCTGAGGGTGCGACCTAGTGTGCTGGGTCTCAGCTTCAATCATTCATGAGAGACCTCATAAAGAGGCTTGGAATAACCGTATTGAAGAAGCAGCAATGCCCCAAAGTTTAATAAAATGTGCGTTATATCAATGTCAGTAGGTCATAGTGCCTTGATTCCATCATCATTGTAGAAACCTGAACACTTTTTTTCTGGGTCGCAGCTTGTCTGGTTCTCAAGGAACTCAGCGGAACTCAGAACAGATATATTTTCTGAGTGCTCAGCAAAAAGAAAAAAAAGAAAAAAAAAAAGAAAAAGAGAAAAAAAAGAAGAAGATACAAATGGAGGCTCAGTTACAAATGGACGCGTTCAGACTCGATGACCTGGCCGTAAAGCGACCGCTTTCTATGCTGGAGCAATCCCCAACCGAGTAAAACCAAAAAAAGTTACAAAAATGTGAACTCATGTGACCTTATTTGGTGCCCGGCATTACTTGGATAGCACACGGGCTGCTTGGCTGAGTATCAGGAAAGTATCACTGAGTGGGATATATCACATGGTGTTGCTGGAAATATGATGAATCAGTGGGGCAGCACTATAAAGAAACTGCCATGAGTGCATACACATTGTGTCACAAGTCTCAAGCTGCGTAGTTTGATGAAGCATAGCATTTTCAAAGTATGGAATGAGCGTGAGCACTCATTCGGGTTCATTGCTGGACATTCCCCCCCCCCCACCCCGCGCCCGTCTCCCCTCTTGCCTTGCAGCCAAACAAAACACAGGCCAACCCCCCTGGGCTGCCTCTGTGCCACATCCGAACTGGTCAGTCCGCCTCAATGTGCCGCACTGACCACCTCCAACCTCCAATTTTACCCACCCACCCACACCTGCTATTGATTGGCCACAGCTCAATCAACAAATACTCAGCAATAAATCAATTAATCTCTTATAAAATCAATTACCATTCACTTTTGAACACAACTGATACCCAAGCAGTTGACTATGACCATATAAATTGTCAAATAACTATCAGCATGTACAATTAGTGTTGATTACCTATTCAATGTTTAATTGTAATGTGTAAATGTTATTCCTGTATTTTGCTCACTAAAATGTTACTTTGTTCATATGTCTCATCCTCCTCATAACCTTATCATTCCCCCCACCTTGCATTGATAATAGCAGGACCTTCACTTGAGCGCTACTCGCCCACCAGCATCACTCATGATTGTACAATGCCCTGGGTGGGCGCCGTCCAAATAAAAGTCTTGTTTTACCCATCCCAGACTCTGTGTCAGCTGTGTCCGGGAGCAATGACCTAGACCATTATCTAGATATGATTCTCCATAATTAACTTAGATGCTGATGCACTTTTTAAACACTTGTTGCCATATAGAAGCGAATAGCGAGTCAATTTAACCCTGTTAGTGCAGAGGCCTATGATGTCAGAGTTCTAGCATGCTTGCCAAAATTAATTTACCATATTTGCATTTCAAATATCTCAAAAGTCAACCGTTTAAAACAAAAGATACTTCAAACTGAAGTACGGTAGATTATAACATATTTATCTCAGAAAATGACATGAACTCAAAACCAAAGGATTATGCAAACTTAAGTCTGCGCCCATTCTGATTGGACTTCAGATGTTTCTATTCTCTCAATCAATCAATCAATAGTTCCATCCTCTAGTCGAGGGTTGGATGCAATGGTTCTCCACTTGTCCCGATGTTGTGCTGTTCTGATAGACTGTGAATAATTCAAGCCTGTCCACTGTGAAATATTTGTAAACCATGATGTTCTTGGTCTCCCTCTCCCTCTGCTGCCATTCACCTTCCCTTCCAACAATGTACGGTATATTGAACTCTGACGAATGATGTGGCCAAAATAAATAAGTTTCTTTGTCTGTATAGTGGCAAACAAGCTTTTCTTATTTTTAATTTTTCTGAGAACTTCTTTGTTGGTGATCTTCTTTGTCCATGATATTTTCATCATCCTTCGATAAGTCCACATCTCAAATGCTGCTAAACGTTTGTACATTTTCTTAGAGATTGTCCATGTCTCAGCCCCATACATTAGAGTAGACCACACATAACACTGAAGAATACGCTTCCTTGTTTGTATTAATATCTTACTTGATGTTAACACTCTATACATTTTGGAGAATGTTGTTCGGGCTATTGTTATCCTTCTTTTAATTTCTTCCTCACATCTCCCATCATTTGTAATCTTTTGTCCGAGATATATGAATTCGGATACTTGTTCTATGTTCTATTCTCTAGAACTCCAAAACTAATTGAGCCGTGTTGAGGAACTATGCATCTTTAAATTGTGACTTGCGACACAGTACTTATGCACTCAAGGCAGTTTCTTTATAGTGCTGCCCACTGATTCTTTCACTGTGCATTATTCAAGCAGCATGATGGTTGTGATGAAATTAATGAATGGATTGGACTCACCCACACGTGTCGCCTTCTGTGTTGATGACCCGACGTTGAGTTCGCACAGAAGGAACTGGTATGACTATGAGTCAGTCTTGTGGGTGGCTTGAGCAACTGGTACATTTACAGGAAGCTGCTCATCATATAACCAAGGGCCATTTACACCAACAGAGTAACACAATGCTCAAACTAAAATATCAACACATCAAATACCTGTAAAGTTGGACAATTTAATATGGTTACCACTCCTCATAAGTATACGTAGTATTTGCACGTTTGTTTAATGGTTATAATTAGTAAATATATAATATGTAGATATGTATATATATGTATATATATATGTATATGACTGATTGGTATTTTTTACGCCGTGTCAGCAGCATAGGCGATATTCACGGCGAGAATTGTTGGTTTTGTTCATTCAACCTCTCCTCCAATGGGTGTCGACAAGTGCACCGGAGGATTTTTTCTAAGAGTCTCCCCTCACTTTGATTATTGTTCTTTTATGTACATACAGTATAACCCCGTTAAACCCGGCTTGGTTAAACCAAACGATCGGTTAATCCAAACTTTTTTTGGCGGCCCAGCAAAATACTAAAATTTATCATATAAAAAAGTCAGTGGGGTCTCAGATGACTTTATAACCACATGAAAATTTGGTTTAACCATACCGGAGTGGTCTGGGGTCCGACGATTTTGTTTGGATGAACCGATAATTTGGATTAACCAACTTTGGTTTAACCAACTTTTTTATATGATAAATGGTAGTATTTTGCCGGGCTGCCGAAAAAAGTTTCGATTAAACGATCGTTTGGTTTAACCAAGCTTGGTTTAACGGGGTTATACTGTATCCATATATATATATACACACATAATCTTATCGGACGGCGTTTTACTCTGACCATCATTCACCAACTAAAATAGCTAAAACAAATACAGCACACAGCAGCGCGTCAGCCGGATGTGGGTAGACCGTGTCTCATATATCCCATCATGCGTCAGTACGGGAATCTGACAGTGACATCCCCACATCCTGCTGCCGTCAGCAGCCGACAGCGACTCTAAGTTTCACAAACTGCGCAACCACTCGACCAGTCTTGAGCCGTGGTCACACGGGCGCTGTAAATCGATTCGTAGAAATCGACTTGTATAGTTTGGGTTACATTTCGCGTGTGAACGGGCGTCTGAGTCGAATTAGGGCTGAATCGATTCCTGTGATCCTGATACTGGAAACCACTTGTGGAGATGCATTACGCGAGTAGATTTCTCTGAGTCAATTTATTTTGTCCGTGTGGACGCACTGAGGCGGATTAAGCACCCCACACGCATGCGCAGTCGAGACCTTAGGCGTCGACACAGCTATCATCCTCCAGGCCCTGCAGCGCCTCACTACGCGCATGGACGCCTTCGAGTCGGCGGGAGCCCGAGGAGCCCCGGAGCAGACGCAGGCAGGATACAGCACGCCGCCCGCCCCAGCTCCTCGGGCGCAGACCGCCGCCGGGGCCCGGCCCCCGCCGCCACCTCAAGCGACTTTGCCCGGGGCGGCCCACCCCCACTACCAGCAGTACGACCGCCTCGCCACCCGAGGCGGCCCCGCGCCTCCCCCGGCCTACCTCCAGGACGTCGCCGAGGACTACACCCCAGCATCCGCGGCCGACGCCGTCCGAGACATCCTCGCTTCCGCCGAGGCGCAGCGCGCCGGCAGGCGCCAAGGCATCCCCTCGGGATACATTTTCCCCTCGGACCTCATCGAGAGGGGCCCTGAGAGGAAACCGGTCAAGAGAGGGGAGGCCACCCGCGACGAATATAACCTGGCCCTCCTCACCCTCGCCGGTCATCCAGCCTTCCCCGAGCACTCCCTCCAGGGCCTACGCCACCACCACCTCACCGTGATGAGGGATATCCTCGTGCATCCGTGGCCTACCGTCCGCCGCTACTCCGAGGCCATCTTCACCTGGATAGCGGACGGGAGGCTCCCCCACGGATGGCATGACCCTGTGGCCCTCAACACCCTGAGGATGGATTCCATCACCACGCCCACCCCTCTGGCAACACCAGTCCCCCGAGGCGAGGACTCGCCCCGAGGCGAATGGGCCCGAGGCACACACCTGCCCCGGCCCCAAGCCGACACCCGCACCGCCTACGATAGGCACACTCACGGGGCCCCCTGCCCCGCCTGGAACCGCGATCCCGCCTCGTGCGATCGGGCCCACATCGGGGAGGCCCACGGCGAGGTGGGAGACAGGCGCCGGCACATCTGCGCTTACTGCGCCAATGTGCGGCGCTTACTAACCAGGCACTGCGAGGCCGAATGCCTCACCAAGCAAGCCCGTGAGCGCCAGACCCCGGCCGCCTCGGCGGATTTTTGATCCGCCGGCCCCCCCCCGGCCGGCCCGGGGGGCCCCTCCCGGCGCCTCACCCTCACCACTGCCGACAGCCCCGCGACCTCCACCGACAACCTCCCAGCGACCACCAATCGAAGCGCCGCCCAGACGAAGCCGGGGTCCACCACCTCGCACCTCACACCTCGGACGACTCGGCCCAGCCTCACGAGGGACCCTCCCCGGACAGCCCAGCCACCGGCGCTCACGACACCGCCTTCATGAACCCGCCTGACCCGCCCCCGACTCCCACCCCGCCCAGCCCTGAGGAGTTCGCTGCCCCCCTCATCGACCCTCGCCGGACCTCCTCCCCCCAGGCCTCAGGAGCGGGCCTCCCTTTTTTGGCCGCCCGCTCCCCCTCCACGTAGGCCCCGGACCGCCCTCTCACCCAGCCCTGCCTTCCCGGGCCCCCCCCTCGGGCGCCCCTACCCCCGCCTCGGGCGCGCCTCGAGCCCTCTCCTACTTTTTGGCGGAGGGCTAATATTAAAGCAACACTCCAAATTTGGTATATCTTCAAACTTTCTTTTCCCACTCTTCTGAAAAGCAGCCCATTGTGAATTGCAGAATCAAATCCATTCATCACATAATTTCTGGAGAAAGTTTTTGCATCTTTTGAAAGGTCTTCTCTGTATGATAAGATAAGCACTGAAAACCCCCACAAAAATAACTATTGATTATTATTGTTAATGATTTTCGAAAAGGAGTGATGGAGGCTCTTTGTATGTATGTAATCTGGAATGTCATTTGCTTACCCAATGGCAAAGGACTTTCTGAAAACAGTAATTAACATTAGAGATGTAAACCTTACATCATTTGGAATTCTCACCCGCCAGCTGAATAATTCGCTGTACATCTATTTTTCTATTGTAGACAAATATTGATAATAGATTAGCATGATTATTAACAGAGCAGGGAAAGGCAACAATTATTTAATTAAAATAAGTGGTGAAATAATGATATTCAGCTGTCTCAATGGATTAAAAAATTCTTCCAAAAGCAGAGTTAATCTTGAAATTAAGATTTTTTCTATCTCATAAATACAACAAAGATGTTCTTCTATCAGCGAAGTATCCCCAGTGAAATCAGCTATAGGGAAATTATAGATTCCTCTAACCCTTCCCATGTTGTGAGGAGCTAGAATATTGTTGCGATTTTCTATATAAAGCATCTGCAAAGGAATATTGGTCTCCCCTCCCTCACCCCAAGGTGGGAGTATATGTGCCCCATGGTTCTTGATGCGTAGTTGCGACTCCTGAAGCATGAAAACCTCTATGGGAAATCAAATCCCTTCATGAAGCAAAACGTTGACCACAGTCTATACAAGTAATTTTATTATTATTCCTTGAAAGTTTCTGTATTTTACTAGTTTCATCATCATCTTCATCATTATCATCTCTCCTGAAATGTGAAAAAAAAGAAGATGATGATGCTTCGGGAGTAGAAATATAATTCTGATGATGCAATCGCATATATCTATTAAGAATTCTACTATTCTCCAAAATTTCTGAACATAGAGAACATCAAATTCTATGTATCTTCATATGACTCAATAATTCTCCCATGTGAGAAAAACTGATTTCACATTCACCACACTTGAAAGTGGTGGAATTACCAACATCAGTTTGAATGGAAGTTAGAAGAAAGGAAGAAGAAACAGAAGGGCGAAAGAGAGAGAGAGAAAGAGGGAGAGAGAGAGAAAGAATGAGTAGGACAGAGAGAGAGAAAGAAAGTAGGACAATCATTCATCCATTCGTTTTTTAACCATTTTAATTCTATTGAATATCGGATCAAAGTAATAAATTAAATCATTAGAATATCTCTCAACTGAATATATATATATAAATATATAAATAAAAAGTTAGTAAATATACCTGTTGCTTGTTCATTGTAATCTTTCATATATTATTATTATTGATAAACTTACCTAGTATCTATGAGGGAGACTGCTGCTAGGAAGAAAAGCAACTTTCAAACTGGAGGAGAATGCTTAGCTGAGTGTTAATAAACTTTTATCTATGGAATGTACAATGAGAAGTTTGTTGTAAAAAGTTCATCTTCACAGGGTATGAGAGCAACAGTATAACATCATGTAGTGTAAATCAAATAGTGACTCAAAATAGCATGTTCATGGAAGCAATGTTCAAGAAATAGTTTGACAAATATACGTATCAATATATATCATATCTTAACTAACCAAGGGATTTTTCAGTGGGTTTTTGTTGTTCTATTCAGCAGGTTTTTATTCTTACAATGATTTGACAATGATTTTATTTTTACTCTGTCGACCCCTCACAGGGTATGAGAGCAGCAATGTTACATCATGTAGTGTAAATCAAATAGTGACTCAAAATAACTTATTCATGGAAGCAATGCTCAAGAAATAGTTTGACAAATATACATATCAATATATATCAATATATATCATATCTTAACTAACCAAGGGTTTTTCAGTGGTTTTGTTGGTGTTTTGTATGGCTGCCTCCAACTTGCAGCATTACATATTACAAAACACAAACCATTAGTAACCACTCTTTAGGCCATTCAGGTGCAGAAGTGTAACACACATCCATATGTGTTTATAAGACTGAGATAGCAGACACCTGTTTAAAGCTACATGTAGTTTCACAAAATATAACCATCATACTAGTTGATAATAGTACATGCACAAGCTTGCACAATTCCTGAAAACATGGAATGATGATGTCACAAGGCGTCTGGGGCCTTAGGGGCGGGGTGGGGATCCCCGTCTGGTGAGGCGGTGCTGGCGGGAGGGGCGCCTACGCGGCGGATGGTGGTAGAGAGCCCGTGAAGGGAGGCGCTGAGAGCCTTGGGTGCGGGGTGGCGGACCCCGAGGTGTGCGGCGGTGCTGACGTGAGCGGTGCCGGTGCGGCGGTGGAGCCACGCCTCATGGGAGCTAGCGGCGCCGGGGGCGGTCCGGTAGCTGTCCGGCTGGCGGCCGGTGGCAAGGACAGGGGGGCTGGCAGGGCAGGTCGGGTCGGCTATGGTACTTGTTGTGTGGGTTGGCCGGTTAAGGGCCTCCGGGCCGGCCGGGGGGCACCGGCGGACTAAAAATCCGCCGAGGTGGCCGGCATCGCGCGCTCACGTGTGCGCTTTGCCATGCAAACGTCCTCACTATGCATTGTGAGGACTTTGCGGATGTTTGCGCAGTATGCGCAGCTATGGCGCTGCCTGGTGCCCCCCTGGCCGTGAGCCTCCCCCGGGGTTGCTTGGGTGCAGGAGGTAGGATCTCTATTCCACGCGCTGCAAGGGGCCCCGTGGAGGTCTCTGCTGTAGGCCACCCGGGTGTCGGCCTGGGTGCGGGGCTGCTGCCGGGGCCTGGCTGTGTCTGCGGGGCGGGCGGGCGTGCTGGAGGCTTGGTGGGCGGGGGTGGTGAGGGAGTCCATCCTCAGCATGTTGAGGGCCACCGGGTCATGCCATCCGTGGGGGAGCCTCCCGTCCGCTATCCAGGTAAAGATGGCCTCTGAATAACGGCGGACGGTCGGCCACGGATGCACCAGGATGTCCCTCATCACGGTGAGGTGGTGGTGGTGGAGGCCCTGGAGGGAGTGGGCAGGGAAGGCTGGGTGGCTGACGAGGGTGAGAAGGGCGAGGTTATATTCGTCTTTCGTGGCCTCGCCCCTCTTCACCGGCTTCCGCTCCGGACCTCTCTCCACGAGGTCCGAGGGGAAAATGTAGTCGCTGGGAATACCTTTCCGTCGGACTGTGAGCTGCGCCTCGGCGGAGGCCAGGATTTCGCGGACGGCGTCGGCCGCGGATGCCGGGCTGTGCTCCAGGGGCTCTTGTAGGTAAGCCGGGGGGAGGGCGGTCGGCGCTTGGTCCGTGAGCCGGCTATAACGCTCATACTGGGGGTGTACTGCCCCCGGCAGAGTCGCTTGAGGCGGCGGCGGGGGACGGCTCCCGGTCGTGGCACGCGCCCGAGGTGCTGGTGCGGCCGGCGTGATGTAGGCGGCCTGCCGGGGCGGGGCGGGCGGGGGGCTCTCCGGAGCTCCTCGGGCGCCCCCCGTCTCGAGGGCGTCCATCCGGGTGGTGAGGCGGTGGAGGGCCTCGAGGATGGCGGCCGTGTCACTCCCCGAGGGTCAGTCCGAGGACGCCGAGGGAGACGCCGGGGCCGTGGAGGGCGAGGAGCCTCCCGGCGAGCCCGAGGAGGGTCCCGGCGTAGCCATGACGGTAGCCCGGGAGCTCTTGCGGCCTTTTCCTTTTCCTCGTCCAGGCATGGTGTGGCGGCCCGAGGGGCAGAGGTCCGAGGTGCGGTGGTGAGGAAGGTAGCCAAAGGAAATTGGACAGCAGCGAGGAGGCGTGGAGGGCGAGTGACTGAGGGAGGCCGGCGGGCGGCCTTATAAGGGAGGCGGCACAGCTCAGGGCAGGGGAGGTGTGAAAGCGGCGAGGCCGGGGGAGGGCGAGGGAGAGAGTGAGGGGGCGGCGTCGGGTGAGGCGCGAATGCTGCGCGACAGGCGGCGGGGGAGGGTCTCTTCCTTCCCTCGCATCAAACGCAATGCTTCGCATTACGACCAATTTATCTTAAAATATTAACGCATATATAGTAAGCTCACAGATAACAGCCAAAGAATTATTATTATTTGGTCAAGAACTTTGCTCTCTGAAATAAATGTCAGTAAACACAGGGATAGTGCAGATAGTGAATGAGTTCCCTGAGAGTTGATGAAGAAGTAAGAAGTGCAAATTTACAAATTCAATTATTGAATTATCTAGATTTATCTGGAACTAAATACTGAAAAAAAAGAAATGGTGACAAGAAATTGTTCACAAGCAGGGAGGAGGGCAGCAGAAACTCCCATAGACTTAACCTTAGCATCCCACCTTGTGCCACCTAGCACCAAACCCACCTGGGCCCATATGCATGAATCGGAGTTAGGCTTAGCCGGAGCTAGGAGCTAGCTTAGGGATAGCTATCCGCGGCTAGGAGGGCCTTGGTTAATTAAGTCAAACGGTATGCATAAATGTCCTAGCCAGGACGGATAGCTAACCATGAAATTATTTATAGATTTGGGAATGCCCGCAATTTGACAATATGATTAACGCCGCCATTGCGGCGGGAGCGTTAATAACGGTTCGATTTTAGGGTTAATTTGATTAAATTTCACTTATTGCGTATGTAATTCTGTTAAATATGACAGCATTGAATAGATTTAGGCCTAATATATTGCCGCCGATTCGGCGGCGGTGGTGGCGGCGGCGACGGCGACGGAGATGTGTGTTTTGTTGATATGCGACAGTATGGATATCGACGTCGCTGCGGCGGCGGCGGTTTGTTTACTTTACATTCGTCGATTCGAAAATATTAATATCGCCGCTGCTGCGGCAGCAGCGTTAATATCGCTTCGCATTTAGGGTTAAATTGATAAAATTTCACTTATTGCGTGTGTAATTCTGTTAAATATGACAGCATTGAATAGATTGAGACCCTCACACGCACACTAACTGCTTGGGATACCCCATTAACCCTGGTCTGGAGGCAGGGTAATTTAGCCTAGGCTACGGTCGGCGGCTAGCGCTGGCACCGGCTCATGCATGCTGATTTTCGACCGTTAGCCGCGTGGTGCCAAAATGGCCGCGGTTAGGGCCCTAGCTCCAGCCCATGCATACAGTCCCTGGTGGGGACCCGATTCATTCCTGCTAAATACCGGTCATGTGATCACATTAATATATAAATTCTATACTCTTCCAGTATCCTCCATATGACTAGCTGATTTAAGTTATTATTTGCTTGCATGCTTACCCGGATAACGTTATACTGATGCTTGCAGTTTCCTGGGGGTTATTTAGATTAAAACAGATATATTCACCGGTTAATGCCTCATGCCACTTAAGGTGTAAATAAGAATACTTCTCATTGCCATTTCCACCACTCTCAAGTTTATCATTCAGAACGAATGCATAGACGTTATTTCGAAGTTTAACCTTCCAGCGGAACACGACATCAGGTGGACCAAGGCAAGTAATCATTAAGGGCCGTCCATTATGAAGCAGTCCCGATTTATACCTGGGAATAATGCATAGCCTTGTATCTGTGAATGAAAAGAAGAAAAATAAATGTGTACAATCGAGGTTCAGTTGTTTGTACTTATCAACTTTTTCAGCATATTAGTATTGACCTAATAAAGTTAGCATTACTTGAATTCTCAAATTTTAAATATATTATTAAGTTGTATACAATTCATTAATTGAATTATGTTGCATTCATTTGACAGGTGGGTTCTTTTTTAAACATTTACCTTGAATAAACTATTTTTGCATGATCATATTACAGAAATTACAAGGTTTCAATTGTTAAGCTAATACTTAAGAGTAACAAATTAGACATTAATTCAACATATAGCACTGTGGTAGTACAAAATAAGTAGGACATATGCCATGGCTAATTCTAGTGCAAACTTATTGGCAAGACTATTGGCTAAAACCCTCAAATTTGTCTTTAATCCAATTCTTTTTGAATATTCCACATATTAATTATGATCAAACATTTAAGCTAACACACCACACACCTGTGACTTACAAACAGCGCAGCGACTGAAGTGCCATATGGTAAAAGTCTCTATTCGGGTGAGTGGTAATAAACAACACTAAGCTAGCCTGAGCACTGAACAAGTAACAAACTAAGTGAAAGAAACAACAACAAAAATACATAAAGAACGAAGAAAGACAAAAATAAAGAAAGACAAAGACAACAATGAGTATGTTAGCAAGCATCGAAAACAGACATAGCACACTTAAACTGTCAAAGTCTTACCAGCAAAATTGACTTAATTATGCTACACAAAAAGTATGATAAATTTGATGTATTAACCTTATCAGAAATATGGCTCAATAAAAATCACAAGAAGCAGGCATACAACCTGGAGGGCTATGCACTATTCACATTAGATAGAGAATCTACAGGAGAGGATGGAAATGTCAAACGAGGAGGGGGTGTGGCCATATATGTAAATAGCAAGCACCAGGTTATAGAAAATAAACTGAGTGAATACAACACATCAAACAGTGAAATACAAATTATGTGGGTACTAATTGAAAACAGCAAACAAATCAACATAGCGGTAGCCTCAGTATATAGGCCACCAAGGGTAATGTAAAAAAATTTGGAGACCACCTAGATGAGGCAATTGAAAATATCACAAGAAACAACAATATAGATGTTTTTATTCTGGGAGATATGAATATAGACTAGAGTAAAACAAATAAGGATCAAGAACAAATGAAATCATTAGTAAAGCAAATGGGCCTACAGAAACTGATAGAAGAAAAGACAAGACTGGCAGACACCAGCTCTACACTACACCTAATTTTGACAAACAGTGTACATATCAAGAAAAAGGGCACTAGACCATGGGGGATAAGTGGTCATGAATTAGTCTATGTAACTAGAAAGGAAATCGCAGTGAACCACAAGATCGAAGTAAGACTAGATAGGTCCTACAAGGCCTATGGTGTCTTTGAATTCATACAGCAGATGCAGCGAACAGATTGGAAAAATGTAATGGACTCAAGGGACCCAAAACAGAAATGGGAAAATGGTTTAGGTAGTATTCAAGAATTAATGGGTAAAATGTGTCAAATTAAGACAATCACGATCAGGGACAACCAGGACCCATGGATAGATGGGGAAATAATAGATAGTATCAAATTGAAGAGGAAACTTGGAAAGAAGGCTAGACTCACAAATAAGATAGATGACATCAACAACTACAAAACTGCAAAAAGAAAAACCCTAAGGCTAGTCAGGCAGGCTAAGACTACTTACATTGAAGAACAAGATAACAAATGGGGTGATGACTCCAAGAAGTTCTGGATAAATGTAGAGATGGCATTGCTGGGAGATAAGGAGCAAAGCAAAATAATTCTAACAGATGGAGAAGGGAACAACATATCAAATGAGAGAGCACCAGATAGACTAAAGAAACACTTCCCAGAGATAGGAACAAAGTTAGCAGTTCTAATAATTCAGAGGAAGCTGAGAATACACAGGTGATGCAGTTAAAAATAGTACAGAGACAGCAAGAGTAAGAGAGAATAGAGTAATTAGACTCGTTAAGAGAATAGACCTAGGAAAGTCATCAGGAATCCAGAACCTGCATGCCTGAATAATTAAAGATGCTGTGCTAGCCATACCAAATGTTGATGTGACTTAATCAATAATTTATTTGAGATGGGTATTTCCCCATGGCTTGGAAGCAGGCTACAGTGGTACCAATACTCAAGGGTGGAGACAAGGAGGAGATGGGCAACTACCACCCTCATATCGGTCCTACCTCTGCCAGGCAAGCTGATTGAGAAATCAATATACAAGCACATCATGAAACATCTAGATAGTGATAAAATACTAAATGTCAAACAGGGAGGGCTCAGAAAAGGATTCTCCACAACAAAAAATATATCCAATCTAACAAATTACATACTGACAGGTATGAATGAAGGTGAACAAACAACTGCCACATTCATAGATTTTAGCAAGTGATACAGTGAATCATGACATACTGATACAAAAAGCTAGAAAGAGTAGGAATAAGAGGAAAACACTATACTGGATAAGGAATTACATCAGTCAGAGAAGTCAGAGAACCAAAGTAAATGGCAAAATATCTGAAAGAATTTCTGGTAACCGGTGGAGTCCCTCAAGGTTCAGTATTAGGCCCACTCCTCTTCATCATTTACATCTATGATCTGGAGAAGACCTTAGAGGGAATCAAATTCCAACTATATCCTGATGACATTGTGATATACACAACACGCACTAGCAGACAAGAGAACAGAGATAAGATAAATGAGAAACTAGTAGCTTTAGATAATTGGTATAACTCCATAAACCACAAGAAGTCAAAGGTCCTAGTGTTTGGCAGTGGAAAATTTAATTATGGCAATGAGGAGCCAATAAGTTTGTGAGGAAAAGTTCTTGATTATCAGACCGACTACATATATCTAGGGATGAATCTTGATAGGAAACTAAACTTCAATGATAACATAAAAGATGTCATCAAGAAGGTAAACCACAAAATCTGTGTATTAGCGAATACCAGAAAATACCTAGCTACAAATATGGCTATTAAAATCTATAAAGGTATGATACTACTTGACTATGCTACAAAATGGAGCACTTAAGATATGTCTGAAGGTTGAACATAAACACCCAACTGATGATCTCCATAGGAAAACAAGAGTCAACATACTAAATGACAGTAGAAAAGCACATCTCAAAATAGCAGCATTGAGGGAGACAAGGAAGCCTGGGAGGGTGCAGGTAACAAAAAAGGCAACAAGAGGCAGAGATAGCCCCAGACTGATAATAAACAGAGCCCAAAACAGATCATATGAGAGGAGTACCGAGTACATGAAGGCAAGGGAATGGAATGCACTGGGAGTAGAAGAGGAGTAGGCCTACAGGGACAATACAACAAACCGTATCCAAAGCTAATAAGATTGTGGGAATGATTCGCAGAACCTTCAAATACTTGGACGAAAAGATGCTGATCACTTTGTACAAGAGCCAAGTACAGCCAATACTAGAGTATGGAGTCACTATATGGCACCCAACGTTGAAGAAGGATATTAAATCCATTGAAGCTGTTCAGAGAAGGTTAACTCAGCTCGTGCCACATCTGAAGGACCTTAGTTATCCAGACCGACTCAGGAGACTAAAGTCGCCAAGCCTCACATACAGAAGATTTTGTGGGGACATGATCAACACGTGGAAGTTCCTGAATGCTGAGTATAATGTGGCCTTGATATTCAGATGCATACAGGGAAGCATACCAGAGGTCACTCCAAGAAGCTTTTCAAGCCAAGGTACAACAGCTCACCCAGAGGGGCCTTCTTTTCACAGCGAGTGATAAACATGTGGGATGAGCTACCGGAAGAAGCGGTGGAAGCAGCTACCATAAATCAATTCAAGAATGTGCTGGACAAGGCCTGGGCCAGAGAAACATTCCTGTACGATTTCGAGGCTGCATACCACTAGAGCAGAGAGCTACAAGCTTTGTATAGGCTACCACAACCCTGCATCAAACAAGATGATAATAATAATAATAATAATATAAACATATGCAAAATTAATCAAAAGAGAGCTAAATGAACTGCTAGACTAACGACAACAAGAAATAAAATGAATTAAAAAAGAAAAAAGAAAAACAAAGATAGATAAATAAATTGAAAATACACTGATAATTCAAGCAAGTCTTAGAGGGTATACATGCTGGGTATGATACATACAGGAGGTAAGCTTTAAACTTAAAATAAAAAATTAATGACCAATAACACAGCAAGGTGATGACAGTCAGAGAAAGTAACTATTGGTAACCAGACAATTATCTAATTGTAGAAGGAACAAACTCCCAGAGGTTTGGGGGATGTGAGAGAATGCTTACAAACAGAGAAAGAATGCATGCAGTAGATAGCTACACAACAACTGAAAGTGATAACAACAAGGGGAGTCACAAGACTATTACTGTCTAATGGCGAAAACAAGTCATTAGACATTACCGTTATGGGCAGCATAAATACACCCATCACCAAAAAAAAAGAAGAATTCTTATAAGATAGTCACACACAATGTTCCTTTCAACGATTCTTTGAGAATGAAACCTGCAGCTGCTTCAGTTGATGCAGTTCAACTAGAGCTTTCAAGGGACCTCTATGTATTCATATGAACCAGACAAATTAAGACTAGTAGAAAGAAAAAGAAAAACTCCTTCCTAATCCCATTTTAAAAAGAAAAATGCTGAACATTTATTCAAGGCTTGTTAATTATACTATCTTGTATTGCACGGGTATTCATTGACATGTCATAATTCTTATGATTACAGTCCAAAACAAATATGTTATAAACAAATCTACTATGATCAGACTACTGTTAGTACATGGCTGCTGTTACCATCCTATTGCACTAGTTAAGCAACCAACATTTCTATCATCTGAAAACACATCATATCAAGGGCAGTAATATGTCCAAGACATGGTTTCTTATTCACAATAATAGGCCTATGATCCGATGGGAATAATCATAGTTGAATATGCTCTAGGTGCCTTTGCACTGGGTGCTACCTAGAGCCTTATAAAAGTTGGGTGAGGTGATTCAGGCCTCCTCAGCTGTTAAAGTAGCATAGCCAACATATTAGCATTTACAGTGGCAGTTACACAACTTGAAGGCTTTCTCTCAGCCAGAATCAACATATCATAGTGTGGAGAATATAGGAAATAGGTTATGTAGTTAAACAACAATGAATGAACAATCAAAAATTGATATTATTGAAACTTTTATGCTTTCCCATCACATCCTACATAAAATATTTAGATTGCTGACGCATACTTTAAGATATTGTCTGCTTGCATGCTTACTTGGTCATATACACCTTGACACCATCCCTTTCCTTCGGATTGTTTATATTAACACAGATGTATTCACCGCTTAGTGCTTCATCATGACATATTTCTACAATTGATGACTTCCTATGGTCGACTTCTCTAGGCCCAAATCGCCAATTCTGAATAAACACATCCTTATTATCGAAAAGCTTAACATTCCAACGGAACTTGACATCATGTGCACCGATGCAGCGGATCTTTAGCGTGTCGTATAATTCAACATATCTATTTTGATTGTCACTAATGTATAGCCTTTGTCCTGTGAATGCATAGAAGAAAAACAATGCGTAGAATAGAGATTCAGTTGTTCGTAATTACCAACTTTTTCAGCATGTCAGTATTAATTCACTAAAGGGTGACTTACAAGCTAGGATGCAGGTCAAGTTCAGCAGAATGGCCAACACAGGGAAGACATGCATCATGATGAAGGGTGTGGAGCGTCACACCTTTTGTACATGGGCATGGTATTATACACGTATGTGTGTAGGGGTGCACTCAAAACGATTCCCCATAGGTCAAAATCTAACTGACAACTACTGTATCAAAACAGCACCAATTGACTTTAGGCTAGCAGAATAATATAACTATTCAATTATCATTTAACTGAATTGAATAAAAATGAACTAATTATTACATGTCTTGGTCCTGTAGCAATTGCAAATTGATTCTCCTCTCAATGTATAATTCATAGCCCCATACATTGAGATCTAAGAACGATAATTTTGCTACTTCCACGCCCATACTGTCTGCTGTGGGAGATCATGAGTATTTTATTTAAGTATCTTTGTGTTGTTTTGTGACATTGTGTCACATATAAATTTCAAGAAACATGCATTAAGACTTGTGGAAAATCCAGTAGGCCTATAGTCCAAGGGCCAGATAGGTTCATTGGTACCACATGGTCTGGCAATTTTATGTTTATACATTTTTGGATACCTTCCTATAAGGACATAAAAAATGCATGATAACCGGTTCAATGTAGTAGCTTATAGTATGAAAATCAACAATATGTTTAATGATTTCTTCAGTTGTTTTAAGTGTTGCTGTCATACATACTTGTGAATAGTGATTAGACGATAACTTTGACCTATTCAGGAAATAGATCAAAACAAATATTCTCAACAGGTAGGCAAGACACAGAGCATGAAAATGCATGATCATATATGTGACCAATAATGTCACATATGAGCAGGTAATATTACTAATACTTAACCCATACCGCTTAATATTTTGGAAATTGTTATTTATTTTTCCAAATCAGTTTGCATGAGGTGAGGTATGTATGCATTGTTGTTGTTTTATGTCCTAGCAACATCTAAGGTCATATCAGGATGGGTACTGACTTGTGACAGTGTGTACTCATGGTGACTTTATAGTGCTGCCCCACTGGGAGACCAGGCTGCCAGCACCATGAACCAATATCCCACACAGTCACATTATCCTGACACTGTGCTAACCAGTCCTTGTGCTATCCTATTAATGCCGACCACCAGGCACCAGGCTAGATGGCTACAGGTATTAATTTTATAAGTAATTGGTTTGACCTAGCTGGGATTCGAACTCCCGACCTTCCACATGGGATGCCTGCGTTCTACCAATTTGGCCACCATGCCTGGTGATGAGGTACGTGATGTCATAGGTAATAATGATGAATATTATCCAATAGCCACTATCTTTAATAGATTGCATGACTATTTTTCAGATTCTAAAAAACATTTTACCGACAATTTTGTAAACCTTAGCAAAGTATACATTTTGAAAGTCTTATCACCGTAGTTTGGAACCATTTATAATAGAATTGTAAATGAGGTATCAATAATAGCTTCAACATAATGCAATCACTAGCAAACAATTAATTTAATATTTTCTGAAGTAATGTTTCATATTTTTCACATATATTTAGTCATAACCTTTGAATTTAAAGTGATTTCAAATTATGTTGACCATATAATTTCATATTAATTGATTGGCGAGAAAGAGATTACGACCAATGACCACATTCTGCAATGCCTGCATACTCCAATTCCCATAAACTCAAATGCTCATCTACTCCACTGGCCACAACCTCCAATGCCTACATACTCCAATACCCACATACTCCAATGCGCAGATACTCCATTGCACACATACTGAACTAATAACTAGCCACCTCAGTATGTTTTTTGTTCACCAATGCTTTTCATGAATCGAAAACAAATGGTGATCAGCGTTGACTAATTGTTCTTTAGTGTATATTGTCTACCTACCCTGTAGGTTTGATAATGTGATAAAGACCTAATATTTTCAAAGTCAAAGATTTGCCAAGACAACTTGTAAACTATTCCGATATCAGGCAGAGGGGAATGCAATTATTTATATTTTGTTACTTATGCCTAGCCGTTTGTGCATGTATATACATATATAAACCACTAGGCAATAAGGTTAGATAAGCATATAAAGGGGGTGGGTGCGCGAATCCCGAATACACGCAAATAATCGTACAATGAATATGATATCAATATTGGAATTGCTCCGTTCCTTTATATTATTATAATACATTATAATACACATATATAAGTTTATATATTTATGTATATATATATATGTGTGTGTGTTTGGCCAGGGGCAACTGGTTGCGTTGGTCGTAATGCTTGCATTGCGCTTGATTCGCAGTGAAGGAGGAGTACACCCCCAACCCCCCCGCCCTCCCCCCCCCGCCGGCCGCCCCCTTGTGCATAGCACTCCCCCTCCCTCTCCTCCTTATAAGCTGCCTCCCAGCCTTCCCTCTGCACTTCACCTCCTACCCCTGCCAGACACACCTCGACCATCTTTCTCCACCCACCCACCCTTACTATCTTACCTCCACCACCTAGGGCTGAGGGCTCTTCGGGGCCCATCCCCTAACAGTGACATTGACACTCATTCTTACATCCTTGCACTTTATTATCCTTGTACATTTACCTCCCCACCATTGTACATTGCCCCCACCCCCCCACTTTACTTAATAAAGTGTGTTCTTCCCACTCCTGCCTTGACTTCCTCCGTCGCTGCGCATCATATGTGAGTTCATATGGATAGACATAGTGAGTGCTGGCAGGCCTGAGTGCACTCATGGCCTGACCCCTCTGCCTGAGTAGAGCGTCCCTTGACTGGTGGTGGGCAGACCACTAGTTGCCATGGGGACCGGAAATGCTGTTCTCCTATTGGTTGGAGGGGGTGGTGTGACACCCTACCACTTACCAGGGAACCTTGGGACTATATCAATAAACCAGAGGGCTTGCTCTCTCTTCTCTCACTCTTACTTTCACTTTCTTCTTGTCTGTATTGTTTTCCCCAACAGCCTACTTGCACAGCCACAGATCCGGGTACCAACTCTACAAACTGGTGTGAGCACATACATTAATTTGCATGTTTCTAGTCAAATATGTCCAAGTAAGCCAAGCAACATGCCAGTTACTCTGACCAAAGGAACCAGAAATGATAATTGTCAATCTACTAGATCTAAGAAACAAATACCACAGCAAATCAAACTCAATGAATGAACTTTAAAGATGGTGACTTACTAGCCAGGATGCAAGTCAAGTTCAGCAGAATGGCCACAATAAGTGAATACATGCATTTTGAGGAAGGGTGTGGAGCGTCACACCAGTGTGCCTTTTGTATAGAGACATGGTGTCTATATATGTAGGTGTGTACTACCGTATCTATGTAGCACTTATTGACTTTAGAGTAGCAGAATAAATTAATTATTCAATTATAATTTGAATGAATTGTATGCAAATTAACTAATCGTTACATGTCTTGGTGCTGGAGCAATTATTAAATGGATTCTCCCTTCAATGTGTTTGTTTGTTTGTTGTTGTTTTACGTCCTAGCAACATCTAAGGTCATATCAGGACGGCCCTCAATGTGTTATTCCTTGCTATGTTGGTTGAGATCTATATGCGTGTGATGGTTCCTCACTTAATATAAAGCAGATAGGGCGTGGATTCAAACCAACTGGCAATTAAAATTAATGCATTTCACTAACTAGCAATGTACTTAGTGTTCCTAGGATAGGACCATGAATAGTTAAATGAGGAAAGCCAATTATCCATAGTACATTTCTGCCACTTAATTAACAAAATAGGAGTAAACAATTAACTTCCTTCACATATCGGCATTATTAGGACAGGGACGGACTAGTTGGCTCAGTGTCAGGATAATGTGACTGAGTGGGATATCATGTCATGGTGCTGGTGGCTTGGTCTTCAGCGGGCAGCACTATTAAGTCACAATGAGTGCGCACTGTCATAGGTCAGTACCCATCCTGATATGACCTTAGATGTTGCCAGGACGTTGAGCTCCAACAACCTGCCAACCAACCCACTCTTTTGGCAACTCTGATAATTCATGGCATTTGACGGACGCTCAGTAAATGTCAGGGGAATCTCAGCTTTAGTGTTCTGGAGGATGTGTGTGTGTAGGTGTAGGAAACCAGTATGCTTGTTTAGCACCAGTATGGCTTGTATATGTTTACGTGTGGTGTGACTTCAGTCTTCAGTGGCCTATTCAGCAATTCAATCAGCCAACATGCATAGCATTGCTACTAACTGTGATATATGCGTAATAGACGTCCAGACACATGGGTAATATATGTTAATGAGATGCATGATGTTCTAGACAGTGAGTGAAATAAAGGAGTATGTAAAATAGATGACGTCATGGAAAGTTTAGCCGGCGGTTCAGTGAGCCCTGGACGGGAATAAACCATTCAGTATCCAGAAGTCAAAGTGTTCAGACGTTGAACTTTCACACTAACCACTCCAGGGTGCTTGCTTCAACCACTATGTACTTCACCCTAGGTGGGAGGGGCCGAATCACACCATATGCTCACCCCTGATACCTGACCTTGACCCCTACCACGCCTCTCACTGACCTCAACCAACCCTGGTGAATAATTATATCGGAGACTATTGAGAGGTATCTCCTCATTTTTCTTCTCTCTTTTCTATGATCATTAAAAAAGATTCGATATGAATATAACATTTGTCATCATCAGATATTAATATTGGCAGTTATTTACACAAATATTTTCTATTAGGTGTAGTATTTGAATATATATGGTTGGTTGGTCCTTGGAGTTTCACAACCTGGCCACATCTAAGGTCATAGCAGGGCGGGTTAAAAATATATAAATATATATAGTACCAGTTCAAGCACAAAAAACAACAAATCTATTTTAGTTGTTCTCTGTAAAATAGAATTTGGTGTTGTGCTTTACAGCTGAAATGTATCAATTCCATATGAGGTAATACATTATTTAGTGGATGTGTTGGTTTCTGCCAAAAGAATACATTTGATCATCACAATGATGGCAGATTCAGCCCAAACCTAATACTAAAGTCATGGTTTCATTCAGCCCCAATTGGCAGAAACTCAAAAACCATCAGACTAAGCAACTTTAAGTCTGATTCGAAGAAGGGAAGCCAGAGACCAATGTGGGAGTTGAAATGTGGGTGTATTATTTTAACTTTACAATTATTTTCTCTCACCACCTCAGAGGGGCGGCAGGGGGGGAATCAGTCGACATCGTCCAAATCTAACTGTCAACTACCATATCAAAACAGCACCTATTGACTTTATGCTAGCGGAATAAAATAACCATTACATTATCATTTAAATGACTTGAATGGAAAGTAACTAAATGTCACATGCCTTGGGACTGTAGCAATTACAAATGGAATATCCTCTCAATGTGTTATTCATTGCCACGTTCGTAGAGATGTGCATGCATATGTAAATGTGGTTGAATGATGACTTCAGTGATTGAAGGCTTGATTCCCTAGCACTATCTGAATTCATATCAGCCAGTGAGAAACGTATGGTGTACCTGAATGAAAGGATTCCTCACTTCCCAAACAGCAGCTAGAGTGTGGATTCAAACCACATATCAAATCAAACTAATACTTTTCAACAAACCAGCCTGGTACTTGGTATTTCTAGGATAGGACCAGAACAGTGGAATGAAGAAAACCAAAATACCCCATCCCCAAATAATTTATTTGTGTGGGTGTTCTCTGAAATAGTGAATGGTAGACAGGAAGTGTGAACACTTATTTGTCTCTCATTTTTGCTTGAGTGCAAGTAAATATGCAACACAAGGCATAATTAGTAGCATGTGGTGAATAAGGGGTCAAATTTCCCTGGATCATCAGCCCATGCTTTTTCTCATCTGTTCTTGAATGAATGTATTGACTCGGCATCAATAACATTTTGTGGGAGACTGTTCCATATATTTATGATCCTGTTTGAGAATCTGTGTTGCCTTAACTTTGAAATGGCTCTGGGTTTTACTAGTTTGAGAGTATGGCCCCGACTGCCTTCTCTTTTATTCAAGGTGAAAAATTGGTTCATATCTATTTTATCTCTGCATACTAACATTGCAGTACTTGCATGAGGGAGGAGGTGAAGTGGCATTACTGATGACCCATGTTTTCTGAGTTATTCCTTGCCGTTTCAGGAGGAAGGAGCTAAGCTGGAATGTTTACATGTCCCTCTCACCTTCAAATTTATTTTTTAATGTCACTTTGAAACCATTAATAGGTAGTTCCTGATGACAAAATGTAATAGGCTTATCTCCGTTCAATTTCTTTTCCTAATGTAGATTTCAGTGAAATTGTGCTGGCAAATATCTGATACTAAATAAAATACAGTTCCATATTCCCTTATTCGAAATTCTGAAATTCGAAAAGTTAAGAAAACTGAAGTTTCCTTTTCTGTTCGGTATATACATCAACCTTAATATTATTTATGTTTTTTTTTTAATTCCACTTAGTTTGAAGAATAATTAATGTGTTTCATTATGGTTTATTTGAAGCTGTATTTGCTTAAGTTTCACAAACTGTTATGTTGGAGTATATCTGGTCTATTTTCCCAGTATTTCATTTATCAGCAGAATACTGTATTAATAACTGTAATAGTATATGTAGTCTGTATTTATCTCACTTAGTGCAGATATTCATGTTTTAATTGCAGTATTAATGTTTGATAAATATCTTTATTGTGAAATCCGAAAAATTCTGAATTCCGAATTACAACCGGTCCCAGGGATTTTGGATAAGGGAATATGGACCTGTTCCACTTCTTGGACATATGTGTAACATTCTGCAGTTCTGCCATGTTCTTCACTTCCACCATACCCTGTTCAGAGGTCTGACTACATGCTGCATGAACACCTACTTTGAAAACGAGGAAGTGACTTATTACCAATAACAAAATAGTCAAAGCTGCATTCCTACGGCCCCCAGCATAGGATAAGCCTTAAATAACTCCCAGAGCATTGTTAATTTCCAAATATACATACACTTGTAGTGCTTGTGAAGATGAAACATTGTTTTGTTTATGAGAGTGGTGAGTCTTGTGTGACACAATAGGACAACAAAGAGATTTGTTAATTGGAATGCCAAATTCTACAACCATGGGCTTAATTATGACAAACAAACAAAATCCAGTAGGCATTCAGTAGTTTTGTCTCATTCTTTGCTTGTTGTGATATGAAAACCTGTAAATAATTCACTTTCTTTCAGCTTATCTTGCAGTGAACCATTTCTGAATATAGCCGTGTTCGCACGGGCAAAATGTGAAGCGAATTAGACAAATCGAATCAGGTGAGTCGAATTAGCCGCCCGTTCACACGAGCACTACTTGGGCTGGAAGTCGATATCTGCGCATGAGCAAGTCCAGTCTGACCAGCGCCACCATGAGAGAGTGGATTCGACCTAGATATGTATTTATTGAATCGTATTGGTTTGGAACGGTCAAAACTTCTGCTGGGCAGTGAAACCCTAAAAATAAATGATGAAAAAAATATCTGTGCACAGCTAGCGGTTTAATAGACTAAATTATATAATATGCGCTTTTGATCGACCGGAAAGTAAACACACTAAGGTATCGACTGCGCATGCGTGTGAGGTGCTTAATCCGCCTCAGAGCGTCCACACGGGAAAAATAAATCGACTCACAGAAATCTACTCGCATAATCCATCTCCACAAGTGGTTTCCAGTATCAGGATCACAGGAATCCATTCAGCCCTAATCCGCCTCAGACGCCCGTTCACACGCGAAATGTAACCCAAACTATACAAGTCGATTTCTACGAATCGATTTACAGCGCCAGTGTGACCACGGCTTATGATGCTATGAGCCCGAATTATTTATGCTGAACTGGAAGAATATTATTACCATTACCCATATTACACTATAAGGTGAGTAATTCAGAATATCGGGAAAGCCACTATGGTGCTGGCATCTGTTATTAAATCTTAAAATTCACAACTCCCTAATTATCTGATTATTGCAGTTGATATATATATATATGTATATATATATATATAAATATATATATATATTTACATATGTATATGTTTGTTTGCATACATAGTGTACCTGACATGATTTATATAAGATGGGGCAGGGGGGAAAATGGGATACGCTAAGGAAAATAAAATAAGCGCTTTTACAGCCCAAGCAGTGCTGAGAGGAGGGACACGTTTGTTTGTTTATTGGAGTTTTATGTCCTGACAACATCTAAGGTCATATCGGGATGGGTAACGACTTGTGACAGTGCACACTCATGGCAACTTTATAGTGTTGCCCCACTGGAAAATCAGGCGGCCAACACCATGACCCAATATCCCACTCAGGCACATTTTCCTGACACTGAGCTAACCAGTTCTTGCCATATCCTATTAATGCCAAGGGCCAGGCTAGGAAGCGACAAGTAACAATTTTAAAGTGCTTGGTTTGATTCGACCGGAAACCAAACTCCCAACCTTCTGCATGCGAGGTTCGCACTCTACCAATTAGGTCCCAGTGCCCTCTAAGGGACACTTAGCTGGGTGGTGAAGTGTTCGCAGCATGCCCCCCCCCCCCCCCCCTGCTTGTGGGTCTGATAGCTCGCTTGTTGGACAGTTTGTTTTATTTAACGATGCCTCTAGAGCATATTGATTTTGATCATCGGCTATTGGACGTAAAATATGATCATTCTGACATATTTCTTTGGATGAAACCCACTGCCACCACATAGGCTACTCTTTCTGAAAAGCAGCAAGGGGTCTTTCATATGCACTTTCTTACAGACAGAACAGCACATACTACAGCCTTTGATGAACCAGTTGTGGACCACTGGTTGCTCGCTTGTTAGAGACGAGAAGTCACGAAGGACACGGCGGGGTGTGACTGTGAGGAGCCGGCGATATGATCACGTGATCAGAGACGCCGAGTCGCGGTCCTGCAGCCCGGGAGAGAGGTCAAGTAGCCGCGCTCAGATCTCGCCAACCAGTCATTCTTAAGTCTTAAGTATAAAATCTTAAATCTTAAAGTGGCATAATTCAATGAAAACATAAATATTGTTTTACTGCGAAGGTGCTTAATCATACATACAACTTAGATACCGGTACACTTGTTAAATATGAACCGCTGCATATAATGGCTATTACGTCAACTCCTTTATTGTGTTTTGGTAAATATTTCTTCCTCAGAATATACACTTTAATTTGCAATTCCAAGGCATTGGTCTTCTGGCCATTTGCATTGCACATATTTACACTATGTGGGGGCGCCAGGTTGGCTAGCTGAGTCTATGAGCAGTCAAGCCGCTGTGCTTCTGCCGCGAATTACCCATGTTACCTATAACATGGACAATTTGTTGTTCGAACCCGGAATCTCTCAATTTAAGAATATGAGAAACCAGGACAGGTTTATGTAAGCATATCTCTGTGTACGCACCTACCAACTCTCATAGCACCAACCACAGCAGCGGCCTCGCCACTCCGGTGGGGCTACCTTGTGGACTCTTGCGGAACTAACGCCGTTTCCAGCCACTGATAGACTTAACGTTGCCAACCGCAGCGCCACATACCATTGATGCGCGAAAAGGAAGAAGGCAAGGCGGAGGTGGAAAGGAAGGCGTTTATTGGGACGCCTCCGGCAGAAGCAAAGTACAGTGAGGAGGCTCATGAGGAGCAAAGAGCAACGTAAGGATAAATACAGGGTAACAGTGAGGAGGCTCAGAAGGAGCAACAAAGCAAGACAGAGGATAACTAGGTAAGAGGCCCGTATGGAGCAAAAGTCAGAGTTCGAGCTTTTTAGGGGAGGGGCGCCGAAGAGCCCTCCACCAGCTGGAAGAGAAGAAAGAGGATTAGAAAGAGAGTTGGGTGGGTGGGTGGAGGAGAAAATGGCAGAGCGTCGAGGAGGCTGGAGGGCGAGTGACTGAGGGAGGCTGGCGGGCGGCCTTATAAGGGAAGGGAGGAGGGCGATGGCAAGGGAGGTGAGAAAGCAGCGGGCCCGGGGGAGGGCGAGGGAGAAAGCTGAGAGGCGGGCGTCGCGCGAGGTGCAAATGCTGCGCGACGACCGGGGAGGGGGCGGGGAGGGTCTCTTCCTCTCCACGCATCAAGCGCAATGCTCGTATTACGACCGATGCGCGAAAAGGAAGAAGGCAAGGCGGAGGTGGAAAGGAAGGCGTTTATTGGGACGCCTCCGGCAGAAGCAAAGTACAGTGAGGAGGCTCATGAGGAACAAAGAGCAACGTAAGGATAAATACAGGGTAACAGTGAGGAGGCTCAGAAGGCGCAACAAAGCAAGACAGAGGATAACTAGGTAAGAGGCCCATATGGAGCAAAAGTCAGAGTTCGAGCTTTTTAGGGGAGGGGCGCCGAAGAGCCCTCCACCAAAAGAGGAGAGAGGGCTCGAGGCGCGCCCGAGGCGGGGGCCCGAGGCGTAGGCCGCGTCTGAAGTCCAGGGCCTGGGCCGGGAAGCGCGGGAGGCTTGGGCGGGGTTCTTGGCGGAGGCTGGGGAAGTTGAAAGTCTGGGTGTGGTGAGTGTCCGGGGCCTACGTCGACAGGGAGCGGGCGGCCAAAAAGGGGGGGGGGGAGTCTCGCTCCTTGGAGAGATGCGGTGAGGAGGTCCGGCGAGGGTCTAGCAGGGGGGCAGCGAAGTCCTCAGGGCTGGGTGGGGTGGGGGTCGGGGTCGGGTCGGGCGGGTTGATGAAGGCGGTGTCGTGGAGGTCGTGATGGTCGGCGGCTGTGCTGTCTGGGGAGGGTTCGTCCTGAGGATGGGCGGCGTCTGGGGCCTGCGGTGCGAGGTGATGGTCCCCGGCTCTGTCGGGTGGCGTTTCGATCGGTGGTCGCTGGGGGGTTGTCGGTGGTCGTGATGGTCGGCGGCGGTGCTGTCTGGGGAGGGTTCGTCCTGAGGGTGGGCGGCGTCTGGGGCCTGCGGTGCGAGGTGATGGTCCCCGGCTCTGTCTGGGCGGTGTTTCGATCGGTGGTCGCTGGGGGGTTGTCGGTGGTCGTGATGGTCGGCGGCGGTGCTGTCTGGGGAGGGTTCGTCCTGAGGATGGGCGGCGTCTGGGGCCTGCGGTGCGAGGTGATGGTCCCCGGCTCTGTCTGGGCGGTGTTTCGATCGGTGGTCGCTGGGGGGTTGTCGGTGGTCGTGATGGTCGGCGGCGGTGCTGTCTGGGGAGGGTTCGTCCTGAGGATGGGCGGCGTCTGGGGCCTGCGGTGCGAGGTGATGGTCCCCGGCTCTGTCTGGGCGGCGTTTCGATCGGTGGTCGCTGGGGGGTTGTCGGTGGTGGTCACGGGGTTGTCGGCATGGGTGTGGGTGAGGCGCCGGAGATGGCCCCCCCGGCCGGCCGGGGGGGGCCGGCGGATCAAAAATCCGCCGAGGCGGCCGGGGTCTGGCGTCTCCCGCTGTGCTGCACCTCGGCCGACGCCAGGATCTCCCGGAGGGCGTCGGCCATGGATGCCCGTGTGTGGTCGACGGGACCCTGGATGCAGGGCCGGGGGGGGTGCGCTCCCCCGGCAACGTGTGCCCGAGGTGCTGGGATGGGCGGTGTGCTGTACGCCGTCCGCCGCCTCGGGGCGGGTGGTGGTGCTTGAGGTGGCGGGGGAGAGTGCGCCCCCCCGGCGACGTGTGCCCGAGGTGCTGGGATGGGCGGTGTGCTGTACGCCGTCCGCTGCCCCGGGGTGGGCGGTGGCGTCCCCTCGCTTCTGGGCATGATGCTGGTGCTGGAGCGGTCCGAGGTGGAGAAACGGTCCGAGGTCCGAGGTGACGGCCAACTGTCCGAGGTGACTCGCCTCGGCGCAGGCGGGGGGCTCTCCCCCACCACGCAACCGTTGCTAGCCGCTTGCTCACAACTGACTCACCAGCCAACCCGACAATACACCCCCCCCCCAAATCTACCCACCCGCACACACCTGTGAGAAGGACAGTAAAGCACAAGGGTTGAGGGTTCGAGTCCGGCCTTGGGACGTGGCCCCATTGTGCTGGCGGGGGGCGGGGGTGGGGTGGTGTGTGCCTGCTCAGGGTGGGGGGTGGGGGATTGGGGGTCATAAATCATCTTGAAACTAAACAAACACCGATTGAGTCATTGACCTGATGACATGCAAACAAATCACAATTGACCCGATGAAACGTAAAGAAAACGCCGATTGACCTGATGAAATGTAAACAAAACCGATTGACCTGATGAAATGTAAACAAACACTGATTGACCTGATGAAATGTAAAGAAACACGATTGACCTGATGAAAAATGTAAACAAAGGCCGATTGACCTGATTAACTTCCATAACCACTAAGGACACAATAAATGCCACATTATACGAGTCGTACCTCCGCAGTAGTGAATTAGCAATGAGATATACTGTTTGCTAGTGAATTGCATATGCTACACGATTTCACAGGACATAAGTCATAGATATTATCTTGACTTTAGTCTAATATCAGTAGTACCATACTAAGTTTATGATTTATAAGTCCCCACACCATCATGTTAGTCATGATTCCCCCGAGATAAAAGATTCACCCCGCACTTCCAGTACACGGGTGAAGACCAGCCTTATATAAAAACGGTAAAAAAATCGGGCTAATGAAATGCGTCTTTATGAGGGCTTAATTTCACAATCTAAGAAGCAACATTTATTCTTTGTATATGTCTTCATATTTAGCCACTACTTTTGAGTTGGAAAATATAATAAAACATATACTTTAATGCAATTTAAAAGTGAAATTGACGGTGTTCTCTGGCCGCCATCTTGTCTTTTTGCATTCTTTCCCATTTCACCAACTCTGTGCTGATATAAGTAACCATTTGACACTGGTGCCAGGCATTCTACTTCTTGTTCCATACTAAAGCTATTTTCGCCCGTATTTAGACTACATTGTCGTTCACCCGTGTACTACAAGTACCGGGTGAATCTTTTATCTAGATTCCCCGTGTCACAACAGGACATGTTGATGGCATTGCATAGCCCTTAGTGTGCTGGTATGCCATGAAGCATTTATTCATTCATTCCCGTGTCACAACATTACAATACAATCCAATGTGGAAGGTCGGAAGTTCGATTCCCAGTCGAGTCAAACCAATGACTTATAAAATTGGTACTTGTTGCCACCTAGTCTGGCGCTCGGCATTAGTAGGATAGGGCAATGACTGGTTAGCTCAGTATCAGGATAATGGAACTGAGTGAGGCATCGGGTCATGCTGCCAGCGGCCTGATTTCCCAATGGGGCAGCACTATTAAGTCACCATGAGTGCACACTGTCACAAGTCGGTACCCGTCCTGATATGATCTTAGATGTTGTGAGGATGCAAAACTCCAATAACCAACCAATCATCCAATATTACAATATGAGAGAGAGAGAGAGAAAATGGGTCGGTGAAACTTTCAGGATAGGAACGAATACGTACCTAGTTAGTTTGTTCTCAATTTGTGTGTATTATTGGATGATTACAAGAGAATAAACCTTAGCTATAGTAATCCATGGTAGTTTAGAGGATGATAATGACATTAGGGTTAAAGCTACATAGTTTTAACTTCATATAGTTTTAGCAGAAATTACAACAATGGTGTTGTCACGATTTAAAAACTAGCAAACTATTTAGTCATCGTGGTAGCTTATTATGTAAAAATTGAAATTTGGTAGGTCGTGGGATACAAACCTCCAGGTTCGAACCCAGACCGAGTTAAACCAATATATTAAAACATGATACTTGTTGCTACTTAGGCTGTCGTTTCGCATTACTAGGATAGGGTAAGGATCAGTGAGGAAGACCAATTGAATTTCCCTAGCTTAATCAACTAATTTACTCACTCGGACAAAGGAGAAAAGCAGAGTATACATTTGGTAACAAATACATTTATTGGAGAATATAACCTGCAGGCCGGTCGAGGTATCGGAATGTCTGGAGAACATGATGGTTATCGTGTATCGTGGGGAGTCAAGGGACATATCAATAGTCACATATAACAAAATCATAAAGGATCAAATAGCGAATAAGCAGGAATAACGAATCAGTGGCATCAAATAACAATCACAACAATCAATCAGTGGAATAGCAAGTAAACATATTAGCAATTGGGTAAGAGTTAGGTCATCAGGGTAGTGTGCGAATTCAGGGGTGATAACGAAATCAGACTATTCGAGAAGTCATATCAGATCTCAACCCAACAATTTACCAGGGGCTGATGGGACTGAGGAGATCGGAGAGTTTTCAGTATTAACACGGCGGCACTCTTCCAGGAACCGGCCTTTTTTATAGCATCAATAGTAAGACCTGCTGCTACCCACGCCTGAACCGCACCCCTTCTGAGAGTGTGCAAGGAGAAAGAGGGACCAGGCCCGAACAGGAAGGAGGAGGCAATGGAAAGAACTTTGGTTAGACACACTACAGTTAACGGAGATCCATCTGGCAGGAGGAAAGCAGGTGAGAGCTCAGGCGGATTAAAGCGAATCTTATACCTGGACCAGCCCACAACAGGGCAGAACTGGGAGCAGGGGAAGATAGGAAGGAGGTATATCAGTGGAGGTTGAGACTTAGACCTAGTTTTGGATGACTTTACCAAGACATACAGGCCAGCGTTAGAGACAGAAATATCAGAGGCGAGCAGGGTATGAGCATCCAGGAAAGCTCAAGGAGGAGAGGTGACATTACTTTGGCGAGCTAGTGTGAAATAGAATATCAGGAGAGCGGGTACAAAGACAAATGCCCAATCGCCGAAGGAGGACAGGTAGGCAATAACAGCCTTTGGGTCCTGTGGTGATAGTGGAGTCGCTCTGAGTAGAGAATGAAGGAAGGTCTTAGCCATCCCTTTCTTAAGGATAGTAACCGGATAGGAGTTGAAGGGTTAGACATCTCTGCCTGAGGCCTCTACACACACCTTGGCCCCACTTAGGTAGTTCACGATTGAGCCAGGCGACTTAAGACGCAAGCTGAGATAGACAGTATAGGACAATACGTCATGTACTGTGGGCTTCCAAGGGTCGATTTGGTGCAGTCAGCAGAACCTCTTGTAAGTCTGTAGGTGCACAGCTTTATTAACCAAGGTCCCTTGGGCTAGGGCACCAGACAATGCACTGACTAGCAGGAGGTGTTGTGTCAGGGTGTAGCCTGGAAGATAAAAGCATAAGAGTTACTATCTGGCAGGGGTGAGAGAAAGCTTAGTTTCGTTTTACAGAGTAAAGTCAACGTTATTTAGGGAGAATTTAACCGAAATTGGTTTTAGTTGGTGCTTTTCACATTCGGCAAGTGCTGCACTCTTGGCTAGTGCATTATGTGGTAGTCTACTTAAGTTATCGGGTAATATCAATGATTTTCCTTCTTTATGTACAATCGTAATGTTACAATTTTTGTGGCCGATTTGAGCCAGATCTGCCTTGCGAATGTGCAGAGCACTGAATCCCTTCCTGCCCCGGACTCAAGCACTTGCTGTGAAACAAGATTATCTGCATTGATTACTACATTGTGTATGTTATGAAGTAACATAAATAATTCAAAATACGACAACGAGTGTGACGGTGGCCCAAGTAACTATGCGCGGACGTAACCATAAACAGTTATCCTGGCAACACACATAGCGTAACTGTGGTAAGGTAGATAACGAACGTCTTAAATCCTTTCGTACACCTGGGGCGCTGCAGGGGGTAGAGCCGCTGATCTAGACACTGCCGGCTGGGACGCATAATTTATGTAAGAGACCTGGGACTGCTTAATCGATGCTGAGCAGACATCTCTCTGAAGGTCCTTTATTGCCGTCATATTCTTCCAGCCACTCTTAAGCCGACCATTAGCTATCCTCTTGAAGATCTTCTCCTACCACCATCGGCAAGGTGGCCAGTCCCAAGTTTCTGCCAACTCAGCTATCTATATCCATCTACCAGCAACTCGGCCAGAGCAGAAGCCGTTTGCTGAGTGTGTGCAGTCAATATAAGCACAGTCGGTGTAAGCGCTTCCTCGCTTCTAGGGGCTGGCTGTTGTAGAATCCGTGTTGGGGACAGGGCCAGCTGGATAGGCAGTTGAGCAGCCACTGGTTCAGCTTCGGGGGGGCCCCGGTGGGGGAGCCGCCACTTGGCTTATCCTACGCCGCACACGAGTGGCATCCGGCGGGGGCAGGACAACCAGTGAACGCGGTGGCAAAGCTCGGGGCATGGCCATGGGGCACGGAGACAAAGGCAAAGCGGTTCTTCTTTCTGGCTCCGCCACTCTACCTGTGAGCTCCCTATTTCTAAGCAAGTTTTCGCACTGCATTTCGTACACAGTCATAAGCCGTGGTCACACGGACAACATCTAAAGCGATTTAGACAAGGCGGATAGCAGGAGTCGAATTAGCCACCCGTTCACACGGGCACTACTTGGGCCAGAAGTCGATATCAGCACATGAGCAAGTCCAGTCTGACCAGCGCCAGTTTTCGGTTAGGCGAAGTCACCACGAGAGAGTCCGTTCGACCTAGATATGTATTTAATGAATCTTATTGGTTTGCAACGATCAAAACTTCTGTTGGGCAGTGAAACCCTAAAAATAAATGATGAAAAAAATATCTGTGCACAGCTAGCGGTTTAAGAGACTAAATTATATAATATGCGCTTTTGATCGACCGGAAAGTAAACACACTAAGGTATCGACTGCGCATGCGTGTGAGGTGCTTAATCCGCCTCAGAGCGTCCACACGGGAAAAATAAATCGACTCACAGAAATCTACTCGCGTAATGCATCTCCACAAGTGTTTTCCAGTATCAGGATCACAGGAATCGATTCAGCCCTAATTCGACTCAGACGCCCGTTCACACGCGAAATGTAACCCAAACTATACAAGTCGATTTCTACGAATCGATTTACAGCACCCGTGTGACCACAGCTATAGAATCAGGGTCTGGGAGGTCTGGGGCGGTAGAGGTGGAGGGGACCGGCTGCGGTAGTACTGGCCTACCCGCTCTGACTGGGGATGGGGGGCATGGTTGGTAACACAGCTCTGCCGCCTAGGCCGTAATCGATTAACACGACCCGGGCGACTCGAGTCACCCGAGTTGTCATAATTTCAAATCGAACACTGCGAGTAGAGTCAACAAATACACGTGCCGTGTGCAAAACGATCCGACCCAAGTAACCCACCTCGTAGCTGGGGTTGGCTACGAGCTATGACCTCACATTTGCGCTGGTACAGTCCTGCAGGATAACAGCTACCAGTACCAGTCATAGATGTTTTTAAAAAAGAATAACTTATATTAATGAAATGGAAATATAGCTAAACTAGGCCATCATCAAATACTTTAAATCCTATTTTGCTGTAGTTTTATCGGTTATTTAAAAAAACTAAAATTTTGTCCACCCAAGCGCGGCGAAGCGTATTCGATTATTCGACCCGAGTCCATAGGATGTGCGCATACAGCAAGAAGTGGCTCAGGTGACCCGAGTTAATTAATCGATTACGCCCCTAATTACAACTGAGCTATCCTGAACTTTCTTTTTCCTTGGTGGCATAGCATAAATGACTCACTTTGTTGCCGGGTGTTCGTCTTCTCAGTTATGAAGAGGAAGCTAGATGTTAAGCGACTGTCTCAGTGATCTGTGTGCAGGCCAGTGAGGAGAGGAAGGTGGTCATGTGCGGAAAGTAGTGCGCAAGAGGAAAGTAGTGCGCAAGAGGAAAGTAGTGCGCTAAAGGAAATTAGTGAACTAAAGCTAGGATTCCTTACACGCGGTATGCGGTATGTGAATGCGAATGCGAACGCGGCAAAAAATCGAAAAGCATCTAAGTCAATAGGGGTGATTCCTTACACGCGGTATGCGGCATGCGGCATGCGGCATGCGAATACTGAATCGGTCCATGTAGCGATCGGTGCGGCATGCGAATGCGAATGCTGCTGCGTTTGCCATAGAGAACAGTGGTGAGGAAACCTGACACTGTGTGTGGGTGTGTGTGTGTGTGTGGGTGAAAGGACCCATCCCGTAATCACGCCGCACGCCGCACGCCGCATGCCGCATGCCGCATACCGTGTGTAAGGAATCCTAGCTTAAGGGAAAGTAGTGCGCGAGACCTCGTTCATCAATTATTTATGTTGATCGGCCAACATTCGTAATGTACCCCCTAAAAAATGCCTCCCAAACACCCACTATTAAATCGCTGCTGAGAGGTACAGGTACAATACAGCGTATAATCACTACTACTCTTAACACATCATGGCAACTTAATACTGCTGCCTCACCAGGAGAACAGGCTACTTGCACCATGACCCGCTATCCCACTCAGCCACATTATCCTGACACTGAGCTAACCAGTCCTTGCTCTATCCTAGTAATACCAGCTGCCAAGCTAGGTAGTGGTAAGTATAAATTCGATAAGTCATCGGTTTGACCTGGTCGGGTATTTCGAGCTCTGCCTTTCCACATGGGATTTGTTATAATAATGCAATTATTTAAAGTTTCATAGTCCGATGGTTTTGAGTTTCTGTCATTTTCTGAGATAAATATGTTAGGTTGGTGGTTAAAATCTACCTTACTTTAGTTTGAAGTAACTTTTACTTTAAATGGTTAACCTTTGACATATTTGAAGTGCAAACGTGACAAATTAATTTGGGCAAGTTGCCAAAACTCTAACACCATAGGTGTCTGCAGTAACAGATTCTATTAAATTTACTCAGTATTCCCTTCTTTGTAATGACAAATGTTTAATAAGTGCAGCAGTATCTAAGTCAGATATGTATAATCAAATGTAGATAATTGTTTTGGGTTTGAAAATTTGATGTTTTCATCGGACTATGCAGCTTTAATGTAACATTGGTTGCTTGACTAGAAAATCACCCATTGGGGAAGACATATAGTTACTTTACTACATGTTTGTGGTGTACTAAAACTCTAGCCAACTCAACTCAAATACATATTGATCGTAACCTGCTATATTTGGAGTGAAGAATTTATGAGTAGATTGATATACTTTAATAGTTGAATCAAGAGCATCTAGTGGCCGCCATCTTGAGTGGTTTTTATTTGCATTCTCTCCCATTTCATTGACTGTGTACCAATGTGGATAAACAGTGCTTGGCGGAACCAGTTCCTTCACATCTTTTTTACAGTTGATTCCGATCAAAGCAGTTTTTGCTTGGATTTAGATTTTATCATTCACCCCCTATTGTGAGTCAGGATGACTATTTTGTACCTGTTTGTTATGCTGTTGCGTGTAAACATCCAGTATGGCATGGATGCCAGTATAGCGGGACTCCTTATAGTGTACATGGCATGGGTGCCAGTATAGCAGGACTCCTTATAGTGTACATGGCATGGATGCCAGTATAGCTGGACTCCTTATAGTGTACATGGCATGGGTGCCAGTATAGCGGGACTCCTTATAGTGTACATGGCATGGGTGCCAGTAGAGCAGGACTCCTTATAGTGTACATGGCATGGGTGCCAGTATAGCAGGACTCCTTATAGTGTACATGGCATGGGTGCCAGAATAGCAGGACTCCTTATAGTGTACTTGGCACGGGTGCCAGTATAGCGGGAATCCTTATAGTGTACATGGCATGGGTGCCAGTATAGCGGGACTCCTTATAGTGTACATGGCATGGGTGCCAGTATAGCGGGAATCCTTATAGTGTACATGGCATGGGTGCCAGCATAGCGGGACTCCTTATAGTGTACATGGCAAGGGTGCCAGTATAGCGGGAATCCTTATAGTGTACATGGCATGGTGCCAGTAAAGCAGGAATCCTTATAGTGTACATGGCAAGGGTGCCAGTATAGCGGAACTCCTTATAGTGTACATGGCATGGTGCCAGTAAAGCAGGAATCCTTATAGTGTACATGGCAAGGGTGCCAGTATAGCGGGACTCCTTATAGTGTACATGGCATGGGTGCCAGTATAGCAGGAATCCTTATAGTGTACATGGCAAGGGTGCCAGTATAGCGGGACTCCTTATAGTGTACATGCATGGTGCCAGTAAAGCAGGAATCCTTATAGTGTACATGGCAAGGGTGCCAGTATAGCGGGACTCCTTATAGTGTACATGGCATGGGTGCCAGTATAGCGGGACTCCTTATAGTGTACATGGCATGGGTGCCAGTATAGCAGGAATCCTTATAGTGTACATGGCAAGGGTGCCAGTATAGCGGGACTCCTTATAGTGTACATGGCATGGGTGCCAGTATAGCAGGAATCCTTATAGTGTACATGGCATGGTGCCAGTATAGCAGGAATCCTTATAGTGTACATGGCATGGGTGCCAGTATAGCGGGACTCCTTATAGTGTACATGGCATGGTGCCAGTATAGCAGGAATCCTTATAGAGTACATGGCATGGTGCCAGTATAGCAGGAATCCTTATAGTGTACATGGCAAGGGCTAAGCGGGATCTATAATGGATGGTGCCAGTAAAGCAGGAATCCTATAGTGTACATGGCAAGGGTGCCAGTATAGCGGGACTCCTTATAGTGTACATGGCATGGGTGCCAGTATAGCAGGAATCCTTATAGTGTACATGGCAAGGGTGCCAGTATAGCAGGACTCCTTATAGTGTACATGGCATGGGTGCCAGTATAGCGGGACTCCTTATAGTGTACATGGCATAGTGCCAGCATAGCAGGAATCCTTATAGTGTACATGGCAAGGGTGCCAGTATAGCGGGACTCCTTATAGTGTACATGGCAAGGGTGCCAGTATAGCGGGACTCCTTATAGTGTACATGGCATGGGTGCCAGTATAGTGGGACTCCTTATAGTGTACATGGCATGGGTGCCAGTAAAGCAGGAATCCTTATGGTGTACATGGCATGGGTGCCACTATAGCGGGACTCCTTATAGTGTACATGGCATGGGTGCCAGTATAGCAGGAATCCTTATAGTGTACATGGCAAGGGTGCCAGTATAGCAGGAATCCTTATAGTGTACATGGCATGGGTGCCAGTATAGCGGGACTCCTTATAGTGTACATGGCATGGGTGCCAGTAAAGCAGGAATCCTTATAGTGTACATGGCAAGGGTGCCAGTATAGCGGGACTCCTTATAGTGTACATGGCATGGGTGCCAGCATAGCGGGACTCCTTATAGTGTACATGGCATGGGTGCCAGTATAGCGGGACTCCTTATAGTGTACATGGCATGGGTGCCAGTATAGCAGGAATCCTTATAGTGTACATGGCATGGTGCCAGTATAGCAGGAATCCTTATAGTGTACATGGCAAGGGTGCCAGTATAGCAGGACTCCTTATAGTGTACATGGCAAGGGTGCCAGTATAGCGGGACTCCTAATAGTGTACATGGCATGGGTGCCAGTATAGCAGGAATCCTTATTGTGTAGATGGCATGGGTGCCAGTATAGTGGGACTCCTTATAGTATACATGGCATGGTGCCAGTAAAGCAGGAATCCTTATAGTGTACATGACAAGGGTGCCAGTATAGCAGGACTCCTTATAGTGTACATGGCATGGGTGCCAGTATAGCAGGAATCCTTATAGTGTACACGTGATCATAGCGAGATGGGAAGCTGGGACACAACGTGGTTTTAATTGATTAAAAAAAGAAAATTAAAAAAAAGAAATTGGTATCTTTTCCAAAGTTATTTTGCATGGTTTCACATAAAATATTTGTCAAATCTAGGCGTGTGCCAATGTTTCTAGTGTAAGCTAAGGTAGAGTTAGTTATAATAGACTGGTGTAGGCCTACTTATCTAAAAGAAAAGTGGTAACAACTCAAATCCAACAGATAATGCTAATGAACAACCTCAGTAAAACTAGGCCCTGACCAGGCAATGCTGTATTGGCCTTGTTTTACCCAGCTACCCACAATTAAGAAAAAAAAACCCACTAAACACCTAAAAAAGAACACGCAAAAAACACGTAAAAAAACACACACACAAAAACACACGGAAGCAAAACCCCAGTCATCCACTGTTGTTTGTTGTTGTTTTACGTTCTGGCAAAATCTAAGGTCATATCACGACAGGTACCATCTTCTGACAGTGCATACTTATGGTGACTTTGTAGTGCTTCCCCACTGGGAAATCAGGCCACAGGCACCATGACCCAATATCTCACTCAGTCACATTATCCTGACACTGAGCTAACCAGTCTTTGCTCTATCCTATTAATGCCGAGCGCCAGACTAGGAAGCGACAAGTACCAGTATCAATTTTAAGGTCATTGGACCGGGAACCAAACTCCCGTCCGGACCTTCCGCCCGCGAGGCCCGCTCTCTATGGGTTAAGCCCCAGTCAGCCCTCACCGGATTGAGGAACCGGACACTGTATGGTGAAATGTGGCAATGTGCGGTTTATATACGGTTTGCATCCAGCATGTCCGTTTTGTGTCCGTTGGTGTCAGAAAGTTTTGAACATGCACAAAACTTGTACTGGACACCGCCGGGCTGAGGTGTACGGTTGGTGTCCGTTTTAAGTCTGTTTAGTCCGTTTTGTCCAGTTCATGTCCATTACCTATCCGTTACATATCCGGTTTGCTTCCTGCCAAGTCCGTTGACAGTGTTTTTTTTGTGTGTTTTTTTATATATATATTTTTTTATTGCGGGAATTCGGTCAATATATGTTTTCAGCGCGTCCATGAACAATCTGGTACGTCCGTTTGACATTCGGTTTTCCTCCGGGTAGCGTCCGGTGGATAATCGTTAATGAAAGTTCCTTGTCTGTTTAGCGTCCGTTTCATCCGGTACATTTTGGTACATTTTGGTACATTTTGGTACATTTTGGTACATTTTGGCACCGGACACCAACGGACTAGACAATTCTCAGTCCGGTAAGGTCTGACTGGGCCTTAAGGCCACCGGGCCCGGGAGTGTGGGAATGTGGCGGAGTAGCTTAGTCGAAGCATTGAGGGTTTTAAAGAGGATTTATTTTCATGTTTCCTGAAAGCGAAAATTTCATCGCAGAAAAGATAGTGGAAAAGAAGATGTGTTGGTGGTGGAGGGAGTAAATAAATATGTTACGCAAGGCTTCCGCTGGTTTTAAAACCAGAAGCAGATACTGCACAGCAGGATTCGTCATGATTATGGTTAGTGCACATTTCTGTGTCTGGGTTTATAGGATGCCTGTCTGCCTGTTGCCATTTCACGGTGTGGTTGAGTGCACGGCGTGACTGCTGTTAGATTAAAGATTCACCCCAACCCAGGTTGGTTGGTTGTTGGAGTTTGTGACAGAGCGCGATCATGGTGATTTTATAGTGCTGCCTCACTGGGAAATCAGGCTGCTGGCACCATGACCCGATATCTCACTCCTTCATATTATCCTGATACTGAGCTAACCAGACTTGCTCTATTTCTGTTAATGCTGAGCGCCAGGCTAGGAAGTGACAATTATCAATTTTAAAGTCATTGGTTTGAACCGAACTACTGACCTTCCGCGTGCGAGATCCACGTTCTAACGACTAGGCCACCGCGCTGGTCACCCCTACCCATTAGAAAAAGTGACGAAAGGCTGGCTAATCCAAAATAGCACATCTATTCTTATTTTAAGAAGCAAAATGTGGTCTGCAAATACCTTTTTATATTTACCCGCAACTTTAGAATTAAGAATTGATTAAATAATGTAAATATTTTTATTTTTTTATTTTTGTTGTTGATTGAGGCTGTGTTTATACTGTCCATAGCATATAAGCTCAAGTACTCGGGCTTGTTTTCAATGCTGGCCAGCTGTAGTGGTGGAGTTATCTTATCACACAGTAGCTGATAAGGTGTTTGATTGCCTGTATTACAGTAGCAAGTAATAGTTAGACTGTGGTTAGTAGTCTACGTTTTTTTGTGTGGATTTTCTTGGTATATATATATTAAATTTTTTCTACTCTTATTACTAGACTCAATCAATCAATAGTTCCATCCTCTAGTCGAGGGTTGGATGCAATGGTTCTCCACTTGTCCCGATGTTGTGCTGTTCTGATAGACTGTGAATAATTCAAGCCTGTCCACTGTGAAATATTTGTAAACCATGATGTTCTTGGTCTCCCTCTCCCTCTGCTGCCATTCACCTTCCCTTCCAACAATGTACGGTATATTGAACTCTGACGAATGATGTGGCCAAAATAAATAAGTTTCTTTGTCTGTATAGTGGCAAACAAGCTTTTCTTATTTTTAATTTTTCTGAGAACTTCTTTGTTGGTGATCTTCTTTGTCCATGATATTTTCATCATCCTTCGATAAGTCCACATCTCAAATGCTGCTAAACGTTTGTACATTTTCTTAGAGATTGTCCATGTCTCTGCCCCATACATTAGAGTAGACCACACATAACACTGAAGAATACGCTTCCTTGTTTGTATTAATATCTTACTTGATGTTAACACTCTATACATTTTGGAGAATGTTGTTCGGGCTATTGTTATCCTTCTTTTAATTTCTTCCTCACATCTCCCATCATTTGTAATCTTTTGTCCGAGATATATGAATTCGGATACTTGTTCTATGTTTGTGCCATCTATGGTTATATTGACATTTGGTTTATCTGTCTTTTTACTTATAACCATTGTTTTGGTCTTCCTGGCATTCATCTTCATGTTGAATAGTATTCCAGCTTTATTGATTCTATTCACTATATCTTGTAGGTTTTTCTCACTGTCTGCTAGTATTACACTGTCATCGGCATATCTAAGATTGTTGACGTTCATGCCACCTATTGTCACTCCCTTGCAATCTTCAATGTGTCTGAAAATCATCTCTGTGTACAGGTTAAATAGACATGGTGACAATACACACCCCTGTCGAACTCCTCGTTTAATCATAACTTCATCCGATAGGCCCTGCTCCATTTTTATAAATGCACGTTGTGTCCAGTATAAGTTCACAATTAGTTTAATGTCTTTGCCATTGACACCAATATCTTGTAAACATTTGATTAACAGTTCATGATTGACTCGGTCGAAGGCCTTCTCATAGTCAATAAAGCAGGCATAAACATCCTGGTTCACTTCACAATAACGTTCACAAATCATTCTCATATTGAAAATCCCTTCACGTGTACCTCTTCCAGATATAAACCCACTTTGTACGTTACTGATTTGTTCTTCAATTTTCTGTCTGTTTCTCAGTAAAATTATTTTCAGGATCATCTTCAACATATGACTCATCAGGCTTAGTGTTCTGTACTCAGTACACAATGTTGGTTTTAGCTTCTTTGGGAGTCGTACAAATATGGATTCATTCATATTCAATGGTATAAATCCAGTCTCATAGATGTCATTTACTAGCTTATGAATGATTTGAATCCCCACTTCATCTAGTCCTTTTATCATTTCTGATGTTATCTGGTCACTTCCAGGAGCCTTACCTGACTTTAGATCATTGATAGCCTTCTCAACCTCTGATACTAATATAATATTCCCATCTTCTTTCTCAATTGTGGGTGGGTTCCCTCTGTCATCATTGTATAGTTCGTTTACATATTCTTCCCATCTGGACTTTATTTCATCTTCTTCAAAGAGCATTTTGCCGTCTTTGTTCTTGATACATTTACTGCTTCTCTGTCTGTATCCTTGACCTGTTATCTCTTTCACTTTCTTGTGCATCTCTCTTGAACGATGTTGAGACTCAAGTTGTTCCACTACTTCACACTTCTTATTCCACCATTCATCTTTAGCTTTTTTGCATTCATCTTCTATTTCATTCTTCAGGTGTTTGTATTTAGGTGGATCAGTGGTTTTCACTTTCTTCCTTTCTGCCATCTTTTCTAGTATGGTTTGCGTCATCCATGATTGCTTTGTCTCTCGTTTTTTATTTGGTAACACCTCCTCTGCTGACTTGACCATGCTTTCTCTGAGAGCTTCCCATTCCATTTCAATGTTGTTATACTCTCTCTGAGGAGTTTCTTCATTCATCAGTACACTGAATTTGTTATGAACAGAGACATTATACTTAGTTCTGTATTTTGCATCTTTTAACATGTTCATATCCATTTGAATGTTGTTTTTAATTTTGTTCTGCTGTTTCAATTTCACTACCATACTGATTACTACTGGATTATGATCCGAACATATGTCAGCACCTGGATATGTCCTTGCCTGTTTGATACAATTTCGATATCGTTGGTTGACAAGAATGTAATCGATCTGGTTCCGACATACATCACCAGGGCTCTTCCATGTATATAGTCTTCTCTTTGGATGTTCAAATAAGGTGTTAGCAATTACTAGTTTTGATGTCAAACAGAAATTTATCAAGTATTCACCACGATCATTTCTCTCACCTAAGCCAAATCTTCCTGTTACTGGATATTCATGTTGTTCTCCAACTTTCGCATTCCAATCGCCCATAACAATTGTTATTTCTCCAGACTTGGTGTATTCCATTACCTTTTTGATGCTGTCATAGAACTCGTTGACTTCTTCATCATCGTGATCTGAGGTTGGTGCATAAACTTGCAGAATGTTTATATTGAACGGTTTTCCCCTCAGCTTCATCATAATAATTCTGTCAGATACTGGCCAGAATCCAATCATTGTGGCGGCAATGGACTTCTTCATCATAATTCCAACGCCATACTGATGTTTTTCATCTCCAGAATATATCATATCTACCTCACTATCACCTATCCTCCCATCACCCGTCCATCTCGTCTCAGCTATACCTAGGATGTCAAGGTTTAGCGCTGTCATTTCCACTTTCAGGTTGTCATATCGGCCTGGTTTGTACAATGTTCGTACATTCCATGTACCAATCTTTAGCACCTTTCCTCCAGTTTTCAGTTGCCTGACATCAGATGCATAC
>CM059189.1:96490798-96740558 GCA_030323885.1 Branchipolynoe longqiensis | reverse complement strand
CAGTATAGCAGGAATCCTTATAGTGTACATGGCAAGGGTGCCAGTATAGCGGGACTCCTCATAGTGTACATGGCATGGGTGCCAGCATAGCAGGAATCCTTATAGTGTACATGGCATGGGTGCCAGTATAGCAGGAATCCTTATAGTGTACATGGCATGGGTGCCAGTATAGCGGGACTCCTTATAGTGTACATGGCATGGGTACCAGTATAGCAGGAATCCTTATAGTGTGCATGGCAAGGGTGCCAGTATAGCGGGACTCCTTATAGTGTACATGGCAAGGGTGCCAGTATAGCGGGACTCCTAATAGTGTACATGGCATGGGTGCCAGCATAGCAGGAATCCTTATAGTGTACATGGCATGGGTGCCAGTATAGCAGGACTCCTTATAGTATACATGGCATGGTGCCAGTAAAGCAGGAATCCTTATAGTGTACATGACAAGGGTGCCAGTATAGCAGGACTCCTTATAGTGTACATGGCATGGGTGCCAGCATAGCAGGAATCCTTATAGTGTACACGTGATCATAGCGAGATGGGAAGCTGGGTCACAACGTGGTTTTAATTGATTAAAAAAAGAAAATTAAAAAAAAGAAATTGGTATCTTTTCCAAAGTTATTTTGCATGGTTTCACATAAAATATTTGTCAAATCTAGGCGTGTGCCAATGTTTCTAGTGTAAGCTATGGTAGAGTTAGTTATAATAGACTGGTGTAGGCCTACTTATCTAAAAGAAAAGTGGTAACAACTCAAATCCAACAGATAATGCTAATGAACAACCTCAGTAAAACTAGGCCCTGACCAGGCAATGCTGTATTGGCCTTGTTTTACCCAGCTACCCACAATTAAGAAAAAAAACACCACACTAAACACCTAAAAAAGAACACGCAAAAAACACGTAAAAAAACACACACACAAAAACACACGGAAGCAAAACCCCAGTCATCCACTGTTGTTTGTTGTTGTTTTACGTTCTGGCAAAATCTAAGGTCATATCACGACAGGTACCATCTTCTGACAGTGCATACTTATGGTGACTTTGTAGTGCTTCCCCACTGGGAAATCAGGCCACCGGCACCATGACCCAATATCTCACTCAGTCACATTATCCTGACACTGAGCTAACCAGTCTTTGCTCTATCCTATTAATGCCGAGTGCCAGACTAGGAAGCGACAAGTACCAGTATCAATTTTAAGGTCATTGGACCGGGAACCAAACTCCCGTCCGGACCTTCCGCCCGCGAGGCCCGCTCTCTATGGGTTAAGCCCCAGTCAGCCCTCACCGGATTGAGGAACCGGACACAGTATGGTGAAATGTGGCAATGTGCGGTTTATATACGGTTTGCATCCAGCATGTCCGTTTTGTGTCCGGTGGTGTCAGAAAGTTTTGAACATGCACAAAACTTGTACTGGACACCGCCGGGCTGAGGTGTACGGTTGGTGTCCGTTTTAAGTCTGTTTAGTCCGTTTTGTCCAGTTCATGTCCATTACCTATCCGTTACATATCCGGTTTGCTTCCTGCCAGACTTGCTCTATTTCTGTTAATGCTGAGCGCCAGGCTAGGAAGTGACAATTATCAATTTTAAAGTCATTGGTTTGAACCGAACTACTGACCTTCCGCGCGCGAGACCCACGCTCTAACGACTAGGCCACCGCGCTGGTCACCCCCTACCCATTAGAAAAAGTGACGAAAGGCTGGCTAATCCAAAATAGCACATCTATTCTTATTTTAAGAAGCAAAATGTGGTCTGCAAATACCTTTTTATATTTACCCACAACTTTAGAATTAAGAATTGATTGAATAATGTAAATATTTTAATTTTTTTATTTTTGTTGTTGATTGAGGCTGTGTTTATACTGTCCATAGCATATAAGCTCAAGTACTCGGGCTTGTTTTCAATGCTGGCCAGCTCTAGTGGTGGAGTTATCTTATCACACAGTAGCTGATAAGGTGTTTGATTGCCTGTATTACAGTAGCAAGTAATAGTTAGACTGTGGTTAGTAGTCTACGTTTTTTTGTGTGGATTTTCTTGGTATATATATATTTAATTTTTTCTACTCTTATTACTAGACTCAATCAATCAATAGTTACATCCTCTAGTCGAGGGTTGGATGCAATGGTTCTCCACTTGTCCCGATGTTGTGCTGTTCTGATAGACTGTGAATAATTCAAGCCTGTCCACTGTGAAATATTTGTAAACCATGATGTTCTTGGTCTCCCCCTCCCTCTGCTGCCATTCACCTTCCCTTCCAACAATGTACGGTATATTGAACTCTGACGAATGATGTGGCCAAAATAAATAAGTTTCTTTGTCTGTATAGTGGCAAACAAGCTTTTCTTATTTTTAATTTTTCTGAGAACTTCTTTGTTGGTGATCTTCTTTGTCCATGATATTTTCATCATCCTTCGATAAGTCCACATCTCAAATGCTGCTAAACGTTTGTACATTTTCTTAGAGATTGTCCATGTCTCTGCCCCATACATTAGAGTAGACCACACATAACACTGAAGAATACGCTTCCTTGTTTGTATTAATATCTTACTTGATGTTAACACTCTATACATTTTGGAGAATGTTGTTCGGGCTATTGTTATCCTTCTTTTAATTTCTTCCTCACATCTCCCATCATTTGTAATCTTTTGTCCGAGATATATGAATTCGGATACTTGTTCTATGTTTGTGCCATCTATGGTTATATTGACATTTGGTTTATCTGTCTTTTTACTTATAACCATTGTTTTGGTCTTCCTGGCATTCATCTTCATGTTGAATAGTATTCCAGCTTTATTGATTCTATTCACTATATCTTGTAGGTTTTTCTCACTGTCTGCTAGTATTACACTGTCATCGGCATATCTAAGATTGTTGACGTTCATGCCACCTATTGTCACTCCCTTGCAATCTTCAATGTGTCTGAAAATCATCTCTGTGTACAGGTTAAATAGACATGGTGACAATACACACCCCTGTCGAACTCCTCGTTTAATCATAACTTCATCCGATAGGCCCTGCTCCATTTTTATAAATGCACGTTGTGTCCAGTATAAGTTCACAATTAGTTTAATGTCTTTGCCATTGACACCAATATCTTGTAAACATTTGATTAACAGTTCATGATTGACTCGGTCGAAGGCCTTCTCATAGTCAATAAAGCAGGCATAAACATCCTGGTTCACTTCACAATAACGTTCACAAATCATTCTCATATTGAAAATCCCTTCACGTGTACCTCTTCCAGATATAAACCCACTTTGTACGTTACTGATTTGTTCTTCAATTTTCTGTCTGTTTCTCAGTAAAATTATTTTCAGGATCATCTTCAACATATGACTCATCAGGCTTAGTGTTCTGTACTCAGTACACAATGTTGGTTTTAGCTTCTTTGGGAGTCGTACAAATATGGATTCATTCATATTCAATGGTATAAATCCAGTCTCATAGATGTCAGTTACTAGCTTATGAATGATTTGAATCCCCACTTCATCTAGTCCTTTTATCATTTCTGATGTTATCTGGTCACTTCCAGGAGCCTTACCTGCCTTTAGATCATTGATAGCCTTCTCAACCTCTGATACTAATATAATATTCCCATCTTCTTTCTCAATTGTGGGTGGGTTCCCTCTGTCATCATTGTATAGTTCGTTTACATATTCTTCCCATCTGGACTTTATTTCATCTTCTTCAAAGAGCATTTTGCCGTCTTTGTTCTTGATACATTTACTGCTTCTCTGTCTGTATCCTTGACCTGTTATCTCTTTCACTTTCTTGTGCATCTCTCTTGAACGATGTTGAGACTCAAGTTGTTCCACTACTTCACACTTCTTATTCCACCATTCATCTTTAGCTTTTTTGCATTCATCTTCTATTTCATTCTTCAGGTGTTTGTATTTAGGTGGATCAGTGGTTTTCACTTTCTTCCTTTCTGCCATCTTTTCTAGTATGGTTTGCGTCATCCATGATTGCTTTGTCTCTCGTTTTTTATTTGGTAACACCTCCTCTGCTGACTTGACCATGCTTTCTCTGAGAGCTTCCCATTCCATTTCAATGTTGTTATACTCTCTCTGAGGAGTTTCTTCATTCATCAGTACACTGAATTTGTTATGAACAGAGACATTATACTTAGTTCTGTATTTTGCATCTTTTAACATGTTCATATCCATTTGAATGTTGTTTTTAATTTTGTTCTGCTGTTTCAATTTCACTACCATACTGATTACTACTGGATTATGATCCGAACATATGTCAGCACCTGGATATGTCCTTGCCTGTTTGATACAATTTCGATATCGTTGGTTGACAAGAATGTAATCGATCTGGTTCCGACATACATCACCAGGGCTCTTCCATGTATATAGTCTTCTCTTTGGATGTTCAAATAAGGTGTTAGCAATTACTAGTTTTGATGTCAAACAGAAATTTATCAAGTATTCACCACGATCATTTCTCTCACCTAAGCCAAATCTTCCTGTTACTGGATATTCATGTTGTTCTCCAACTTTCGCATTCCAATCGCCCATAACAATTGTTATTTCTCCAGACTTGGTGTATTCCATTACCTTTTTGATGCTGTCATAGAACTCGTTGACTTCTTCATCATCGTGATCTGAGGTTGGTGCATAAACTTGCAGAATGTTTATATTGAACGGTTTTCCCCTCAGCTTCATCATAATAATTCTGTCAGATACTGGCCAGAATCCAATCATTGTGGCGGCAATGGACTTCTTCATCATAATTCCAACGCCATACTGATGTTTTTCATCTCCAGAATATATCATATCTACCTCACTATCACCTATCCTCCCGTCACCCGTCCATCTCGTCTCAGCTATACCTAGGATGTCAAGGTTTAGCGCTGTCATTTCCACTTTCAGGTTGTCATATCGGCCTGGTTTGTACAATGTTCGTACATTCCATGTACCAATCTTTAGCACCTTTCCTCCAGTTTTCAGTTGCCTGACATCAGATGCATACTTCCTATTTTAGGCTTTGGGTTTACATTGTCATTACTAGGTTTCTTAATAGTTGAAGGAAAGGTGCCTCCACTGTAGCTATTAGAAGGCTTCCCCGCAGAGGGACCAGAGTTGTCTCCATCTCTAAATTTGCTTCCATTAATTACCATTGCTTACTATGGGTAAATACTTGGTAGGTTCCCCTTCCTTTCCAAGGTGACTGGCCACTTACTCATCTTTGTCAGAGTGTGCCCTGATGAGCCACATCATCTTGCTGTTACACCTTCAAAGCTATTGATCTTCTAACTCATCTGCTGCTCCAGTCTTCATGCACTTGAAGGGGTGACATCCCCTGACCACACCAACAAAGTTGATGTGCACCGCACTTAGTTTAGGCCGACAATTGAGTCGGTATGGCCGCTGGTGTGCACTACCAACTTCTGGTCTTCCCATAAATGGGACTAGCCGCACGGCAGCGGGGGTTTTAAATCAGAGTTTACCTTCTCCTAGATGAGCAGTCAGCCAAGATTGACGAGCCCCACCTGCCCGAAGCATCTGGTTTTGAGGCGCCAGAGATCCGCCTTTGCCCCTTCTCCCGTCAGTAGAAACAGTTTCGCCTCGTGAAGGCCGGGAGTTGGACTTGGTTATCAGAGGCTGTTTGATACGCATGCCATGAGAAAGTACTTTATAGGTAGTGAGAGCTTATCCTCACTATCACTTCCGGCAATAATAACCTTGAAACCATTACTAGACTAGCCTACTCATATTTACATATCATAGGCTTGCACGTGGTTGCTAGGTGTATTATCTGGTTAATTTTGGCATGGTTACCTTCCATTGACCGTCCTGCTGGTGGGCCGTGACATATAACATGCTCCCTTGCATTAATTAACTTAAAAAGCCAAATCGGGAGCATTTTGAAGGCGCCATCTTTTGTGTGTGCATTCTCTGTCATCTCATCAACTCTGTGCCGATATAGATAAACATTGAATGAGGGAACCAGAAGCTCATCTTCTCTGATGCGTTGGTTGATACCAAACCAGTTTTCACACTTGTTCTAATGGGTTGTTCTTCACCCCTACTCTGGTAGGCATATGGTATGCAGATATTGCAATACGTCAGGGAGTTTGACACCCCTGCCTTGCAGAGTTGTAAACCACTGCCTTTTGGTACAGGTTCTTGACAGAACCGAAGGCTAAGGGAGCAAACCATAAACAGAAAACCATGTCACTGTGGCAGCATTAAGGGCGGTTGATGTATGGAACTCCCGACATCTCCCGACCAGCCACTGCAGGGACAAATAGCTTTGCGCCTGTCTTGACATGTTCTTGCCGGTGTGAAACCTCTATTTGCTCCCCGAGAGAGTGCCAAATTCGAACAATCGACCACACCCGCCACAGCAGCCTTCATATCAACATCGCCCCCATTTCTTCACCCACCCACCCACACCTATAACTAATGATAGGTAGGGCTGAGGGTTTGATTCCTGTGTATTAACCATTGTATCATGGAGAAATGGCTGTCTTCGGTTGATTTGTTCTATTTGATGTCATGACTGTCTTGATGAGTCCTTCCGACGAATAAACTACCCACATATATACCCCATGTTGTCTCCGTGTCGTGAATTATCTCAAATTGATTGTACATACAGTAAAACCTCTCTAAATATACCGATCTTGGGACCGACTGTAGGTGGTCCATTTTAGGAAGGTGGTCGGTTTAGGGAGTTAGAATATGGTTACAATGGTATTGATGGGACCCAAATAAAGGGATCGATATATAGGAGTGGTCGATCTGTTGAGGTGGTCTGTTAGGGCAGTTTTAATGTATATAACTTAGATAATGATTTACTTACTAAACATTTGTTGCCACATAAAAGGGACAACTGAATCAATTTAATAGAACATTTTACTGCTGAAGCCTGTGGTGTAAGAATTTTCGAAAGCTTACCAACACTAATTTGACATATTTGCACTTCAAATATCTCAAAACTTAGCAATTTAAAATAAAAGATACTTCAAACTAAAGTAAGGTAGGCTATGACAATCAATTTAATATAATTATCTAAGACAAATGGCAGAAACTCAAAAACCATTGGACTATGCAACATTAACATAACCTAATTTATGCATAGCCCCCTTTCCTCCCGTCTCCAACCAGTAGTATGCGCTTCCAAGCTGGCCTTGTGTTTGCCATTCCTGTTTGTTTGTTGTTGTTTTATGTCCTAGCAACATCTAAGGTCATATCAGGACGGGTACCGACTTGTGACAGTGCGCACTCATGCAACTTTATAGTGCTGTCCCACTGGGAAACCAGGTCCCCAGCACCATGACGTAGTATCCCACTCAGTCACAATATCCTGACACTGAGCACACCAGTCCTTGCCCTGTCCTAATAATGCCGAGCGCATGGCTAGGAAGCAACAAGTATCAATTTTTAAGTCATTGGTTTGAGTCGACCAGAGTTCGAACCCACGACGCCACGATCTACCAGCACGGGAGACGGGCGCTCTAACTCATTCGGCCATCCCGTCTGGCAAATCAACAACAGCCACAACAACAAAAGGATAGAAGCGGCGAAGTAATCCACCAGGGTATTTAGTGAGGCGGTGCTCACGCAATATGCGAGACAGATAAAGCAGAAAAGGTGTGGTAATAGTGGTGAAGTGGATGCAGAGGGGTGGTGCGGGGGGGGGGGGGGGCTGGAAGAAGCAGCTTGAGTAGAGTCCGCGGTAACCTTGCCTACATTGCTGATAACGGTATCTGTGAGGCTGGCAGCTCCCCGTCCTACCCTTCCAGTGAGTTGCAGGCTCCATGGGTTGTTGGTTGGTTGTTCGAGTTTTACGTCCTGGCAACATGTAGGGTCATATCAGGACGGGTACTGACTGATCACGCAGTGCGCACCCATGGTGACTTAATAGTGGTGCCCGACTTGTGACAGTGCACATCCATGGTGACTTTATAGACCAGGCCCGTCAACACCATGACCTGATACCCCCCCCCCCCCCCGCCCCCCCACACACACTAAGTCACATTATCCTGACACAGAGCCAACCGGTCCTTGCAATATCCTAATAATGCCGAGCGCCAGGCTGGGAAGTGACAAGTATCAATTTATAAGTGAATGGTTTGACTCGACCAGGGTTCGAACCCATGGGTTCGAATCCCATGATCTACCAAAACGGGAGACGGACGTTCAACTCATTCGGCCATCCTCTCCAGTTCCATGTATTGTTATGTTCTACAAGCAAAGCTGAGATCCCATTAATATGAAACTGGTGTGTGATGCACATATTCTATGTGTAAAATAACCTCAAAGCAGCCGCAGGATTATAAGCGTGATACCATTAGTGTATTTTAGTCTGTATATATGTAGAGGTCTGTAAATTGAATTCAAATTTGCTGCCAATTGATAAACGGTTAATCACTTCAAAATGGAATCTGAAATGATTTGTTGCATCTGAAATGGTATACACAAATCTGATATTTTAGATTTTCATGTAAATTTGATTGATGATGTATAAATGTGATTAGCAAAACTGACCGAATAAATACCACTAAGTTTAGACTGTGGTGTTAAGCCATCAGCAATCGATCTATATATTACAGTAAAACCTCTCTAAATCGACCTATCATGGGACCGACAATAAGTGGTCCATTTAGGGAGGTGGTCGGATTAGGGAGTTAAACAATCCTAACAATGGTATTGTTGGGACCCAAATAAAGTGATCGATATAGGCGAGTGGTCGATCTGTGGACGTGGTCAGTTAGAGAGGTTTTACTGTAATTATCTATTAATCAAACCATTAATATCTATTAATTTCTATTAAATATAAAGCTAGTAGAAACACTGCGCTAGTTGAGGGTCGATAAATCACCACCAAGGAATAAACAACACAATGCCCTGCATACACGTGTCCGAGTTCTCGACTTTTAACAGGGTGGTAGCCCCACACCTGCAGTATTTCGCTAACCCCATTGTTGTGCCAAAAGGTCCATAATTGGATGTAATAATAAAATTTTCTTAACCAAATCACACACCTAGCTTTAATCCTACTTATCAGTTGGAGCTAGAGTTTGGTGACCCATGATATTGTGATGGGCCCCTTTGTTGACCGCCCCAAGTATGACCCTCACACTGTAGACCCCCCAAGCAAGCAGGAGAACGAGTACACTTGCTTCATCCACGTCTTTAGTTTGCTCTCCGCTCACTGCGTCATCTATGATCAAGTGACCCGCCACTGCCCTGCCATGTCCCACATCAACTTCCTTGGGGGGGGGGGAGGTTACGCTAGCCCTGTCATGGCACTACCCAGTGGCTACCGTACCACCACATAGCGCAGTAAACTGCAAGGGTGACAGATCAGTCCTTGCTGCCACCGTATGGTAGTGGAGCTCATGTCTGGACTACTATAATATGTTGCTATGCTAAAAAAAAGAGGGGGGGGGAGGGGGTTAACCAAGCCTCTTCAACATTTCGGTGTGCACACCAAAATTAATTTTCGATGTTTTTATTTCAAATGTCTCCAAAGTTAACCCTTTGAAATAAAAGTTACTTCAAGTCCAAGTAAATATAGACCAGAACAATCAACATGATATATTTATCTAAAACATACAGCGGACTCTTTAAACTGATGGCAATTATGCAGCTTTAAGTAAACCGTACACAAATATAGTAACGTGATTTGTGACAAGAGGGCCAGGAGGAAAGCCAGTCATCAAAATGAAGAAGTTACTTCGACAGAATCACACGATGCATATGACTTTACGTGGCAGGCTACAACAGATTGTACAATTCAAGGATTGGTCTCTACAGCGATACAAGAGGATGTTCCTCAACCAACTCTTCAGGCGCGACTCCATAGTCTGCAAGATTGAAGGATGCCAAGCAATAATCGGGGATCCGAAATAAAACCTCCAATCCAAAAGCATCCTACACACCTGCTTGTCTAGCGCTCTTCCAGAACAGTCTACATGATGGATGTGACCATCATTCCCTACAAATATCATGACCAATCTGGGCTCAATCAACCGAATAATGTGAATAAATTAAAAAAATAATAAAAGAAGCATATTTGTTATCACACCACACTATTCTAGAACTAACTCGTTTTCACCCCGACACACAACCTTTTTTTTCAGATGCGCGGAGCAAACAGCATGTTCTAGACAAAATATCATATACTATGAATGATCTTTAGAATAGATATTATATTCGTTAGAAGATCTTATGTTTATTTATCAAAACTGCATAGTCAGAGGAAAACATCAAATTTTCAAAACCAAAACAAAATCTCAATTTGATTCTACATATCTACCTTAGATACTGGTGCACTTATTAACCGTTTCTTGCCACATAGAAGGGAATATTGAGGCAATTGAATAGACCATATTACTGCAGAAGGCTATAGTGTCAGAGTTTTGGCAAGTGTTCCAACATTAATTTTGCATGCTTGCACTTCAAATATCTCAAAAGTTAAGCACTTAAAATATAAGTTACTTCAAGCTAAAGTAAGGTACATTATAACGATCAACATAAACTCAAGCCCATCGAACGATGCAACAGTTGTGCCACTACCCACCAGCCACCACGCCCACTTCCTAGAAAGATCTTGAACAGCCTTGTGGATAGTGTTATATTCTAAACACTGCTGCGCTACGCTCTAAACAAACCGGAAGCCGCCAACCCGGACTCAGCGTTTATTCAGGGAGGCGCCGCGAGATGTGCTAACATGTTACTCTTTCTTTATACAAATAATTCAGTTATTTGAGAAGGGCGACACCCACTGCACCGACCAACTGACAACCTTCGCTTAACACGCCCACCTTCAAGCAACGCCCACCCCCTCCTCCAACCGGTCCCACCAGCCCCAACCCGCACCCCCTACCTACCATAAAACCACCACAGCCCATCCCCACAAATAGGCCCACCCCCACAAACACCCCACCCCCACAAACACCCCACCCCCACAAACACCCCCACGCTCTCAAATACCCCGACCCCGACCGCCATAAACACCCCCACACAACATCCACCCTTCCCCATAACCACACTCACCCCCACAAACACCGCACCCCCACAAAAAAACCACCCCGACAAACACTCCCACGCTCGCAAACACCCCCACACCCACAAACAACCCCCACCACCACCCCGTCTCCATACCCACACTCATCCCCACAAACCCCCACCCCCACGCTCAAACAGCCCCCCACCCCCACAACACCCCACCCGCACCCAGACCCCCATAAACACCCACATACGCACAAACATCCCTATCCCCACAAAATTTCCCGACCTCACAAACACCCCACCCTCGCAAACACCCCCACCCGCACCCGTACCCATACCCACGCTCACTCCCGCTCACCCTGCCCCCCACAAACAACCACCCACACAAACACCCCCACTCAACAAACACCTCCACCCACACCCACACCCACGCACCCCCCATAAACACCCCACCCCACAAACATCCCACCCCACAAACATCCCACTCCACAAACACCCCCACCTAACACCCATGCACTCACTCCCACTCCCAACCCATTCCACCCCCACCCCCCACAGCACGCCCCCCCCCCCCCCCCATCGTCTCCCCCATCCAACCCGTGTGGAATCCCATCATTGCCCCTCTATCCCTAGTAATCCCCCTATCCCCCCGTTCCACACCCCACCACCACTAACAAACACCACACACACAACCTCCTGAATCTTACCAAGCCCCCCCCCCCCCGCAGGTACCACCACCCCGCCCATCAAACCTATAACCCCTCTCCTTCTATTCCATAGATAACAGCACCCACTCACTGCCCACCCCCACATGGGCCCCATACCCTACCCCTACCCCGGGCACCATCACACCACCTCTCCCATGGACCCAATCATATCATCCCCCCCCGTCCTCCTCCCCACTCATCCGCCCCCCCCCCCCCGCGCCCCATGTTGTCAAGGTGATTGAGCGCCAGGTAGTGCGAGTGAAGCTAACCCCGAACTCACCCGGGGTGTCTGTGGGGGCGGTGGGCGGGCACCGCGCCCACGCTAGGTTGTCGGTGTGTGGGTGTGGGGTGTGTATGTGGGTTTATGTGTGTATGTAGGTTTGTGTGTGTATGTGGGGTTTTGGGTGTAAGTGGTTTGTGTGTGTATGTGGGCTTGTGTGTGCATGTGGGGTTTTGAGTGTAAGTGGGTTTGTGTTTATGTGGGTTTATGCGTGTAAGTGGGTTTGTGTGTAAGTGGGTTTGTGTGTAGGTGGCTGTATGTGTGTAAGTGGGGTTGTGTGTGTGTTTGTGAGTGTGTGTGTGGGGGGGGGGGGGTTGTGTGGGTGTGGGTGTGTGTCTGTGGGTGGGTCAGTGCGTGTATGTAGGGGTTCTGTGTATGTGGGGTTATGTGTGTAGTAGTCTACACTTCTTCTTCTTTTCGTTCGCCTTCAATTACACTGACCTCTTATGTAGCTGTCACACTACGACGACAAGGGAGGGATGACAGCCCGGCGGCTGGGATTTTGTGAAATCCCGACGACCTATGCAAATTCGGGCTAAGTTGGACGACAATCGGACGACATCCGGACGACATCGGGACAACAGACGGGACGACAGCGGGACGACAGTGTCTGTGTGTCTGTGTCTGTGTGTGTGTGACTCTGTGTCTGTGTGTGTCTCTATGTGTGTGTCTGTGTCTCTGTGTGTCTGTGTCTATGTGTGCGTCTGTGTCTATGTGTGTCTATGTGTGTCTATGTGTCTATGTGTGTCTATGTGTGTCTGTGTGTGTGTCTGTGTGTGTGTCTGTGCTATGTGTGTGTCTGTGTCTATGTGTGTCTATGTGTGTGTCTGTGTGTCTGTGTGTGTGTGTCTGTGTCTGTGTGTGTCTGTGTGTGTGTCTGTGTCTGTGTGTGTATGTGTCTGTGTCTGTGTGTGTGTCTGTGTCTCTGTGTGTGCCTCACTCTCACTCTCAGTCTGACTCTGACTCTGACTCTCACTCTCAGTCTGACTCTCACTCTCACTCTCAGTCTGACTCTGTTTCTGTGTGTCTGTGTGTGTGTCTCTGTGTGTGTCTCTGTGTGTGTCTCTGTGTTTCTGTGTGTCTCTGTGTCTCTGAAGAGTCAGAGTCAGACTGAGATGAGAGTCAACTGAGAGTAGAGTCAGACTGAGAGTGAGAGTCAGACTGAGAGTAGAGTGAGAGTCAGACTGAGAGTGAGAGTCAGACTGAGAGTGAGAGTGAGACTGAGAGTGAGAGTGAGACTGAGACTGTCAGAGTGAGAGTGAGACTGAGACTGTCAGAGTGAGAGTGAGAGTGAGAGTGAGAGTGAGAGTGAGAGTGAGAGTCAGAGTCAGACTGAGAGTGAGAGTGAGGCACACACACAGACACAGACACACACACAGACACATACACACACAGATACACAGACACACACACAGACACAGACACACACAGACACACACACAGACACAGACACACACACACAGACACAGACACACACATAGACACATACATAGACACACATAGACACACATAGACACAGACACACACAGAGACACAGACACACAGAGACACAGACACACACAGACACACACACAGACACACACACATACACAGACACACACACATACACACATAGACACACATAGACACACATAGACACAGACACACACATAGACACATACACAGAGACACCCAGAGACACATACACCGAGACACACTGCTATGGAAAGAAGCGACGACAGCTTAACGACAAGACAACACCTTAGCGACAACGACAACACCGTAGCGACACCGTAGCTACAGTGCCGCGACAGTGCCGCGACAGTGCCGCAACATCGGCTGTCGTGGCCTGTCGTCGAAGTTTTTCAACATGTCCAAAATACCCACGACAACCCGGCGACAGTCGAGAAACAGTGGAGAAACTGGAGGTGTCGCGGAGGTGCCGCGGCGACAGCTGCGCGACAGCTGCGTGACAATCGGCGACAATCGACGACATACCGGAAGTCGCTGTCACAGGGCTGTCGCCGCTGCTTGTCGTCGTAGTGTGACTGCTACATTAGGCAAGGACCTACATAGACAAGTGGGCGTGGACAGGGTGATGACATCAGGGAACTTAGGTGGTGAAATGGTTAGCACACTAGCCCGGAATGCCAAAGGTGTGGGTTCGAATCTAGATAAAAGATTCACCCGGTACTTGTACTACACGGGTGAAGACCAGCCTTATATAAATACGGGCGAAAATAGCGTTAGTATGGAACAAGAAGTAGAATGCCTGGCACCAGTGTCAAATGGTTACTTATATCAGAACAGAGTTGGTGAATGAGAGAGAATGCAAAAAGACAAGATGGCGGCCAGAGAACGCCATCGATTTCACTTTTAAATCTGATTAAGCTAGATATTATATTATATTTTTCAACTCAAAGGTAGCGGGCTATCAATAAGACGTATGTAAAGAATAAATGTTGCTTCTTAGATTGTGAAATTAGGCTCTCAATTCATTGACCCGTTTTTTCGACAGCTTTTACATAGGGTTGGTTTGCACCCCTACTGCAGCAGTACGGGGTGAATCTTGTATCTAACCATATGTATGTATATGTAAGTGTATTGTCTGTATGTAGCAACAACCAATCACCCACAACTATGACACAGCCGAGTGGCAGCAGCCCATTGTCCCCCACCTGCGGGCCTGTCCTCCCACCTAGCCCGCTGACCACTCGCCCGTAACTGCCCTCTGGCCTTGTGTCCTGCCCTGTATTTACCCTGCATCTGTAATTGCCTATTTTCTAGTAAGAGCTACTTTAAAATAAAACTTGTCCATGACAGGTCACTTGTAAAATCGAGAAACATATAGTTCTTGTTTAGTTTGAAGTTAAATATTCAATAGGAAATATAATGTCATCAATTTGAAATTTTAAGTTGAAAAATAAATTCAATCCAAGACCACAATATTGTAATAGTTGACTAAATAAGTAGCAGGATCCTTTTATCTGCAGGTTACACAACTTACAGGAATATATCAAACTAGACTCAACCGCTTTGTAGTGTTGTTTATTTAGAAACTAATTCGCCATAAGGTGCATCCTGTAACCGATAAGGTGGACATACCATATGTGACTGTGTGTGTGATTGTGTGTGTGACTGTGTGTGTGACTGTGTGTGACTGTGTGTGCGACTGTTTGTGTGACTGTGGGTGTGACTGTGTTTGACTGTGTTTGACTGTGTATGTGACTGTTTGTGTGACTGTGTGTGTGACTGTGCTGTGATTGTGTGTGACTGTGTGTGTGACTGTGTGTGTTACTGTGTGTGTGACTGTGTGTGACTGTGTGTATGACTGTGTGTGACTATGTGTGCAACTGTGGGTGTGACTTTGTGTGAATGTGTGTGAATATGTGTGTGACTGTGTGCGTGACTGTTTGTGTGACTGTGTGTGCGACTGTGTGTGTGAATGTGTGTGTGACTGTGTGACTGTGTGTGACTGTGTGTGACTGTTTCTGTGACTGTGTGTGTGAGAGTGTGTGTGTGACTGTGTGTGTGACTGTGTCTGACCATGTGTTTACTGTGTGAGCCCGTGCGCATGGGAATATATTGATTTTGTCTGTGGAATTTTGTGTTCAAACATTATCTAAGGTCATATCAGAACGGATTCCGACTTGTGACAGTGCGCAGTCATGTCGACCTTTTAGTGCTTTCCGCCGGGGTACCGTTCCACTGTCACCATGACCCGATATCCCACTCAGTCACATTGTCCAGATGCTGAGCAACCCGGTCCTTGTTCTAGTTTAGTTCCGCCCAGCGGATGACAACATTGTGAGAAGTATTAATTTAGTGAATTATCGGTTCGAAGGCTGATAGTACGTGATTGGAATTGTCCCTGCTTTAATCTGATTCAAAGTTTCGAAACCAAAACACTTATCTAGATTTGATCCTACTTATTGAACTGGTGGTGGCCTGGTCTACCAGTGGGGCACCACTATAAAGTCGCCATGAGTGTGCACTGTTGCAAGTCGGTACCTGTCCTGATATGACCTTAGATGTTGCCAGGATGTAAAACTCCAACAACCAACCAACTAAACATCCCCCCGCGACATTTGTGCGGTGACCAGAATTATCGACATCATCATACACTGACTGAATAGTTTTGAACCATCCCTCTGTATGCACTGTACGTGCGTAATCTGGATATTTGTTATTCTAAGTATGAGGCTCACAATTCTCGGGTGACGAGCGTAGTAAGATGCACTGAGCTCCCTTAATGAAATACCACCTATACAGGTATGTGTGGGTAGATTGATTGCATCATTGATTGAATCAGCTACATAGTCCGATGGAAGCAATACATTTCCAAAACCTAAATCCCCACCTAACCGGACTAGCCCAGGATTTTAAGCCGGATCACCCACGGACCAATCCCCCGGACTGATCCGGACAGCCCCGGACCATTTCGCTATTTTTGCTGATGTTTGCCTCGCAGTCACATATCTATGGACGAGCCAAGGTACCCACGGACCACACCACGGATAACCCCAGATTGAGCTGGACAACCCCCGGAAACCCCCGGACGACCCCTGGAGACCCCTGGAGACCCCTGGACTACCCGGATGACCGCCGGACTACTCCCATATAGCCCGGAGTATAAAAGACACTGTTTTCGCTGGAAAATGTCCCGGACTGCCCCGGACGAGACACTGACGACCCCCGGACAACACACAGACTACCCAGATGAGTCACGGATTACACATGGATGATGCCGGATTAACCCCAGATTGCAATACTCCCCGGATCGCCCCGGATGTTTTAAACATTTTAAAACTGCCGGGGCTGACCCAGGAAGATCCCCGGACCACCAAGGACCAGCCACGGTTCACCACTGATCACCAGGGACCAGCCAAGGATGAGGCATGGATGAACCCGGATCACCCAGACCACGCCGGATTCATGGTCCAGGCTGGTCCGGGCCCTGACCCGGGTAGGTGTGACTTGGGCTTTACCTACATTTGATCTTTCATACACAACTTAGATACTGGTACTCTCATTAAGCAACGCGTTGCTGCATAGGAGGGGATACTAATAAGGCAATTCTAAGGGGCTGTCACATTAGGGTTTTTTGCGGGAGCGTGTGGCGGCATAGGCGCATTATATCATATACATCGGCATATGCCGCCATATGCCGCCATATGCTGTGCATACGCTATGCATACACTACGCATACGCTACGCATACGCTATGCATATGCTATGCATACGGCGTCATGTGCCGGCCTATGCCGGTTTACGCCATTGTACGCCGCCATACGCTTTCTCCCGTCCGTCTGTCCAAATTTGTTTGTGCATGCTCAAAAAATCTTGACCTACGGGAGCGCATGGTTCATACTCTACTCATACGCTTCTCATACGCCGGCATATGCTCCTCGTATGCTATGGGTACGCCGGCATACGCTACTCGTAGGCTCAACTTGCATCATGGGCGTATCTCTGGCATATGAAGCGTATGCAGAACCTACGAGTTGCGTATGGGAGTGTATGCAAAGCGTATGAGTAGCGTATGGCGGTGTATCCCCGACCTATGGTCTCGGTATATAAAGGCGATGCACTATATACCCAGGAGCCACCAGGTGGCGGACCGAGGAGAGATAACATAGGTCTAGCATACGCTTCACAGACGCTCCTCATACGCTCCTCATACACTCCTCATACGCTCCTCATACGCTCCTCATACGCTCCACATGCCAATCAAAACTGTAAAAAAATGTCACAGTATGCTCTCATACGCTCCTCGTACGCTCCTCATAGGTTACGCATATGCTCAAAAACACCCGAGAGTTCACCAAAGGTCACGATACGTCGTCCCGCACAGTTTTTTCCCATTTTCGACGTAGGTTTTCAATACGCTCCCGCCATACGCCGTAATGTGACAGCGCCTTAACAGACCTCACTATTGCGCTAGTGTATGGTGTCAGAATTTTGATGTGCTTGCCAAAATTAATTTGATTATGTTTTCACTTCAAAGTTAGTCAGTTAAATTACAAGTTACTTCAAACTAAAATAAATTCGATTACGACGATCAACCAAACAATATTTATCTCAGAAAATGACAGAAGCTCATGACCATCGCTTTATGCAACGTTTAATGAAATACCACATACACAGGCATGCATGGCTAAATTGATTGCACCAGGGAAACATAGATAATTTAATAATTGGAATGGCCGACATAAATTTATTGTATCAGGAAACCTAGACACTTTAATACTTAGGATGCCAGCCCCGGAATGGCAGACATATGTGTTCAAGTCCCACTCTAGGCGTGATGTTTCCTTCCTTCACCCCCCCCCCCCCACCCTCACCCCCACCCCTAGAATCCTTACAGCAGTTATCAATATCATTATTAGTATTTTCGCTTGCATGGTTGTCCAGATTGTATGGAGGGAGTGCACGTTACGTCATCACTCAGCGGTTAGCCATCTTGGATTACACTTAATACCACCAGTGGTGCCCCCTGTCTTATACCAAGAACACCACAGCCACCACTGGGCCTACCTATAGTCAGGGCCGCCGAAGTATGTGGTGCCACCTAGTGGGTACTGCCCGAACCTTTCTAATTCTTTGAAATAGCATTCAAAGTTTCAAAATACTGTGCTTTTGCAACGATGTGAGGCTACATGATTAAAAAAATACTTCCCCTCCATCAAAAAACCTTTTTCCACCAACTTTTAAGACCAAACTGCTCAAAACAGTGACAAATAAACCAACAAATCGATAAATAAACACCATGTAAGCACTTCCAAGCCTTTCATATGTAATCCAATATGGCCACCGGAAGTTGTCTCGTGAGGGGGGGGGGGGTGGCTGGGGGCAGGAGGGCAGCCCCCCCTTCACCCCCGGCCGCCGAATGCAGTGGGTATTTGAGCGATATGCCAAGATGGCGATGTGTGCGAATAAACCCACTTATATCATATTCCCGCCCCTACGTCACCGGCTATAAATAGACTCGGCTGCCTCACCCGAACCCCATCCGTCTTCAAGCCGTCAGCCACACGCTGGGCACACACTGATCTGAGTGGGTTGTTGGAGTTTTACGTCCTGGCAACATCAAAGGTCATATCAGGACAGGAGACAGTGCACACTCATGGCGACTTTATAGTGTGGCCCCACTAGGAAATCAGGCCACATGCACCATGACCTGACATACCACTTATCCTGACATTATCCTGAAATTGAGCTAACCAGTCCTTGCCCTATCCTATTAATGCCAAGCGCCAGGCTAGGGAGCGGCAAGTATTGATTTGATAAGTCATTGGGCTGACTCGACAGGGAACCAAACTCCCGACCTTCCGCATGTGAGGCCCGCGCTCTGCCGATTCGGCCACCACGCCAGGTGACTGATCTGAGTGAACGTGAAGATGGATGCAGTCGCCCATGTCCGAGCAGCCCACATGTAGATGGGTCATTCTCCAAAACTGGGCGCCATGTATTTGGTTTGCACGTTACAATGGTAACAATTAATCTTTTTTGGTCAATTATTTATTCATCTGAATATGACATTTGTCAGTGCCAGAACACTGGTCTTGCGGCCATCTTACTATTGGAATTGACAGTCTAAATAATCTAAGTTTGCTCAGTATTGTATTAGTTACAGCACAGATCCTGTAGAATTAAGGGAGTGGCTCCTGCTGTATAATGTACAGTACCAGTCACCGTAGTTCATGCACAAATGGGGAGCAGTACCGAGTAGAAAGTGTATACTCGGGGCAACTCGAACAATCGTTGGGGTTACATTTTTCCTCTTATAAAACAAGGTAAGTTTATAGTTGACAAGACATTTTGTCTGTCTTATATAATTTTTAATGTGTTCAAACAGGTTGATAGTTGTGTAGGATGTTCGGTGTGTTGATGGTTTGTTCATGATGGTTAAGGGTGTTGGCAGGGTAGGGGGGCCCATTGGGGTGGGTGGTAGGGGGGGGGGGGGATCCACAGGAGAGCAAGCGAGAATGTGGAGGGGGGGGGGGAGGGGGTCAGAAGCTCATGGCATTGCTAGTAATTACTGGTGACTGTTGTATTGACAAATATGCCTCTTTGTGATGCATGTGGCTTTAGGTGAACAATTCTTTCTCTTATTGCTATCAAGTCAAATAATTATTGGTGCATCTGTGTGTTAAGTATATTAGCAATACTACATATATCTAATATATCCGACAAAATATATAAACAGGACACTTGTATGAGCTTGTGCTAAATTGAAAATGTGAAAATTGTTGTCAAACTTTCTAAGAACTTTTTTTCTTGAATGATATATTCTTTGAAATCTTATTTGACTTTGCTATGTATGTTGAAATGATGTTCTGGAAATGTCTTTGATTTCCATGTTACACATGTGATATTATTAATGTAGTGCTCAATTTGTATAAGATCAAAATCAAAAAGAGAAATAGCTTTTTTTCAACTATGACATATGCACAACATGTAATACTCCACAGGAACATGGCTTCCGCTATTATTTAGAATGTTTTCTGCTATTATTTGGAAGGTTTTCACTGTCGGTTTCCATGTCACACTTTAGTGGCAAGTTTCAGAGAATCACCCAGATACATGAGCACTTTACCTCAAGCCACATACATGCATCACTACAAAGAGACAGATTTTGATAGGCCAGGATATTATCGACAAGCTTTCTCATTTATCGCTATACATCTATATGCATGTGTGTAGTCTGCATTGATCTCTATGGAAAGATGCCACATAGAGAGGTATGCGTGGATAGGGTGATTGCATCAGGGAGCCTAGGTAGTGTAATGGTTAGCACGCTATCTCTGGAATGGCAAGATGAGAAGGTTTGAATCCTGCCCTAGGCGCAATATTTTCCAGTTTCATCACCCCCAGGACAATAGTTATAAAAATAAAACCATTATAATATGAATAACAATAATACCAACACAAATTGTAAATAATAACAATACTTTAAACAAAGATAATAACAAATATAACAATAAGTTAAACAATGATATAACCAATACTAATATATGGAAATATTAATAATATAAATAATGGCAATAAACCAATAATAATAATATATAAACAACAATAATAACAATAATAAGAACAATAATGATAATCAATTGTAGACTGAGCATCTCAAATTTAAGTAATAACTGTATAGCCACCGTGAGGGCAAACATGCAGTAGGTGCTTCATCGGTCTGTACCCCGAGAAGATAGTGTGAAATTAAGCCGCCCAGTGTCGCCTCCTCCTTTTCCTCCTTCTCCTCCTTCTCGTCATCCTCACCGTTCTCCTCTTCCCCGTCCTCTCCTCCTTCCCCATTCTCCTCCTCCTTCTTCCCCTCCTCCTTTCCTTCTCCTCCTCCTTTCCCCTTCTCCCCCATCTCCTCCTCACACTCCTTCTTCCCCCTTCTCATCCTCCTTTTCATCTTCCTTCTCCTTCTCCTCCTCCTTCTTCCCGCTTCTCCCCCTCCTCCCCTCCCCCCCCCCCTTCTTCCCCATTCTCCCCTTTGTCCTCCTCCTTCTCCTTCTCCTCCTCCTTCTTCTCCCTTCTCCTCCCCCTTCTCCAACTCCTCCTTCTCCTTCTCCTTCTCCTCGTTCCCCATCTCCTCCTACCCTCTCTTCCTCCTCATCCCTCCACTATCTCCTCCACCTCCTCCCCCTCCTCCCCTCCTCCTCTCCTCCACCCCCCTCCCACTCCTCTCCCCTCTCCCTCCCCCCTCCCACTCCTACCCCATGCGCTTTCTTCTCCTCCTCATACCCCCCGTAAACATCAATCTCCTTCTCCCTCTCCTCCCTCCTCCTCTTTCGCCTCCCCTACTCCTCCCCTTCCCCCTCCCTTCCTCCTCCTCCTCCCTCCCCCCTCTCCTCCTCCCCCCCCTCCTCCTCCTCCTCCTCCCCGGCGACTGGGCAGGTTTTGTAACCAGATCAACTCGGGTGTATTCTGCACAGTCACCACCAGGCATGCCACTTTCCACCCACTGTGAATGTTTAATGTCGGATGTGACCTCTGCCCAGGTGTGAATTCTGGGTGACGGAGGGTTGGCCGAGGTAGGCCCAGTACTGTATTAGATTAAGCCGAGCAAAATAAATGTTTGTTTCGGATTACATACTGACACCTACGAGTTCGACCGAGAATTAGTTTTCTTTCTTCTTCCACTTCTGTATTTCTCTCTCTATCTCTCTCGGTCCACGTATGCATCTCTCTGTCTCTCTCATCCCTCTCTCTCCCCGTCTTTTCCCGTATATCCATCTCTCTTTCTCCCGCTTTCTCCATCGTTCTCTCTTCCTATCTTTCTCGTTCTCTTGCTCTCTTTATCTTTTTATTTTATTTCAAAGTTGGAAACTCAAAATATATGTATTTCTATATTTATTTATTCATTTATTTATTTATATATTTATTTATCTAGGCTACTAACAAGTGTAATACACCATACATGTACGTGACGCTTAAGCAAACTATCTTCTTTGTTGAGGGCTTTGCATCCTAACAACATCTACGGTCATATCAGGACAGGTGCCCACTTATGACATGACGCGCTCATGGCGACTTGTTAGTGTTGTGCCGTTACTGTTCCCCATATCCTACTCAGTCACGCTATCATGAAACTAAACAAATCAACCTTTGCCCTATCATTGGAACACCGAGTGCCAGGCAACGTAGTGACAGGTATCAATTCATTACACCATTGATTTGACTCGACCGGGGTTCGAACCCACCATATCCCTATCGGGCAACGATAATTCGGACACTGCGTTATGTTTATCAAAATAACAAAAGTATTGCATGAGCAAAGTTGTTAATTGCACGCCCTTCATATGAATTAATTATTTGTGTGCTTAAAGGGGTAAGGACTGGTTGGCTCAGCCTCAGGCTCAGCCTCAGGATAATGAGACTGAGTGGGATATCAGATCCTGGTGCTGTCAGTCTAGTCTCCCGGTGAGACAGCACTATAAAGTCACCATTAGCGTGCACAGTCACAAGTTGGTACCCATCCTGATATGACCTTTGATGTTGCCAGGACGTCGAACTCCAACAGCCAAACAATCTAAACCAACGTACTTCCCCATTTGTGATCCTGGATATCCATCTTTGATATTGATACACTCATTAAATATGTATTACAGCTTAGTGTCCATGTACAAAACTAATATGCATATCTATAATATGAACTAGATGGCCGAATGAGTTAGAGCATCCGTCTCCCATGGGCCGTAATCGATTAACACGACCCAGGCGACTCGGGTCTCCCGAGTCGTCAGAATTTCAAATATAACACCGCGAGTGGAGTCGACAAATACACGTGCCGTGTGCAAAACAACCCGACCCCAGTAACCCACCTCTTGGCTGGGGTTTGCAAGGAGCGATGACTTCACATTTGCGCTGGTACCGTTCTGCAGGATAACAGCCAGCGGTACCAGTCATACATATTTTTGTTTGGTAATAAAATAGATTAATGAAATGGAAATATCACTAAACTATGCCATCATAAAAATAGTTAAAACATATTTTGCTGTAATTATATCGGCTACTAAAAAAACAAATAAAACGGCCACCATTTTTGTCACCCAAGCGTGGAGAAGCTTATTCGATTATTCGACCCGAGTCTGCAGGATGTGCGCATGCGCCAAAAAGTGGCTCGGGTGACCAGAGTCGATTAATCGATTACGCCCCCAGTGATAGATCGTGGGGTGGTGGGTCCGAACCCTGGTCGAGTCAAACCAATGACTTAAAAATTGATATTTGTTGCTACCTAGCCTGGCGCTCGGCATCATTAGGATAGAGCAAGGACTGGTTGGCTCAGTGTCAGGATAATGTGACTGAGTGGGATATCAGGTCATGGTGCTGGCGGCCTGGTCTTCCAGTGGGGTAGCACTATAAAGTCGCCATGAGTGCGCACTGTCACAAGTTGGTGCCCATCCTGATATGACCTTAGATGTTGCTAGGATGTAAAACATCAACAAACAAACAAACAATAATATGAATTTGCTATGCAAGCTGTCGTCGAAAACTGGTAAAGAAAACCTGTGTCTCTAGCTTTAAACAAATCTTGTTATTACATTTGTTGATTAACCAGCAGGAATTTCAATCGCCGGACAAATTAGGTTTCCTCATTCTACTGCTCCTTGCCCTATCCTAGTAATGCTGAGCACCAGTCCAGGTAGCAACAAGTGTAAATTTGTACGTGATTGGTTTGACTCGGCCGGGATTTTCACACCGAGGCGGAGAATGGCTTCCACAAGGGGCAACCTAAACATTTGTTTCAGTGTGATGGTCCCTTTTCTCTCAGCCGGGGAGCAGTGCCTTTCGTAAACATCTACTCATCTCTTTGTTGTTTATTTTACAAGGTGAACTCAAAGAAGCTGCAAGGTGAGCGCTGCACACGCTGATTACACCCTAGTTATTCAACTGGCCGAATTGGTAAGAGTGCTGTAATCGTTGGGTTCGAACCCCGGCAGAGTCAAACCAATGACATACAAATTTAAGACGCAATGCTACAGTCGCCGGGGGTGTTTTTTTTTGTACACACACAAAAAGAGGAAACATTGCATCTAGCGTAGGAATCGAACCTACTCTTTTGTCATTCTGGGGCTAGTGTCCTAACTGTTAGTCTATCCGGATTCCCTGATACAATCAACCTACCCATGCTCACCTGTCTGTTCTTTTTCCTTGGAACTTGTATTTGTCCATCCTGGCCACCAGGTCGCTGGCACCATGACCTGATATCCCACTCAGCCACATTATCCTGACATTGAGCTAACCAATCCTTGCCCTATCCTAGTAATGCCGAGCGCCAGGCTAGGAAGCAACACGTATCAATTATTTTTGCAACTCATTAGTTTGACTCGACGAAGGTTTGTTTGACTTGATTTGAAACATTACTTTGACTCTGCCAAGAATCGAACTCAGCACCAACGTCAGCACGAGAAGTCCGCCCTCCACTCATTCGGCCAGCGATGTAACCTTACATGTTGACATGATGTAAAAGTAAAACCCCAACAAACAAATTAAACGAAATCGTGTAAATACCGAGATACCTGTAACTCTTATGGCACTGACAGAAGATATATATGAATAAAATTAATTTACACAAAAAAAACACCACAAAAAGAAGCAAACAAACAAACAAACAGACACAGCGCCCTTATGTAAGCTCGGTGCCAGTCCTTTAGTGCGGCGGCAGGCCGGCAGGGGGCGGCCGTGTTGGGTCGCACGTAGACAGACGCCCGATGTTCGCTGGTTCCCGGGCCGTGTTTTTCTAGTTACTTGCTTCAGCAGATGTAAGCTCTAGTCTGACTGGTTCTTATCCACACTAAACACCCTATAATACTAAGACGGCTCACTCCCTATCTCTCCAATGGTAATGTAAATTTTGCAGTGCCACCTTGTGGTGGGTTTGATCAGGTGGCTGCTGGTTGGTGTTTCACATGTAAACACATACTATTATATTATACATGAGATAGGTAAGTATGAATACACATCAATATGAAATTACTATGAACAAATACCCATCATCATCATCATCATCAGCAGCAGCATCGCCATCATCACACATCTTTCATATTCATATATACATTTATACATATAATATAGCACCTGTTTAACCAAGAAAACAGCCAGCACACCAAGTGGTGGGTTTGATCATTTTGATTACACAGTACAGGCTGAGTGAGCCGTCTTAATATTATAGGGTCTTTGTCCACACCGACTCGCACTCAGCGTCTACTGCCCTTTTATCAAATGCTAGTCAACCATTTCTAGGAATTAATATTAAAAAAACTGCCACACAAAATAATGCAGTCTGTTTGCTTGTTTAGTGCTGCCCCACTGGGATACCATGCCATCAGCACATTGCCCTGATATCCGACTCAGTCACATAATCCTTACATTCAGCCCCAACGAGAACCTGGCTAGGAAGCGACAAGAATATATTTTTAAGTCATTGGGTTGATTCGACCAGGGTTCGAATCCCACGATCTACCAAAACGGGAGACGGGCGCTCAACTCACTCGGACATACCGTCCGTGTAAATGTATGGTTGTATTACAGCTGAAGGACTGAGAGTAGTCGTTCTTGTTTATATTCACGTTATGATGTGTTATAGAGCATATATATATATATAAATTTGCCTACATGCAAACAAGGAGAGAAGCGTACTTGATATGGGATGGACAATCTTATTGCTCGTCTTGGCTAGCAATAGATGCTTACTGGTTAAAGTTCAAAATCTGGACCGACACTGGTGAAATATGGCGGCCAAGTGGTGGAGCCAGCGCTGGCACCACTATCGAGTAGTCCCGGGCATGCAGGCACTGGGCACCGATTGGACATTATTAGATATTACAAATATATATGCACGATCTCGGAGAATATATTTATTATTAACGTTTACTCCGGCACTTTATATATGCATAATATTATTATTATACTCCTTATATCATGTATAAGAATTATACGAATATAAATATCGGAATTTAAAGCTGCATAGTCCGATGAAAATATCCAATTTTCAAAACCAAAACAATTATCTAAATGTGATTCTAAATATCTAACTTAGATACACGTGCACTTATTAAACATTTGTCACCACACAGAAGGGGATACCTGGGCAATTGAATAGAACCTGTTACTGCAGAAGCCCATGGGGATCAGAGTTTTGGTAAGCTTGCCAATATTAATTTTGCATGGTTCCACTTCAGATATCTAAAAAGTTAGCCACTTAAAATAAAAGTTACTTCAAGCTAAGGTAAGGTACATAATAACGATCAACCTAATGTATTTATCTCAGAAAATATCAGAAACTTAAAACCATCGGACTATGCAACTTTAAGTAAACACCAACGTCAGTCACTCATCGCTTCGCCCACTGACTCCAGCAATCTCGACCAGTGGCGCCCACACATGTGCGCCAACCGCACTAACCGTTCTTCACAGCAAAAAACCCACAAAACACAACCACAAACACAACCACAAACAAAACCACAAACAAAACCACACAGACTGAGACTCAAAATCTAAATCTCTGCCATTTCAGAACAAGCAACCCAAACATTAGACTACCCAGGCACCCTGATGTAATCACCCTAACCTATTGATGCCTACTCACCCATACACCTGGTGAGATCAGTGCATCCTATAACACAACTAATATAGACAATGTATATTTATTGAGTTTGAAGGAAATAGATAATCTAAGTAACCTATTTAACTATATGACATTAGATTCACAAATTTGGTGAAAGCGCATTTTGAGTTCATTAGTAACACGGATGTTGTCCTCCGGGCGCCTGCTTGTTCAACCTCACTACCCCTTCTCTCCTCCCTTCTCCCCCACCCGCCCCAGTCCACCCCCTAACCTCCCCCAATCCGCCCCACCCCGCCACCCCCTCCGCCCCACCCTATCCCACCCCAACCCACTCATCCCCACCCGCCCCAATCCAACCCCTAACCTCCCCCAATCCGCCCCATCCCGCCCCACCCTCACCCTCACCCTCACCCCACCCCATCCCATCCCATCCCTCCCCTCCCCACTCAGCCCCCTGCCCCTCCCCCGGACCCACCCCCACCCATCCAGCTTCCACACCTCTACATGTTGTTCGTTACGTGCACGTCGGGCCTTTGATAGTTGCGATAAGATTCTCGGGGCAAGGTTGGGGTGAACGGAGGGCGCCGTGGGGAGGGAGCCCTGGTGGTGTGTGTGGATGGGGGGGGGGGGGCTGAGCGGGGAGCTAAGGCTTAGTGGGTTAGGATGACGTGTTGGGTGGATGGAACTGGCTAAGGCCCAAGTTGTCTGTGTGTAAGGCCCAAGTTTGTTGTCTGTGTGTGAGAAATAAGGGTTGGTGTATTGTTTGTCAGAAATGAGGGTTTGTATGCTGTGTGCGAGAAATGAGGGTTTGCATGTTGTGTGTGAGAAATGAGGGTTTGTGTATTGTTTGTCAGAAATGAGGGTTTGTATGCTGTGTGGGAGAAATGACGGTTTGCATGTTGTGTGTGAGAAATGAGGGTTTGTGTATTGTTTGTCAGAAATGAGGGTTTGTATGCTGTGTGTGAGAAATGACGGTTTGCATGTTGTGTGTGAGAAATGAGGGTTTGTGTATTGTTTGTCAGAAATGAGGGTTTGTATGCTGTGTGCGAGAAATGACTGTTTGCATGTTGTGTGTGAGAAATGAGGGTTTGTGTATTGTTTGTCAGAAATGAGGGTTTGTGTGTTGTGTGTGAGAAATGACGGTTTGCATGTTGTGTGTGAGAAATGAGGGTTTGTGTATTGTTTGTCAGAAATGAGAGTTTGTATGCTGTGTGCGAGAAATGACGGTTTGCATGTTGTGTGTGAGAAATGAGGGTTTGTGTATTGTTTGTCAGAAATGAGGGTTTGTATGCTGTGTGCGAGAAATGACGGTTTGCATGTTGTGTGTGAGAAATGAGGGTTTGTGTATTGTTTGTCAGAAATGAGCGTTTGTATGATGTGTGCGAGAAATGACGGTTTGCATGTTGTGTGTGAGAAATGAGGGTTTGTGTATTGGTGTGAGAAATGACAGTTTGTTCTCTGTGTGTGAGAAATGCTGAGAAATGCTGTGTGAGAAATGAGGCTTGCGTGTATGTTGTGTGAGAGAAATGAGGGTTTGTGTGCTGTGTGATCAAAAATGAGGGTGTGTGTGCTGTGTAAGAAAACTGAGGATCTGTGTGCCGTGTGATAACAATGAGGGTTTGTGTGCTGAGTGGGAAATGATGGTTTGTGTGCTGTGTAAGAAAAATGAGGGTTTGTGTGCTGTGTGATATAAATGAGGGTGTGTGTGCTGTGTAGGAAAACTGAGGGTGTGTGCTGAGTGAGAAATTAGGGTTTGTGTACTGTGTGTGAGAAATAAGGGTTTGTGTGGTGTGAGAAATGAGGGTGTGCGTGATGCCTGAGAAAGGAGGGTTTGTATGCTCTGTGTGAGAAATGAGGGTTGGTGTATTGTTTGTCAGAAATGAGGGTTTGTATGCTGTGTGCTTGAAATGAAGGTTTGTGTGTTGTGTGTGAGAAATGAGGGTTTGTTTGTTGTGTGTGAGAAATGAGGGTTTCTGTATTTGTGTGAGAAATGACAGTTTGTGTATTGTGTGTGAGAAATGACAGTTTGTTGTCTGTGTGTGAGAAATGAGGGTTGGTGTATTGTTTGTCAGAAATGAGCGTGTGTATGCTGTGTGTGAGAAATGATGGTTTGCGTGTTGTGTGTGAGAAATGAGGTTTGTGTATTGTGTGTGAGAAATGAGGGTTTGTGTGTTGTGTGAGAAATGAGGGTTTGTGTGTTGTGTGTGAGAAATGAGGTTTGTGTATTGTGGGTGAGAAATGAGGGTTTGTGTGTTGTGTCTGAGAAATGAGGGTTTGTGTATTGTGTGTGAGAAATGACAGCTTGTTTATTGAGAAATGAGGGGTTGTGTATTGTGTGTGAGAAATGACAGTTTGTTTATTGAGAAATGAGGGTTTGTGTATTGTGTGTGAGAAATGACAGTTTGTGTATTGAGAAATGAGGGTTTGTGAATTGTGTGTGAGAAATGACAGTTTGTTGTCTGTGTGTGAGAAATGAGGGTTTGTGTGTTGTGTGTGAGAAATGAGGGTTTGTGTATTATGTGTGAGAAATGAGGGTTTGTGTGTTGTGTGTGAGAAATGAGGGTTTGTGTTTTGTGTGTGAGAAATGAGGGTTTGTGTATTGTGTGTGAGAAATGACAGTTTGTGTATTGTGTGTGAGAAATGAGGGTTGGTGTATTGTTTGTCAGAAATGAGGGTGTGTATGCTGTGTGTGAGAAATGAAGGTTGGTGTGTTGTGTGTGAGAAATGAGGGTTTGTGTATTGTGTGTGAGAAATGACAGTTTGTGTATTGAGAAATGAGGGTTTGTGTATTGTGTGTGAGAAATGACAGTTTGTTGTCTGTGTGTGAGAAATGAGGGTTTGTGTGCTGTGTGTGAGAAAAGAGGTTTTACATGATGTGTGTAATAAAAATGGGGTGCGGATGACATATAAGAAAATGGGTTTTGCATGTGTGTGAGAGAAATAAGCGTTTGTATTGCGTGTGTGAGAAACGACCAGCTGAACATGACGGTTTGTTGTGTGTCTGTGAGAAATGGCAGTGTGTGCTATGAGGGTGTGTGTGCTATTTGAAAAATGAGGGTGTGTGTGCTATGTGAGAAATGAGGGTGTGTGTGCCTTGAAAGAAAACTATTGGTTAGAGCTAAAATTTGGGTACTATTCATGAGGATTCTTATATTTACCCATTGTAAGTCTTTGTTCCCTGGTCTTAGATGGGGGTAGGGCTGGTGGAAGGGGAATTGTGGGCGGGACTTGGTTCTGTGTAGCTAATTTTAGCTGCTATGCCCCGCCCCTTTTTAGTGGACAAACACAGCTACACCTCATAACCAGGACCATCTATATTTATTTTGTTATGTGTTTCTTTCAGTGTTATTACCATTAAATCGTAAATTTGTTGTCATTGTTCAGGTGGTATACACATAGAATCGGCAGCTTAACCTCCTTTCTGCAGTTCAAAAGAATCATACTAGGATTAACCAATTAACTTAGGGTTACCTAAAAATAAAAATTAATTAGGAACCAGTATATATAATTGAAATATGACAAAGCTTTTTCACTCGACTAATAAAATACTTGATTCTTCAAATCATGAACGACTAATATCACATTCAAAACAGCGGTTCTCATCTGATCACAGAAGTTTAGCAATGTTGAGCCTCGTCAGAACTTGAACATGGGTGACCACCTGGGAATATAAGTCACCAGCCACAAACATCATCATCATTATCATCATCGCTCCCTTAACCACTGGGGTTGTTGGGGCACCACGGATGACTTTACAACCAGTTTTCCCAATTTTTCGCTGTTCTCCACTGCCCTCTGGGACTTGCCGAACTCCAGGCCGGTCCATTCCCTGATGTTGTCTTCCCACCTCTTCCTCTGTCTGCCTTGTCGACAGACATCCTCATTACAGGCTTTTATGCAATAACAGTCTACCAAATGAGTACTGAACAAACAAAATAATGGATATCCCCCAGAAGGCACTGCTGCCAGTTGGTCACGTGGTCCGTCCAATATGGCCGCCCCGGTGATGGATGGCGGTGGCTGCTCTCAGGTGGCTGCGGTGTAAATAGAACGAGGTGGGCAGCGGCTTCAGTTTCGCGCGAGACTCGGCGTGGATCACGTGACCTGGGCGTCACGTGGGCAGGGGGAGTGAGGGCGCTGATAGGATGACGAGTGCAGCTCTCTCCTCACCCCCCCCCCCGCCTCCCGCCCCCCGCATCTTGACTGGCAGGCGGCGTCCTGTTGTAGAGGTTCTTATTAATGCAGGTATAGGTTGCCATTCTTTAATCCGACAATTCTTATTAATGCAGGTACAGGTTGCCCTTCTTGAATCAGGCAATTCTTATTAATGCATCTACAGGTTGCCCTTCTTTAATCTGGCAATTCTTATTAATGCATCTACAGGTTGCCGTTCTTTAATCCGGCAATTCTTATTAATGCATCTACTGGTTGCCCTTCTTTTATCTGCCAATTCTTATTAATGCAGGTAGAGGTTGCCCTTCTTTAATCTGACAATTCTTATTAATGCAGGTACAGGTTGCCCTTCTTTAATCGGGCAATTCTTATTAATTCATCTACAAGTTGCCCATCTTTAATCGGGCAATTCTTATTTATGCAGGTACAGGTTGCCCTTCTTTAATCCGACAATTCTTATTAATGCAGGTACAGGATGCCCTTCTTTAATCTGACAATTCGTGGGGAACCGGGTTAGAATAGTTCCCTTGCACCCCCTTGCAGATCGTAAAAGGCGACAAATGGGGCGACTCGTTTGCCGTGAGTTGCAACTCGTGTCGGTGGAGGAAGGGATCCTGGTGCTTGAGGACGGTGAGCAGCAATTGCTCTCACCCATCCAACACCGCACTTTGGCCCCGACTTCACCTAGACGAGTGGTTGGATTGGCCCGGTCCAATCAATCGGCTGGTCACGCCTTGCCCTAGGATAGTAAGTAAATTCATCAAAACAAAACAGATCAAACCTACTATAAAAATGGTTATTGCACAACCTCTGAACTAAAGCTATTCCTAGAAGGCGGTTGCTAATGGGTCAATCAAGTAATGACTGCAGATTCTTTTGCCTCATTATTTGAGTATACCGTCCTTATATCCCTGGTGTGCATCTGACGGATACCGCAGCTCTGCACATCCCCTTGTAGGACTCCGTGGTGGGTGGGGACCAAGGACGACGAAAAATAAGTAAATAAATATGGCAAATAACTACCCCCCCCAAAAAAAGAAGACAAATGGCTGACAACTCGGACTCTGAAAACGACGATCCCATTATAGAAAAAAATTGGCCGCGATTCATTGTGATCGCTTTCACTGACTCGGCTGCCAAGCCCTCTTGCTTTGCCATTGATAAAGGCATCAAGGGGATAGCGGGCACCGTCAACAAGGTCATAAGAATGAAGTCTGGTGATTTTCTGGTTGAGTGCGCAAAGAAGGCCCAAGCCGACAACCTGCAACGTGCAAGCACGTTGGCAGGTGTCGGCATAAAGGCCTCTCCTCACCGTACCCTCAACTCTAGTAGAGGTGTTATCCGAACTAGAGATCTGAGTGAGGTCGGTGAGGATGAGATCGCACTCGAGCTGAAACCACAAGGTGTACAAAACGTTCGAAGGATAACAATAAGGAAAGAAGGTAAGGAAATAAAAACAAACACCTACATCCTCACGTTTAGTACACCAGTGCCGCCCCAGAAACTTAAAGTTGGTTACCTCAGTGTTGGCGTGGATGCTTTTATCCCGAATCCTCTTCGCTGTTTCAAATGCCAAAAGTACGGACACGGAAAGGATAATTGCAAACACGAGGTAACCTGCTTCCGATGCGGCCAGACGGGTCATGACAACACTGATTGTCAGAACCAGGCAAAATGTGCCAATTGCCTGGGTCCCCATATGGCCGTGTCGAAGGATTGTCCTGTTTGGACGAAAGAGAAACATATCCAGCGGGTTAAAACTGAAAACCGGATAAGCTACCCGGAGGCTCGGAAGCAGGTGGAGGGGCTTACCCCTTCACCACTTGCCAAGAGCTATGCCGCGGTGACAAAGCCCGTTACCAGGACAATTGATTGCCAGACGGATTTGACATGGCTGTCGGGAGAGAGGCCCATGGCCCGCTCACCGACCCAGAGTCCGAGTGTAAAGCCAATTGGAAAAAAATCAGAAATGAAGTCGGCCTCTGTTCAGACAGAGACGGCCTCAAGTTCTACACACAAAAAAATTGAAAAAGGAAAAAAAGAAGTAACAAAGAAAAGCGCTTTAGTGCGCGAAGGACCACTATCGGGCCGTATGCCCAAGGGGGCAGCATCCCCCATCCCCACCGGAAATCAATTTTCTGCATTGCAGGATATTGATATGGCTGAGGTTCCCCCGAGCCGCGGCCGTAGCGTGTCCCCCAAGGTGAAACTTGTGGGACGTGTCCCTGTCACGCCGCCAATATGACAGGCACACATATAATACAATGGAACTGCCGAGGTTTTAGAGCAAACTTCAATGAAGTGCGATTGCTTTGTGAGAGGCTTGACCCTCTTGCCCTTTGCTTACAAGAAACCTACATAAAGACTACTGATCAGATTTCTTTAAAACATTACAATATGTATCACTCTTATGCACCGGATGGGGAACGAGCCACTGGTGGCTCATCCATTCTGGTGCGTGAAGATGTGATACACACCCCTATCACCTTAAATACAACTTTTCAAGCAATAGCCATTCGAATCAGTCTAGATAAAACCATTACAATATGCTCCATATATATCCCCCCTAACTCCATATTTTCAACACAAGATTTAGAAACTTTAGCTGATCAGTTGCCTTCCCCCTACATTTTAATGGGGGACTTCAATGCACACAACCCCATGTGGGGTGGTGCAAACACAAACAGCAAGGGCAGGGGAGTTGAGAACTTCCTGAGCAATCGTGCTTTAAGCTTTCTGAATGATGGGTCCCCTACTTATGTTCATCCTGGGTATGGGACCTGCTCTGCAATCGACCTCACTATTTTGCAACCGGGTCTCCTGCTGGACTTCTCATGGAGAGTCTGGAACGACCTTTGTGGAAGTGACCATTTCCATATCGTGATTACGACTAAGGGACCAGCTCGGAACCGGAAGGAACCGAGCTGGCGGCTGAGCAAAGCCGACTGGTCACTGTTCCAGTCACTCGCCCGTGAGAGGTTCGCGGGAGTAGCCCGCAATGATCCTGTTACAGTGAAGACATTCACAGAGATCTTGGGGTCGATTGCAGAGGAAACCATTCCTAAGACCTCGGCATTTCCAAAACATATAACAAATCCTTGGTTTAATGCAACTTGTAAGAACGCTATCAATGAGCGGAAAAAGGCGCAACGTTTGTTCTTCCGGCGGCCTACCGCTGAGAACCACGTTCGTTTTAAAATTCAAAGGGCTCGGGCTCGCCGAATTATTAGGGAGGCGAGGAGGCTGTGTTGGAGACAATATGTCTCCAGCATAACCACTCGCACCCCACTTTCTAAAGTATGGACCATGATCCGGAAAATAAAACAAAAATATGCTGGATCATCGGTCCAACATCTAAAACACAATAATATTCTTTTAACTTCCGTAACTGACATAGCCAACCTTCTTGCCAGTACTTTCTCCCAGAACTCATCTGTGCAAAACTGCCTTCCGGCCTTTGCACAGATGAAGTTGTGCCTGGAAAGACAACCTATAAATTTCAAATCTAATAACACTGAGCACTACAATAGTTTTTTCACAATAGATGAATTAAAGCACGCTTTAAATCGATCGCATGACACTGCAATAGGTCCAGACAAAATACACTACCAATTTTTAAAACACCTCCCACCAGCACCAATAGAACTGCTTCTGCACCTTTTTAATAATATTTGGCGCACGGGAGACATCCCAACCTCCTGGCAAGAGGCCATCATTATTCCCATCCCCAAACCGGGGAAAGACCATAGCGAGCCCGGGAACTACCGCCCGATAACGCTTACAAGTTGCATTTGTAAAACTTTCGAACAAATGATTAACGATCGCCTCGTCTGGATCCTGGAGTCGGAGCACCATCTGACCGACTTCCAGTGCGGTTTCAGGCGGGAGAGGAGTACCATCGAGTCATTAGTTCGAAATGCCTTCATAAACAGAGAACATGTCGTGTCCGTATTTTTCGACCTTGAAAAAGTGTACGACACGACATGGAAGTACGGCATCCTGAAGGATTTGTTCAATATGGGGTTTAGAGGGCGCTTGCCCATTTTCATTTATAAATTTTTATCAAACCGGAACTTTAGAGTTTGGGTCAATGCTACCCTCTCTGATCCTTTTGATCAGGAGATGGGTGTACCTCAGGGTAGCATTCTATCTGAGCCTTTTTGGCATTAAAATTAACAATATAGTAAAATCCATAAAGAGTACTGTATCCTGCAGTCTCTATGTAGATGACTTTTTAATATGTTATAAAGGTAAAAATAGGAACACTATACAACGGCAGCTCCAATTAAACATAAATAGCCTTTCTTCATGGGCAATGGAAAATGGTTTTAGATTCTCCAAATTGAAAACCGTTTGCATGCACTTTTGTCTTTTACAGACTTTGCACCATGAACCTAATTTAACAATTGGAAATGATCCCATAAAAGTCGTCAAAGAGACTCAAGTTTTTAGGAGTCATCTTTGACAATAAATTATCTTTTATCCCTCATATTAAGTATTTAAAGTCCACATGCCTTAAGGGACTGGACATTTTAAAAGTCCTAGCCCACACACAGTGGGGAGCAGATAGCACTGTTCTGCTTCAATTATATAGAACTTTAATACGTTCAAAATTGGACTATGGCTGTATTGTTTATGGTTCAGCCAGGAAATCATACATATCACAGTTAGACACTATACACCATCAAGGCCTTCGGCTGGCCCTGGGGGCGTTTAGAACCTCGCCCATCCAGAGCCTTTATGTCGAAGGCCGAGACCCTTCCCTTAAGAGTAGAAGGCTCAAACTGTCTATGCAATATGCGATAAAATTAAAAGGAAATATTTTAAATCCTGCATATAACTCCATTTTTATGCCACCATATGAATGCCTCTATGAATCAAGGCCAACATACATAAAGCCGTTAGGCCTCAGAATAAAGCCTCATATGGAGGCCCTGAGGGCAAATATACATAACATAGCACTCTCACAATATTCAGATGTTCCTCCGTGGCAGCTGAGGAAACCAAACATCATCCTCCAGCTGGTCATGTCGAAGAAATCTCAGACGCACCCACTTTCATATCATGAAAGCTTTATCGATGTGCGAAGCGCTTTTAGCTCCCACCTAGCCGTTTACACGGATGGGTCAAAGACAGACAACAGAGTCTCTGCGGCAGCAATCGTCCACGGACGTGAATTAGGTACGCGTATTCCAGATCAGAGTTCCATCTTTACTGCTGAGGCACGAGCACTCCTACTCGCGTTAGAGTGCATCGAAACCTCAGCCACTCATAAATTCATCATTTTCACTGACTCTTTTTCCTGCCTTCAGGCTTCAAACAATAGGAAACTGGACCACCCAATACTACTTAAAGTACTCATTAAACTAAACTCTCTTTCAATAGCAAAATTTGACATTTACCTATGTTGGGTGCCTAGTCATGTGGGTATCCCAGAAAATGAGAGAGCAGATCAAGCGGCCACTCGAGCCCTGACTGCTCCTTTGGAACACTGTCATATTCCCCACTCTGATCTGAAACCTACCATTCAAAATACATTTGGTACTACCTATTGAGCAGATAGTTTGGGATGGAACATCTCCAGGGACAACCAAACTCCAAAGTATATTACCACCCTCCGTGATAACGGACTGAACACGCAGAAGTCGCCTGGATCGGGCGACAAAGGCCTGGTCTGTTCTTTACAAAGATGCCATATATGGGACCACTCGTGGATCTAATCACGTTTTTTGCTCAAGGGGGAGCACTACCACGGAATGTAGCGGATGTCAGTCCCCACTGACATTAAAACACATTTTATTAAACTGTGTGGATTTCATGGCCCTGCGCAAACAATTTTACACTGCAAACAACATGCATGACCTTTTTACTAAAGTAAAACAAGAAAAGATTTTAGCCTTTTTGAGGGCAGCTGGTTTGTACCAACTCATATAGGTTTTTAAACAAATTTCATCAGTGAATAATACTATCATTTAGACTTTTATTTAGCTATATGATTGTGAGTTTACAAAATTCATGAGTGTCCATTGACACAAATTGATTGTATGCTTTTACATGTAAAAGCGATGGTTTGAACAAAAACAAACATTTCTCGCCGTGAATATGGCCTATGCTGCCGACACGGCGTAAAGCAACCACCAATCAATCATATTAATGCATCTACAGGTTGCCCTTTTTTAATTGGGCAATTCTTATTAATTCAAGTACAGATTTCCCTTCTTTAATCTGACAATTCTTATTAATGCAGGTACAGGTTGCCCTTCTTGAATCGGGCAATTCTTTTTAATGCATCTACAGGTTGCCCTTCTTTAATCTGGCAATTCTTATTAATGCATTTACAGGTTGGGCTTCTTTAATGTGGCAATTCTTATTAATGCAGGTAGAGGTTGCCCTTCTTTAATCCGGCAATTCTTATTAATGCATCTGCTGGTTGCCCTTCTTTAATCCGCCAATTCTTATTAATGGAGGTAGAGGTTGCCCTTCTTTAATCAGGCAATTCTTATTAATGCATCGACTGGTTGCCCTTCTTTAATCCGCCAATTCTTATTAATGCAGTTAGAGTTTGCTCTTCTATAATCCGGCAATTCTTATTAATGCAGGTACAGGTTTCCCTTCTTTAATCGGCAATTCTTATTAATGCATCTACTGGTTGCCCTTCTTTTATCTGCCAATTCTTATTAATACATCTACAGGTTGCCCCTCTTTAATCCGTCAATTCTTCATTCAAAACGTGCCGGACCACCGTAGTTGCTGAAGTATGGAATGCCTGATTAAAGAGGTACAACTTGTATAACCCGTAGTTACTCCAGCAGCACTGCCTAACAACCCTTTAAGCAAAAATGTTGGAAGGCTGGGTTGCAGAAACAACTTCATGATTTTGCAATCTAATAATAGTAATATGCTAAATATTTTACTCAAATACCTATCTTATCTATATAAACCCTCTAGGCAATAAGGTTAGACAAATGCAGAGTTGGGCTGAGTTCTTTATTAGTTCTCTGGCTGGGACTATGCCCTACCTCAAAAGAAAAATGTGATCGAAGTGACAATGATTTACATTAATTCCGCACCGTGCAGTTGGCGCCCCATTCGTGTGTCCCCTACTCTATGAAACCTTTTCGATGAATAGTATGCTGCACACTGAGATAGTGTTGGATTGATTGGTCTTTGGAGTTTTGCGTCCTGGCAACATTTAAGGTCATATGAGGACGGATACCGACTTGTGTCAGTGCTTCAAAGTAAACTAAGGTAGATAATAACAATCAATTTAATATATTTATGTAAGAAAAATGACAGAAACTCAAATCAGCGGACTATGGAATGGCCAGACGGGATGGCCAAATGAGTTAGAGCGTCCACCTCCCGTGTTGGTAGATTGTTGGATTGTAGGTTCCTATCTTGGTCGAGTCAAACCAATGACCTTAAAATTGATACTTGTCGCTTCCTAGCCAGACACTCAGCATTACTAGGATAGGGCAAGGAGCAGTGGAATGAGGAAGACCAGTCGTCTGCGACTGAAATCTCCCCTGCTTAAATAACTAATGTACAAAAACAAAAAATGCAAAACAATTATCTAGTCGGATACAGTAGGAGGAGGTGTCTTGTTTCGATACAGCAGGCTGAAGATTGAGCTGTTATCACATGACTTTAGATATTTCACATATATCAGAGGGTGTGGAAATGGTCTATTACCTCCGTCAAAATGGGGTTGCTTTCTAGGAGGTAGGCAGAGCAGCCACAGGAGGAAGGAATACGTGTTTTCTTCGATGATCCTTGCGTTTCTCTGCTATCTATAGGCAATTTTTCAGTGCATAAACTGGATTTATCTCACGTCGTTGGCTCTCTGATGATAGGACACCTGCTATGTCAGGACAACTTTGGGCTGAATAAAGAGTTGTCCTTTGAAGATCGGTAGGCCTCCTACTGCGTAAAGTACATTTGTTGCATTTGACTGTTCTTGAGATGTTGGGAAGATATTGGTCTGAATACAGAGTTGTCCTTTGAAGACATATTACTGCACACTCATCACCATTTCATTATAAGAAAAAAGAGAATAAGATTGCACGGAAATAATAATAATAATCAATACACATCAATCTTCTCGAAGAAGGTTGGCTGCAATGGACCTCCATCTCTTCCTGTCATTCGTTCCTCTCACGCATTCCGCATAGCTCATTGCTATCCACTCAGTGATGTTGTCCATCCATGTTGTTCTTCTCCCTCTTAGTCTTTTCCCTTCTATCTTCCCTTCCAGTATTCTTCTCTGTGATTCCTGGTGTCGTACCATGTGGCCAAAGTATTTAATTTTTCTGTTTTTGATCGTTTGTATTATCTGTCTCTTTATTTTCATTCTTGTTAGGACCTCCACATTGCTTATCATTGCTGTCCATGGAATTTTTAACATTCTTCTGTATTGCCACATTTCAAATGCCTCGAGCTTTGTTGTTATTAATAATACATATAGTGTGTCTTTATTAGGATTTGTTTCATTGAGGATTTGACAGACAGACAGACAGACAGACAGAACTAAAATAAAAACCATTGTTAGGCTATGAACATCTCTACTAAGTAAAATGATACAAGGCACTCACAATAACATGAAACCTAAATACATATTTAATGAGGCACTCAAAGGTAATATATTGAAACAAATCTAAATAAATGCCTAAGCTTTCAAAATGTATTGTTGTTCATCGCATTAGAAACTTTAAAGTACATACTATTTCAATTATCATTAGTTGTCCTGAGATAAGTTGCACTACACAACAATTGTCCAACCACGATCTTATGTAACTAACACAAATTTATGCTTATTACATGATAATATTGAGTTATATAAACAAATGAGCAAAGCCTGCACACATATTACAGGTATTCTGAGTTTCACTGGTCCCTCAGTAAGGACTGAAGCTGTGACCCAGCATGCTGGGTAGTCCGAGTTCCACTGGTCCCTCAGTAAGGACTGAAGCTATGAACCAGCATGCTGGGTAGTCCGAGTTCCACTGGTCCCTCATGAAGGACTGAAGCTGTGACCCAGCATGCCGGGTAGTCCGAGTTCCACTGGTCCCTCATGAAGAACTGAAGCTGTGACCCAGCATGCCGGGTAGTCCGAGTTCTACTGGTCCCTCAGGAAGGACTGGAGCTGCGACCCAGCATGCCGGGTAGTCCGAGTTCCACTGGTTCCTCATGAAGGACTGAAGCTGTGACCCAGCATGCCGGGTAGTCTGAGTTCCACTGGTCTGTCAGGAAGAACTGAAGCTGTGACCCAGCATGCCGGGTAGTCCAAGTTCCGCTCGTCCGTCAGGAAGAACTGAGGCTGTGACCCAGCCCCCTACTTTACAGCTTCAGCTTACATGGTGAAAGGTCGGCGAAGTGATGAATATACATACACTAAAGCCGTGTTCACACGGGAAAAGTTTAAATCGATTTAGACAAGGTGAATTATTTAAATCGATTTAGAGGCCGGTTCACCCGGGCAGTACTTGGGCCGAAAATCAATATCAGCGCATGAGCAAGTCCATACTAACCAGCACCAGTTTCGTTTAGTCGACGTCGGCACGAGAGAGTGTGGGTTTGACCTAGATATGTATGGACTGAATCATATTGGTTTGGAACGGTCAAAACTTCTGCTGGGCAGTGAAAACCTTAAAATAAATCACGAAAAAAATATCTGTGGCCAGCTAGCGGTTTCATAGACCAAATTATATAATATGCGCTTTTGATCGACTGGAAAATAAACAAACTCAGGTCTGGACTGCACATGCGTGTGACGTCCTTAAACCGGCTCATAAAATCCACTTGCGTTCACACGGGCGATATAAGTCGAATCATAAAATTTGGTTCATATAAACCACCTACTTAGGTGGTTTATAAAATCCGAATTATATGATTCGATTCAAGCTTAAACCGCCTCAGCCGCGCGTTCACACACCAAATGTGAGCCGAACTATACAAGTCGATTTTTATGATTCGAATTAACTGCCCCGTGTGAACACGGCTTATGATACACAAAGTGGTATTTTATATAATGTGAAATATTTGCTAATATAATTATGTTGCAATCTACATTAAAACCAAATATATGGCAACTACCGTACCAAATTTGGTCATGAGGAGGTATGTGGCTGGTTATAGGTAGAAATTGAGTTCGGAGTATATGGTTTGTACTGAAAGATAGTGGTGAGAGGGAAAGCTATCCAACTTCCGGTATTTACCGGAAGTTGTGACCCGGCTTACTGGGTCCTTCCTGAGGGACCAGTTGAACTCGGCGGAATGCACTTTTTGGGTATTTAGGGATTTACATCTGCGGAAGATATTTAGTCAGAGCAGGAAGCACACGATCTATGAACACTCACTGAAGAATTGCGATGTGTACATGTATGTCTGGGTGTAATGTTTAGAAAAAGGCAGTTCTATCAGTAATGGTAATGGATATTAGTAATGCATATTGTAGTCTTGGTTGTTTATCGCAGCAGACGACATTTAGTTATCAGAAAACGATGTTCAGTGATACACACGCAGCATGAACACCATGTTGTGTTATAGTCTCGTCTGGGACAACCGGGCATTGTTGTTATACTGTGCTTTAACCAAGCAGACACACTGATAAGAAGGCGCGTGATAGTCCGAGCACTGACCGAAATAGTTCTTTTAACATAACAGATACATAATGCGATGATCTTGAGCTTGTAGCATATATATTATTCATGTGATGTATAACGCATTATGCGAGTATAAAGGTGCGGAAAAGAACTACTTCATTATTATTATTATTAATTGTATTCAGTTGCTTCCCTGTTCGCCTTTCTGTACCTCCCCAGTGTGACTGATGGCGTCAACTCCAGCTGTCACTCTACCTAAAGGCCCTGTCACACTTTACCGGATTGAGGAAACGGATTGAAACGGAACAAATTCTGTTGCTATCCAGCAAAGTCTGGTTTGTGTCAATTCCATATCCATTGATATCCATTGATATCCAGCCCGATCCGTTATAAGTTTTCAGCATGCACAAAACTTGTAATGGATTGCGCCGGACTGACCTATGTGGTTATTATCCATTACCGTCCGTTCCCTGTCTGTTTCCCGTCCGTTCCAGTCCGATACCTGTCCATTCCCATCCGTTACTGTCCATTCCCATCCATTCCCATCCATTCCCGTCCATTCCCGTCCATTCCCGTCCATTCCCGTCCATTCGCGTCCATTCCCGTCCGCTACCATCTGTTACCATCTGTTACCGTCCGTTCCCATCCATTACATATTCATTACACATTGGTTGCTGTTCGTTATAGTTCTTTTTGTATACTGAATTGTCCATTGATCGTTAGATACATTATTGTTACTGTCTGTTACCGTCTGTTACCCGTCCGTTACCATCTGTTACCCTCCATTATCGTCTGTTACATAATTGATACATTTCAAGTCCGAATCACACCGGATTAGAATATTTAGTCTGTTTCAATCCGTTTCCTCAATGCGGTAAAGTGTGACAGGGCCTTAACGTGCGATGGAACCTCACTCGCACTGGAAGATTTTTATATGGTCAAGCTAACTTATGATATTAAACGATTTTAGCTTACTTCAAGATTAACCTTAACTCTGACTCTTCAACTTCATCTCGGCCATGTAAGTCCTGTGTCCTTTAGCTTAGAGTAATTTATATTTAATAGGAACATTTTGGAGATATATTATATTATTTGATAAGTGCAAAATAAATGTTGATGAGCACATGGAATTGCTAGACAGGCTTTGTTGACCAGCTTTCGAACCGAGTAGCCTAAAGGCCCAGTCACACGAGGCCAGCATTTGCTTACGATCGATCTGTGAGGATTTTGCAATTAAATTACGACCATCTTACGACCACCTTATGACTAATCGGCGAATGCTCGGCGAGTGATCGCTGACTGATCGCCTACCATTTCATCTTTTTTGGTCGCAAGGAGATTGTCGCTGCTGCACCAACAATCGCCTTACGACCTCTGGCGTCTCCACCGATCGCCGACCGGTTGGCGATTATTCGCCGACCGATCGCTGTCTGATCTGCGACCATAATAGCAGTACTCAAGCATCACATGAGGCATTTTGCAGTTAAATTATGACCATCTTATGACCATCTTATGACCACCTTATGACAACCTTATGACAACCTTACGACTAATCGCCGAGCGATCGCCGACCGATGCAATGTGGTGCATGTACGATGACGTCACAATGTCACCTCATGCATCATTGTTGATATGGTGACATATTAAATAGTTTGTAGCAAATTGTTTCAATTTTGTCGCAATGGGATCACAGACTTTTGGTCGTGGATCGATCGTAAGCAAACGCAGCCCGTCGTGTGACTGAGGCATTATACACGAGCAGCAAACTGCAATACATGTTTACTGAGTGCACCAGCACCTAAACTAAGTCAAAGCCTTGCCTTGGCATCAACTTCTGTTTAGTCAGATTCCTATCTGCTCACGCCTCCTTGGTCAGAACCTCTCATTACTGTGACCCAAGCCAGTAGTGAGATGGAAGAATGTCTAGTCTGCACATGCCTTCTTAGTCAGAGCCTTTCATTACACGTTAACGTCTAGCCACAGGGATTCAAGCCATCGGTGTGATGGAAGATAGTCTAGTCAGACTCCTATATGTTCCTGCCTCCTTGGTCATTACCCGTCACCTTCGAACCACCAGGATTGAAACCATCGATGTGATGGAAGGTAGTTTAGTCAGATTCTAATCTGCTTATATTATGCCTCCTTGGTCAGAGCCTTTCAATACTCATCAACTTCTGACCGCCGGGAATCAAGACGACAGTGTGATAGAAGAGAGTCTAGTCAGACTCTGATCTGTTCCGGCCTCCTTGGTCAGAGCCTTGCATTACCCGCAGCTTCTGACCACCGGGACCCAGGCCGGTGGTGAGACTTCAGGAGTACCATGCCCTCGCTCGAGCATCTCGGTGGTGAGGCTGAGTGGCAGTGATGAGTGGCTACACACGCAGACACATCCGGCTCTAAGTGGGCAGTGGCCACTGAGGTGCTCGGTCACAGGGTAAGCACTGCCTTCCGCTGAGCATGCGCAGTAAACTGGCAGTAGACAGCTCAGTACAATATCAAGTACAACCTCTCTATACCGACCTCTCCACAGATCGACCACTCCCCTATGTCGATCGCTTTATTTGGGTCCCAACAATACCATTGTAAGGATATTCTAACTCTCTAAACCGCCCACCTCCCTAAATGGACGACGTAGAGTCGGTCCCATGGTCGGTCGATTTAGAGAGGTTTTACTGTACATCACACAGGACTGACAGTGCAGAGAGGAAGTTGAAGAGACAGACTTAAAGTGTGAGTTTATCTTGAACTAATCTAAAATTGTTTAATGTCATGAGTTATACAACAATTTGAAGAGTGAGAGTAAAAGCATAAGTTCATCTTGAACTAAGCTAAAATTGTTTATTGTCATAACTTTCATACAGCAATTTGAAGAGTCAGAGTTAAAGTATAAGTTCATCTTGAACTAAGTAGAATTGTTTTATGTCATAAGCTATACAACAAGTTGAAGAATCAGAGTAAAGTTCTCCCCCCCCCCACCCCCTTTTTTAATTTGTTGCTGTTCCTCTGTTATTTCCAGTCAACCATATACAATGACAGAGACAGTCCAAATAAAAATGTAAAATTTAAGAGCTAAATGCAATGGGATTGATCCCACTAGTTCACTGGTCACAGCTGGTCCAGTGTATTATTAACTACCCCACCCCAACAACATAATTCATAAACTCACATAACTAACTACACTAGAGGTACACTAGAATATTTCTAACAAACTGACATTTAAATACTGCTTGCCTAACTGCAACTGAACATTAAAACTTACTACAACTTTACCAACTGAATACAGAAGATAACTTCTGCTTACATTCTAATTACTATGTAAATACTCACATTGATCTGACTAATATTGATCTAGTTATATGACACTAACTACTGTTACCATATTGCTATGGAACTTTGAGTTACAGAATTTCATTGTGTTACATGCTGCAAATTGTGTATTCAACAGTTATTGTATACCTTATTCTATATACCTTTTGTGTAAATAACCCTGAATTGAAAAATGGCTGGAAGACCAGTGCTTCGGCACTGACAAAAGAATTATTCAGCAGAATAAACATATTTACCAACAAAAAAAGAAAAAAAATATAAGTTCATTTTGAACTAAGCTAAAATTGTTTAATGTGTTAAGTTATACGGCAATTAGAGTCAGAGTTAAAGTATAAGTTCATCTTGAACTAAGCTAACATTGTTTAATGTCATTTAAGTTTTACAGCTTTTATATGAATTCCATTACATATGTTCTAAGGCTGTATCCTTGCAGCATGTCAGCAACGGTCATTTATAAAATGAACCAACTGACAATGGATGGGTATGATATCCACCTGTGCTGGGTGCCTGTCCATGCCGACATACAAGGAAACGAACGAGCTGATCGGGCTGCGAAGAAGGCCCTGAACTGTGATCTTGAACCCTGTCTGATCCCTCACTCTGATCTGAAACCACTAATAGCCACCCAAATGGCAACATGAGGGGGATGAAAACATTAATAAACTTAAAGAAATTGAACCATCTGTGGGAAAGCCACCACAGACTCATGCAGGAGGTCGGCGGGACCAAGTGGTCCTTAGCCGCTGCCGTATTGGCCACTCCTGGCTTACACATGCTTTTCTGCTCAAGGGGGAACCTCCCCCTGAATGTATTGGGTGTCAGTCCCCACTGACACTCAAACACATTTTACTAAGTTGCGTTGATTTTTTGGCCCTGCGCCAACGGTTCTACACTGCAGACAGTATGCATGACCTTTTTACTAAGGTAAAACAGGAAAACATTTTAGCCTTTTTGAGGGCAGCTGGACTGTACCACCTTATATAGTTTACTAAATGGATTCTATCAATTATTAATAAAACTTTTCTTTTTCTATGGGAATTTGTTTCCCTTGACCACAAATATATGATTGTGAGCTTTCTAATTTAATTAGTGTCTATTGGCACATACTTGATTGTCTGCTTTTACATGTAAAAGCGATGGTTTGAACAAAAAGCAAACATTTCTCGCCGTGAATATGGCCTATGCTGCCGACACGGCGTAAAGCAACCACCAATCAATCAATCAACCATGCAGCATGCAATTGATTGATTGAAAACGCTTGAGGTGTAGGTGTCGCCCTCTATATGGTCAAGTGAAACCCTTTTCCCACACACATATTTACTTTCTCATCACCGTTCCTTGAATCCACATCTTATTCTCATCCCTGTACTTCTTTTGAATATCAGGACATTTTAGAATATGTTCATGCAGATCCCTCAGCACAACGCACATGATTGAGAACTGATGGTGTCTTCCTTTTAGATCCAGTACTATTCCGACTATTTTACATATTGCGCAAGACCTATTACGTACATGGAAGTGCATTAATGGGATTTCAGCTTAATGGAATTGTTAGCATAATGAAATCTCAGCTGAACACTGATTTCGGTTAACTGACGACAGTTTGTTGGATCATCAGGTTGGTTAGCGCACAGCATTATTCAACACACACTACACCCGCCATCCAACTCCCGGCCCAGTGCTTCAATGTTGGAAACTGCTCAGACTCCATACCAAACTCTGGTGTGTTTCAGCCGTGGATCGAACCCACGACCTGCAATACAACGTATTAGGCCATCCCGTCTGTTTTTAGAACGCACTTACTGACACAATAGCAGAAATATGGGAATTCATAGAAAGCTATTTTACTGTATGTAGTACCTGTCTTCAAAGACCAGCCCTCTGCATTTAAACCAATGTTGTCCTGACATACCAGGTGCCCTGTCATTGGATCAGCAATCAAAAGAAGGGTAACAGTTTGTTCATTGAACAATTGTCTGAACATGACATCAGGCACTCGCCAATCACAAAGTTACTCAAGACATATACTGAAAAGCTGTAGAATGTTCCATGGGTTCGAACCTTTGTTGAGTCAAACCAATGACTTAAAAATTGATACTTGTTGCTTCCTAGCTAGGCACTCGGCATTATTAGGATAGTGCAAGGACTGGTCGGCTCATTGTCAGGATAATGTGATTGAGTGGGATATCAGGTCATGGTGCTGGTGGTCTAGTCTCCCAGTGGAACAGCACTATAAATTTGCCGTGAGTGTGCACTGTCACAAGTCGGTACCTGTCCTGATATTACTTTAGATGTTGCCAGTATGAAAAACTCCAACAACCAACCAATCCGGTGATGTCTGTAAACATCTCACTACACTTTGAGAACATTGTCGGTGAATTGTTAGGAAACCAAGGAAGTCTCACACGGCAGAGAGGTTTCAAATGACGCATAGCCTTTCTGTAGCCTTAGGGGTTTGTGGGACTACAGCCTGATGGGGCGCAGTAGAGAACCAACGATGTCCACATCATATAGCTTTGTTTGTTGGATGTTTACGTCCTGGCAACAGCTAAGGTCATATCAGGATGGGTACCGACTTGTGACAGTGCACACTCATGGCAACTTTAATAGTGCTTCCCTACTGGAAGACCTGGCTACCGGCACCATGACCCGATATCGCACACAGTCACATTATCCTGACACTGTGCTAACCAGCCCTTGTCCTATCCTATTAATGCCGAGTGCCAGGCTAGTAAGCGACAAGTGTCAAGTCATTATAAGTCATTGGTTTGACTCGACCGGGAATCGAACCCCGATCTCCCGCACGGGAAGCCTGCGCTCTACCGATTCAGCCACTGCGTCCGGTTCGCCGTCACTGAAGACATAAGATGTACGCCAGGTTATCCCCCAAAAAAAAACCGCGGTTTCAGCATTTGCTTTCTTTTATTTGGTAGAAAATTGTATTCATCTGAACGCAAGCTTTCCTGAGCCGCGAGGCACTGGTCTTCCAGCCACGCTTAATTTAGGTCATTTCCACAATTACAAGAACAATTTTAAGATAATAAAATATTTGTATTACATTCCGCTAATTAAGTTAGCATTACTCATGTTTCACGGTAGGACTATAGCTTAAATTACCTTATACATGTATACCTAGATGGCTGTAAAATAGCATGGGTTGATGACCTTGGCGCTAAAAGAAAGAACAACTTTATTCACTGAATGAAATGTCATTAGTAAAAAAAGTGCATCTTTTTGTTGTTGTTGGTATATTAGTTGTTTAAGCAGGGGAAATTTCAGTCACAGATGACTGGTCTTCTTCATTCCACTGCTCCTTGCTCTATGTTAGTAATGCCGAGCGTCTGGCTAGGAAGCGACAAGTAACAAATTTTAAGTCATTGGTTTGACTCGACCAGGATTCGAACCCACGATCGCACGATCTAGCAACACTGGAGACGGACGCTCTACCTCATTCGGCCATCCCAGAGGGATCATCATATCTGATGAAGAATAAAGAAATAAAAAGATGCTGCATTTCACGAGAAGTTATATTTACCGAGGAAATGGTAACCCGGATGGAGTAAATACTGCATTCGTATTCATATCCGCCTGGGGAGGGGAACCCCCACAGTAAAGGGCCTATCACACTATGACGTACGGCATCAGCACGTGCCCAACATACGATAATTTGCCAGTACGCTGGCATTCGGCAAACTTTTCAGGGGTACACACAACATACACACAACGTACACACAATCTACATAACGTATGCAGAACGTATCTCTGACCTATTGCTAGCGTATGAGACTGTTCGCAAAACGTTCGCAAATTGCTCACATATGCTCACGATATGCTGACCAACGTTACATACGTTACTTCATCGCTACAAGTGCATCATATACATTAAGTACCCTGGAGATACTGCAGGCATACGTTCAAAGTACGTTAGGAGTACGTAATGCATCGGTTGGCTGCACGTTCCCAACAGGCTGAATGTATGGATAACGTGTTCCAACCTATCTCGACCTACCCCATACGTGTGCATAACTTACGAGCATATGAGAAACGTATGAGCCATATGGCAACATACGTTGAAGATTTTGAACATGCACAAACATTTTTTAGCCGCTCGACCTATGCCGACCTATGATGACCTAAGATGCCGTATCCCGAGCGTACTCGACGTATGCCCAACGTATACGTAGCATATGACGTATGCTGACGTGTTGGTCGAAAATCGCATACGTCGGCATACGCTAAGGCCGTAGGTCGTAGTGTGACAGCCCCTTTCCGGGGCAAGGATGTAGACTGGGAGGGGGATGGAGGAGATGGGGGGGGGGGTACTGGTACCTAAAGTCTACGTCACTTCAAACCCCCTCAATATGTCAATTCCGCAACACAAATAATTAACCATCTTTCTATATATTAGATACCAGAAGACACTACAAAATTGACAATAGCCTCTAATAAGGGACACCTTCCCCCAGGTGTCTGCCCTACATACACGCCACCACTAAATCTCCGCGTTATTGTACTAATATACCCTGCCTAGTCACCTGCGGAAATACCTGTCTACAATGTAATGTAGAAAGATGCAAGACCAGTGCCTCAGTGCCTCAATGCTGGAAAGAAAAGTATGTTCTGATGAATAAATTATTTTACCAACAACAAAAATATCGGATTCACAATGACCCGATATGTAAGATGCCTCTATGCACTTGTATTTTCATATTACGGGCACTTAGCCTAGATTTCAGGCCAACATTTGCCATATTAAAAATATCCTATATTGCATATCAAATATCCCATGTCACCTCAAAAGTCACAATGTTTGTAAACTTAGCATTACAAACTGGCTAACATTTACCATATTACAACAACAACAAGTTCACATAACAATCTACCACATTGCGACATCTCCAAACCACCTGAGTATTTGTACAACACCCGTTTCCCTCTGTCCCTAGCGGGCACGGTGGCCTAATCGGTAGAGCGCGGGCCTCGCATACGGAAGGTTGGAAGTTTGTTTCCGGTGTCGCAGTTTCCGCCGTCTGCCAGTTTCAGTGGTAAGCCTACACTCAAATGCATTGTCAATGGCCGTGAGCAATCTTCATATAGAAAAAGTGAAATATCTCTAAAACCACACCACCTAGAAACAAATCGCTTGGTACACATATAGAAAACATCTTTACCAAAAAGATGATATCAAATGTAGAAGGTTAGGGTTCTTGATTTCTATTAGTTTTGAATAAAACTAATGTTTTGCACGGCGCGTACCGTCAAACTCAAGGCATTGTCAATGGTCGTGAGCAATCTTCATACAGAAAATACAGAAAAAGTGAAATATCTCTAAAACCACACCACCTAGAAACAAATCGCTTGGTACACATATAGAAAACGTCTGTACCAAAAACATTATATTAAATTTATAAGGTTAGTGACGATGCTGTTCGATGTTGATGCATGTGCAGAAGCGATACGTACCGTGGAAACTGGCAGACGGCGGAAACTGCGACACCGGGTTGAGTCAAAGCAATGACTTTATAATTGATACTTGTTGCTTCCTAGCCAGGCAGTCAACATTAATAGCACAGGGCAAGGACGGGTTAGCTCTGTGTCAGGATAACATGACTGAGTGGGATATCGGGTCATGGTGCTGGTCGCCTGATTTCCCAGTGGGGCAGCACTATAAAAGTCACTATGAATGTGTACTGTCATAAATTGGTACCCGTCCTGATATGACCTTAGATGTTGCCAGGACGTGAAACTTCAACAAGCAAATCCGTCCGCTTCCCTCCAGTTTCATGTGTACCGGAAGTTTGCGTCACCCCATCATACTACGTCACAATAAACTTCACATCCGGCATATCAAGTTACCCTGCAGAGCTCAACCCTACCCCGCAAAACCCCCTGCACTCATACGGGACAATGCAAATATACAACCAGCAAAAAAGTTAACACCAACAACAAAAACGATGAAAATGGGCAACCGTACTCGCTCTGAACCTGATCTAACTACAAAATAAAAACACAAAACATTGGTTTGCTCGGCAGGAAGATCACCCCTTTGGGAAACCTTACAGTCACCTTACTACATGTTTGTGGTTAAACTCAACTCAATATTTTTAAATAGCGATCTGCGAGTCAACTCCGGAATGTTACTCACATCCTGCTCACAATCTGCTCACAACTTGCTCGAGTTAATAAATCTACGCAAATTAATAACTGGGGTGAGCATTACATGCGGCTACAGTTCTTAGTTATCAGGTTTGAGCTCTTGATAGAAATGAGAATTGGTAACTAAATGGAATACAGTCGGGTCTGACACAAATGCGAATTCTCCCCAGCGCTACCGGTTTGTACTGACCTTGCAAAATGGCGGAGTATATAACTTCTGGCAACTGTTCCCAAAGATCTGAGAATCCAATATCTGTAAGTAAACAACCAGCACAAGTCGCTACCTAGCCTGATGCTCGGCAGTAATAGCAATGGGCAACGACTGGTTAGCTCAGTGTCATAATAATCTGACTGAGTTGGATTTTGGATCATGGTACCGACAGCCTGGTGTCTCCCAGTGGAGCAGCACTATAGGTGTGGCATCAGTGCCCGTCCTGGTATGACCATATATGTTGCTAGGACATACAACCCAAAGCTAGGTAGTAATACAAAGCAGAAGTCAACAGTAATATGAGCAATAAAAAGCCAACTACTAAGAAACCAAACATTAGAAAATGTAGACCATTACAAATATCTAAGTCTTGAGTTGGACAGCCAACTAAACTACAACCTATGTATAAACAAAATTATCCAAAAGGTAAACCACAAACTGTGGCTATTTGCAAAGCTAAGAGACTACATGACACAAGAAATGTCAATAAAAATCTTCAAAGGCATGGTGCTCCCCTATTTTGACTCTGGAGATGTAACCTACATTGGTGCGAAAAAAGAACAAATTGCAAATACTGCAGAACAGAACCCTAAAAATCTGCCTCAGAGTAGACAAGCTGCACCCAACCTATGACATACACAAAAGAACCAAAGTAAAATGACTAGAGAATAGGAAAATAATTAATTTGAAAATATTAGCATATAGCTGTAGTCAAAACAATAAACTCCTAACAAAACCGCAAAGGGCTACTAGAGCAAACAATGCACCAACACTGATGCGCGAAAAGGAAGAAGGCAAGGCTGGGGTGGAAATAGAGGCATTTATTTGCGCCTCAGACAGGCAGAGTATACAGAGGAATGAAAAAGAGGCTAGTGAAGAGCAGCAGTAAAGAGGCTCATAAGGAGCAACAATGTAATGTAAGTAGAACAATAAATGGAAGAAAGGTACAGAGGCTCATGAGGAGCAACAGCAAGGAGGGCTCATGAGGAGCAGTGAGGAAATGTACATGATAAATAAAAGTTCAGTTCGAGTCAAATGTCAGTAGATGAGTGAGGGGGTGCCGAGGAGCCCTCCACCGCTGGAAGAAAAGAGTATAAGGAAGAAGATGGGTGGGTGGGTGGAGGGAAAAGAGAAGGGAGTTGGAATGGTGGCAGGAGGTGAGGGCGAGTGCTGAGGGAGGCCGGCGGGCGACCTTATAAGGGAAGAGGGGGGGGGCGACAGCAGGTGAGGTGTGAATGCTGCCGGCCCGGGGGAGGGGGAGAGGTGGCGAGCATCGGGCGTCGGGTGAGGGTCGAATGCTGCGCAACACGGGGCCAGGGGGAGGTGGCGGCGCGTGGCGGCGTCGGGCGAGGTGAGAAGGCAGCGCGACAGCGCGGGGTGGGGGAGGGTCTCTTCCTATCCTCGCATCGAACGTAATGCTATGCATTACGACAGATTCGCGAAAAGGAAGAAGGCAAGGCGGGGGTGGAAATAGAGGCGTTTATTTGCGCCTCAGACAGGCAGAGTATACAGAGGAATGAAAAAGAGGCTCGTGAAGAGCAGCAGTAAAGAGGCTCATAAGGAGCAACAATGTAATGTAAGTAGAACAATAAATGGAAGAAAGGTACAGAGGCTCATGAGGAGCAACAGCAAGGAGGGCTCATGAGGAGCAGTGAGGAAATGTACATGATAAATAAAAGTTCAGTTTGAGTCAAATGTCAGTAGATGAGTGAGGGGGTGCCGAGGAGCCCTCCACCAAAAAAAGGCGGAGAGGGCTCGCGGCGCGCCCGAGGGGGCGAGGCGGGGGAGTAGGGTGGACCGGCAGAGAGGGCGCACCGCGTCAGGGGTCAGGTTCCCTCTGGGGGCGGCGAGTGTCCGACGCCTGCGTCGACAGGGAGCGGGCGGCCAAAAAAAGAGGAGGTCCGCTCCTTGGCGAGATCCGGTGAGGAGGTCCGACGAGGGTCGAGCAGGGGGGCAGCGAAGTCCTCAGGGCTGGGTGGGGTGGCGGTCGGGGTCGGGTCGGGCGGGTTGCTGAAGGCGGTGTCGTGGGGGTCGGCGACTGTGATGTCGGCAGAGGGCTCCTCGTGAGGCTGGGCTGTGGTCTGAGGCGTGATGTCCGAGGTGATGATCCCCGGCTGTGACTGGGCGGCGCTGCGATCGGTTGTCGCTGGGAGGTTGTCGGTGGAAGGCGGTGTCGTGAGGGTCGGCGGCTGTGATGTCGGCAGAGGGTTCCTCGTGAGGCTGGGCTGCGCTGTGGTCTGAGGCGTGAGGTCCGAGGTGATGATCCCCGGCTGTGACTGGGCGGCGCTGCGATTGGTGGTCGCTGGGAGGTTGTCGGTGGAAGTCGCGGGGCTGTCGGCAGTGGTGAGGGTGAGGCGCCGGGAAGGGCCCCCTGGGCCGGCCCGGGGGGAGGCCGGCGGATCAAAAATCCGCCGAGGTAGGGGGGGGGTCTGGCGCTCACGGGCTTGTTTCGTCATGCAATCGGCCTCGCTGTGCATAGTTAGGATGCGCCGCACGTTGGCGCAGTAGGCACAGACGTGACGGCGCCTGTCCCCCGCCTCGCCGTGGGCCTCCCCGACGGGGGCCCGATCGCACGAGGCGGGGTCGCGGTTCCAGGCCGGGCAGGGGGCCCCGTGGGTGTGCCTGTTGTAGGTGGCGCGGGCGTCGACTTGGGCTCGGGGCAAGTGTGCGCCTCGGTGCGGAGGGTCGAGTGGGCGGGCTGGGGTGCTGGCGGCTTGGTGGTCGGGCATGGCGATGCACTCGACCCTCAGGAGGTTGAGTGGTACCGGGTCATGCCACCCGTGGGGGAGCCTTCCGTCCGCAATCCAAGTGAAGACGGTCTCGGAGTATCGACGGACGGTCGGCCATCCCGGGACAGTGTAAGGTGGTGGTGGTGGAGTCCCTGGGCGGAGTGGGCAGGGAAGTCGGGGTGGTCAATGAGGGTGAGAAGGGCGAGGTTATACTCGTCTTTCGTTGCCTCGCCCCTCTTCACCGGTTTTCTTTCAGGCCCCCTCTCTACCAGATCCGATGGGAATATGTAGTCGACCGGGATACCTTGGCACCTCACGGAGCGTCGCGCCTCGGCGGAGGCCAGGATATCCCGGACGGCGTCGGCCGCGGAGACGGGGGAGTGCCGCGTCGGTTCTTGGTGGTAGGCCGTCGACGTGGCAGGGGGTGCTTGTGTAGGAAGATGGCGGTACCTCTACTCTGGGTGAGCCGCCCCGGGGAGAGTTCCCTAACGCGGGGGCGGGGGCCGGGCTCCGGCGGCGGCGCGCGCCCGAGGTGCAGATGAGGGGGGCCTCTGGTGCGGGCCGGGCCTCCCCGGCCTCCAGGGCTTCCATCTGGGCGTGAATGTCGGCGGCGGTCTGGCGCACGTCGGCGGCAGTCTGGCGCTGCGCAAGCTGGAGGTGCTGGAGGGCTTCCAGTATTGCCGAGGTCTCGGTGCCCGAGGGCCGGTCTGAGGGTGCCGCGGGAGACGCCGAGGCTGAGGCCGGAGACTCGTCCCGCCGGGGCGTTGAAGATGGCCCCGGGGTGCGGGGGGCGGCGGTCCGGGAGCCCTTGCGTCCTCTTCCTTTTCCTTGAGGCATGGTGTAGCCTGAGGTGAAGCAGCGGTCCGAGGTGGAGACGGATGAGCCCAAGAGGAAAAAGGGAAGGGAGCTGGAAGGCAGCAGGAGGGCGAGTGCTGAGGGAGGCCGGCGGGCGACCTTATAAGGGAAGAGGGGGGGGGCGACAGCAGGTGAGGTGTGAATGCTGCCGGCCCGGGGGAGGGGGAGAGGTGGCGAGCATCGCGCGTCGAGTGAGGCGCGAATGCTGCGCGACACGGGGCCGGGGGGAGGTGGCGGCGCGCGGCGGCGTCGGGCGAGGTGAGAAGGCAGCGCGACAGCGCGGGGTGGGGGAGGGTCTCTTCCTCTCCTCGCATCAAACGTAATGCTACGCATTACGACCAAAGCACACCAGAAGTAAATAAAAGCTCATGACAGAAGCATGCTGGAAATGGCTGCCAAGGTGTGGAATGCCCAAACGGTAAAGGAATGACAAATTCCTGACCTAAAAACATACAAAAAATATATGTGCAAAATACGGCTAGGAAACCCCCACTAAGCTGCACTGCAAAGTGGCATGTGATATGTCATGGCCCACCAGCGGGACTCCCAATGGAAGGTAACCATGCCAAAGGTAGCCAGATAGCACACGACACAGCTATATACAAACCTATGATATGCAAATAGGAGTAGGCTCATCTAGTAGTAAGAGTAGAAAAAATAAAACACATATATGCCAAGAAAATCCAAAAACACTAACATCGGCTACTAATCATACCAACCAACTAACTATCTGCTACTGAAATGCAGGCAATCAAATACCTTATCAGCAGCTACTGTGTGATAAGATAACACCAAAACTACAGCTGGCCAGCATTGAAAACAAGCCTGAATACCCAGGCTTATATGCTATGGACAGTATAAATACAGCCTCAATAAAAAAAAATAAAAAAAAATAAAAAATAGAAACTGCACCCTCAGCGATTGTTCACAAAATACTAAAAATAAAGAATATAATTATTTGTTTTTAAACTCAACTGCTCACGACTACTGTACTTTCATCGATAAATATCAAAGGTCCTGCCTAGTCTTGATCTAGCCCACGTTTCTGGCAGAGGCAGTTGAAAATGTTCACCAACAGGGACGCCATTGTCGGTTTTTCAGGCTTATTCTTTTCTCGTCATGGTCTGTTGTTTGTTAGGGTTTTGCATCCAAGCAAGATGGATGGTCATATCAGGATGTGCACCAACCAGTCCTATCCTACTAATGTCAAGCGCCAGACTAGATAGCAACAGGCATACATTTTGTAAGCCATTTGGTTTGACTTGGCTTGGATTCATAACTCCCGACGTTCAACACAGGAAGCCTGCACACTTACCGATTCGGACCGAGCGCGGTGGCCGGATCGGTAGATCGCGTGCCTCGCGTGCGGAAGGTCGGGAGTTCGGTTGCCGGTCGAGTCACATCAATAACTTAAAAAGGTGATACTTGTCGCTTCCAAGCCTGGTGCTGAGCATTAATAGGATAGGGTTGGCTCAGTGTCTGGATAATGTGATTGAGTGGGATACCAGGTCATGGTACTGGTGGCCTGGTCTTCCAGTGCGGCAGCACTATAAAGTCGCCATGAGTGCGCACTGTCACAAGTCGGTGCCCGTTCCTGATATGACCTTAGATGATGCCAGGACGTAAAACTCCAAAAACCAACCAACAAACCAACCTTGCCGATTCTTCCAGCGCGTCCGGTCTCTCTACACGGCCGGTATGTTTACGTCAGACCCAGTCGCCCTCTCACATGGTCTACCACGTGACCTTTGCCGTTGTTGAATAGCTCGTGTTTATTACCTGTCTCAGTGGCCGAGCCATAGAGCGGAGCCTGCAAACCCCCGGGAGTGTTAGTTGCACATGTGCGAGAGGTCCACGCGGTGGAGAGGTGAAATTTCCCACCGGCATAATATTAAACCAACCAACAAACCAACCTTGCCGATTCTTCTAGCGCGTCCGGTCTCTCGACACGGCCGGTATGTTTACGTCAGACCCAGTCGCCCTCTCACATGGTCTACCACGTGACCTTTGCCGTTGTTGAATAGCTCGTGTTTATTACCTGTCTCAGTGGCCGAGCCATAGAGCGGAGCCTGCAAACCCCCGGGAGTGTTAGTTGCACACGTGCGAGAGGTCCATGCGGCAGAGAGATGAAATTGCCCACCGGCATAATATTAAAATGTCAATGGCAGCGCCAGCAATAGCATAAATCTGTCTCTCGCTTGCTCACTCTCTCTATATGCACATAGTACTAGACGCGGGGGCTTGGGGGCGCCACCTGGAGGACACGAGGGAAGTAGAGCTGCTTGGAAGCAGACCTCCAGTCGTCCAGGCCACACACCAACCTCTAGAGCTCATGACAAAGAAGTGCATCATAGTGAGTTTTGTAGTATAAATATAACAGGAGAGTAATTAGATAGCAGTAATACAATAGCAGCCAGCATAATTCCATCCATAATAATATGCATGTAAGTTCTTTATGTGTTACATATATATGCGTGATGTATAGTGTATTATGCGAGTATATGCGTTAGCTATGAATAAATAGGAACAACAAGCAACACAATTGGTCTGAGTTATCTTTATAACACTCTCTGGCAAGATACACAACATAGTTTGAAATTCGGCAGAGGAGTGGCACGGCTGCAGCAAATCTCTGGTATACACTGATAGTGGTGATGCCACTGGCGCTAGTTCTAGTAGTACTACTACTAGTACTAGCGCCAGTGGCTGCCGGGCTACTACTAGTAGCCCGGCAGAAAATGGGCCAAATGTTCGAATCTATCATCCAACACAATATACTGAAAAAGCAACATCTCTGCTACTCATATATATATATATGTATATATATGTAAATCATGATATATATAATAGCTACATGTTGGCCGGTTGATAGGAAAGATACAGGAGAAATATTCTCTTCCATACATTTATACTCGTATAATTCCTATTCATTACATATGTCTGTGTATCGTAATAATCACATTATGCTGGTTATAAAATAAGTACTTTCACCTTACTTTCGTTGTGTGCTTAGTAATGTGTCTGATAACCATGAAGAAACTAGAAAGTACATGGAAAGAGAGAAAGAAAGAAATGACAGAAGAGGAAGCAACACGAATATAGGCATAGCATTACATTACAAAAGCAAACCTAAATATTGAAAATCAATATAGATTTCCCCCGACTTGTGGATAAAACACAGTCAGGTGGTATACAGTGATAAGCACTACGAGTGGTTTATTTCTTTAGACACGTCGACTAGTCAACACACTACTTACTGGCGGTGTGCAGAGCCTCATCAATGCAGATGTCGCAGCCAGGTGCAAACCACTAAAGCAGTAATTGTTGTATATTTCCGAAAAGCTTCAGACTTAACTGTCAATTCGCTAAATGTATAACTCGACTGGGTGGTTGAATGAGTTGAGCATTCGCTTCCCATTTTGGTAGGTCATGGGTTTGGCTGAGTCAAACCGATGACGTAAATCTTGATTCTTGTCGCTACCTCACCTGGCATTCGGCATCACTAGGACAGGGCAAGGAGCAGTAGAACGAGGAAGACCAATTGTCTGCAGTTGAAATTTCCGCTGATTAATCAACTAATGTACTAAAAAGCAAAAAAAGAAAAAAACGATAGATCGTTGGAGTGATTAACAGTATAACACCCATACTTCTTAGTTACTGGCATTGAGTTCAATTCCTGGTTAGAAATCACAACGACTTTACTGACTGAAGGTAATCAAATCTGAGACCCAAGTTAATTCATCCTTTTAAGCGCTGGTGTCCTAGTCTGCATTGACGATGTACGATAATTCACGACGAAACAGAAGTGGTATAGGATGCCTTAATTCGTCAGGTCAACTGGGCAGCAAATGACCTTCAGGCTAAGGAACAACAATGAACAGCATAAAGGGTTAACAGTTAGGACAAATATGAGAACAATGCAGAGTACGATGAGAACAATAGGGCAATTAAGGATCGACACACAAAGCCTCCAGACTACGGTTCCATACAATCAGGGTTAACTTAATGTCTAATGGCAAGATCACTATTAGAGCTATGAAGAGTACAATGGCATGAAGATAAAGACAAAAGAACAATAGAGGACAATGTAGATCAGACAATTAACCGCCGGACAATCAGGGCTCTTAACCAAATAGTGTGGAGAGCGCCTGAGTGGCCAAGGAGAAGGCCTTCGGCGGGATGTAAGAGTTCATGGCCTCCGATCTCCAGGTGCCAAGCTCCTGGACATCCTCCCAGCATACCCCAGCATGTGCGCAGGCCTGGGCCACGCCCCTCCTGATGCTATAGAGCATGAAGGTTGTGGCTAGCAGATGCTCCGTGGACTGCAAGGCCTTCCGTATGGAGAGGGTGAGGGTCTGGGGGCAAGACGCCGACCGTGGTGGATGGTGAAGGATGGGCCGAGCTGGTTCCGTTTGTTGTAGGCCCTCCAGGCAGCCAGGGGGCAGCACGGCGAGTCAGGGATGGCCGGCAGTCGGACCGTATAAGCATCGTTTGGAGATCGGGAGGTTCTTGTAGTGCGTATTCTCGCACATCCTCTCGGATCATGGTGTCCGGGGAGTGTCTTTTATTGGTGATCAGTAGGTTGCTCTGCCATATCAAGGTAAGGTAGGCAATCAGTGTTGCTGCAATCAACACTTGAACTTCTGGGCCTCCTGCCCTGAAGTATCATGCCCATGTATCTCGCGACAACTGTGCAGTGAGATCTGCGACTTCAACAATGGTTACAAAAACTGGATCATACATGCGCATGCGCATGCGCATGTCGTGAGCAGGTCATAAGTAAGTCGTGAGTAGGTCATGAGTAGATCGTGAGTAGATCGTGAATATGTCGTGAGTAGGTCTTGAGTAGATCGTGAGTATGTCGTGAGTAGGTCATCAGTAGGTCGTGAGTAGATTGTGAGTAGGTAGGTCTTGAGTAGATCGTGAGTAGGTCTTGAGCAGGTCGTGAGTAAGTCGTGAGCAGGTCGTAAGTAGGTCGTGAGTAGGTCGTGAGTAAGTCGTAAGCCGGTCGTGAGCAGGTCGTGAGCATGTGGTGAGTAGGTCGTGAGTATGTCGAGAGTAGGTCGTGAGTAGGTTGTGAGCAGGTTGTGAGTAGGTCGTGAGTAGAACATGAGCAGATCGAGAGTAGGTCGTGAGCAGGTCATGAGTAAGCCGTGAGCAGGTCGCGAGCAGGTCGTGAGTATATCGTGAGCAGGTCGTGAGTAGGTCGCGAGCAAGTCGTGAGTAGGTTGTGGGAAAGTTATGAGTGCATTGTGAGCAGGTTGTGAGTGCATTGTGAGCAGGTTGTGAGGATCTCGTGAGCATCCAAGGCTGCATCCGAAGTGTGTTTCCCACTTGCTCGCAGTGTTATTATGTTGTGTTGTGTTCATCGACAATGAAACCAGCAACCGGTTATGCTGGATTCATTGTTCAGTCACCTTCTTATCTTAGGTCGTGGGATTTAATCGCGCTAACAAATAAAGCCTGGAGTCGGCCCCTGACTAAGTGATCAACTTGCAGTGGTGCTTCAATATTTCAACTTTCATAATCCGATGAAACCAGAACCTTTCCTAAGCGAAAGCACATTTAATCATACATATCCAACTTAGATGTTCGTAGCATTATTAAACATGTATTCCTACTTACAAAGGAATATCAAGTCAATTTAATGTTAAAAGCCTGTCACCGCAGTAAGTCATATATACCTATCCTGTCCAGAATTTTGTTGTGCATACCAACATTATGTAGTATGTTTTCATTTAAATATTTGAAAAATATCAGAAAAAAGTGTACATATTTATACCAAGAATAACAAAATAAGGCTAACCTGGAAATGCACCGACCACACCTGGCTGGCGGACAACCAAGTGAGCTAGGTCGCGTCAAAGGAGCAAATTTTGAGCAAGTCGTGGGAAGGACCTGCTCAGAATATAAAATTCTACTATTAACATGCAGCAAAATATGAATTACTATGGTATGAAAGGGCCACGAGGGGCCAGCAGCTACTGGATGTCGCTTTGGTCGAGCTCTCGTCATTTTTTTGTAGTTTCAATACTAGAAGGCAGTTGTTTGTCCGGGGGGTCTTTTTAGACCTAGGGTGCATGCCTGGCCCCTTGTGGCCCTTTCATACCATAATAATTCATATTCCGCTGCATGTTAATAGCAGTATTTTATATTAGGATGGTAATCAGGCTATGAGGGCCAGCCGCTGCTTTGTATTGTGGCCGCAAACCTGTATTGTTTTTATTTTATCAGTGTACATAAAAGCATACATGAAACTAAGGGATTTGTTGCTATGTTGCTTTTATTTTATTTTTAGGACATGGCTCTCGAGCCTCGTTACATGCTTTCTTGGATATGTATGTATATCATATTGGGGTTATTGTTCATGTGTTACTCCCCCCGGCATGAACAGTTTGTTTTGGGTGGTCTATCGTTTAGCTTGTCTCCCCTTCCTCTGCCCAAATGTTTGGGATGAGGTTAGTTGAGCTTGGGCAGATTTAATATCGGTCTAAAATCACCGACTTTCTTTGGCCTGAGGAACAGGTATGAAACGAAGCATCTGCTTGTAGTAGATGCCTCTTCCACCACCCATAGTGCTAGCATTTCCTCTAGTTTTTGTTTTAGTATTCATATGTCCCTTTGTCCCTGGAGACTGGTATGATGTTTTGCTTGGGCACCCCTGTCAACTCAATCTTTACATCTCTCACCATCTGGCTCACCCAGGCATTGTCGGTTATGGCTGCCCATAATGGGGGACCGCCGACTTTTTAGTTCAAATTCCTGCCGTTCGCGTCACCACTGAACGAGTGGGCCTATTCGGCACACTGTAACACTGCAAACTCAATGACTATGAGCAATCTTCATACAGAAAAAGTGAAATATCTCTAAAACCACACAACTTAGAAACAAACTGATTGGAACACATTTAGAAAACATATTCAACGAATAGATTATATTAAATTTATAAGGTTAGGGTTCTGTATTTCTATTAATTTTGAATTAAATAGACATTTTGCACTGTGCGTACCAGCAAACTCAATGCATTGTCAATGGCCATGAGCAATCTTGAATTATATTCATACAGAAGAAGTAAAATATCTCTAAAACCACACCACCTAGAGACAAACCGCTTGGTACACATATAGAAAATATATCCAACGAATAGATTATATTAAATTTATAGGGTTAGGGTTCTGCATTTCTATTAATTTTGAATAAAATAAACGTTTTGCACTGCATGTACCGGCAAACTCAATGCATTGTCAATGGCAATATCTCTAAAACCACACCACTTTTTGCACTGCGCGTCCCAGCAAACTCAATGCATTGTCAATGGCCGTGAGCAATCTTCATACAGAAGAAGTGAAATATCTCTAAAACTACACCACCTAGAGACAAACCGCTTGGTACACATATAGAAAACATATTGAACTAATAGATTATATTAAATTGATAAGGTTACGGTTCTGGATTTCCATTAATTTTGAATAAAATAAACGATTTGCACTGCGCGTATCGGCAAACTCAAAGCATTGTCAATGCCGTTTAGGCCCACTAGTACCGACGTGCCACCAAGTGTCGGAAAAATTAACTATGCCACATGTCCCCCATTGGGCCTTACAAGTTACGCCACCAGCGCGGAAAGGTTTTAGCAGTATTACTTACTTCACATTCTATGCCCTCCTGTCTCCGGTGCGGCCGCGGTAGCTGCCCGTCCCCTGCCACGCCCCCCTTAGTGGGGGCATGGTTGGCTTCCACTGCTTGGCCGGTGGGGTAGACTTTCAGCTCCTCCTGTTGGTGTCTTGGGGTGGTTTGGGGGAGGCAGCTCCTCCCCTGGCCGCCCTTGTAGTTTCCCTGTTTGTTGACCGTCCTTCGTAACTCCTCTGGCCATGTTGGTTTCCCTGTGATCTTACAATGGCATGTGCCATTTTCCTGTCCATCTCCAGTGAGGTTACTTGTCCATTATGGTCCACACCTATGACTTATTTGAAGCCCTGGTTTCCCTCTTTTTTAGCCAGTGGTTTCAGCTGTTGGAGCAGTGTAGGCCTCACATTGTCTCTCCTCATCCCCGTTAGGGTGTTACTAGTGCGTGCAAGTATCTTGAGGGTGGTCACGAGGGCTGCTACCAGGTCTTTTGTATCCAGGGCTTTCCCTGTTTTGATGCTATCTAAGGCCCTAGCAATCGGCCTGGCTGCGAACTATATGCCCTACTGGGTCGTTGCTAGTGCTGCATCATTCTCTTTGATGCGGGTAGGTAGCGTTGTCTCTATTCCCGGATTCATCTGGGTTTTGTGTAGTTCGTCTATGTTGGCTGGTCTCGGGAGTGTTGCATACCCTTCCATAGTTTCCACCCTGGTCATGGGGTGGGACCATAGCGTGTTGATCTGTTTGGCCATACTGTCCGCCAGTTGGTCACCTTCCGCATCAAGTGGTGCTTTCTTGGGCAGCATAAATTGTTCCAGGAATGATCCTGTTGTTGGTGTTAGCACTACTGTTACTGTCACTGGTATCGCTGCCTGTGGCATCGGTGGCGGTGGCGGCGGGGCCATGTTGCTGGCAACCATGCCGTTGTTGGCTAGTGCCCTGGTCACCTCCTTCCGCCTGACTCTCCCTGCCCCGGTGGGGTCGACTGAGGTCTGGGGCGGTCATGGCTTGTGACGTGTAGCCGGGCGGCTCGCCGGCAGGAGTGCCCACACTGGCCCTCAGCAGGCTGAAGGCGGGCAGTTGCAGCCTGTGTATGGCAGGTCCCGGTGAGGCTGGGGCCCCATCCCCTACTAGTGTCTTACCGCCCTTTGGTTTAGTGCCTAATTAGATTAGGTGCCAATGCGGTCTGACCTCTGGGGTCATCTGCCGGTCAGCCGCCGGCCGCATACCTAATTAGATTAGGTATCTGTCATGACCTGCGCCTCAGTTCCCAGCCATCCAGCGGGAAGTGTGACCGCGACCATCCATGTCACCTCCCGGCCGTCAGACCCCAGACAAGCAGGATGGAGGGGTAGGGATCACCAGTATCCGACGTGGCAAAGCAGGCCTTACCAATCGGCACAATGCCGTCGGGGAGACCTCCAGGGGTGCCTCCCGAGTGCAAGCACGAGGTTCCCAGCCAGCCCCGCGGGTGGCAGGCGAAACGCCTAAGCCGGAGAACTTTGTGTTCATCTGTGAAATCCTGGGCCCCCCCCCCCACCTGATCCAGCAGGGAGTACTTACCTCTCCCGTCTGAGGGTGACCATGCCGCTGTTGTCGCTGGCCGGCCTGACCGGGCCCCAGCCACCTGTGACATCCAGTAGCAGCTGGCCCTCGTGGCCTGATTACCATCATAATTGATTATACCAGCAACATATCATCGTTCTCCAGGGAGGAGGAGAGGGAGGGGCTGGGGTGGAGGGAGCGCGGCTACGCATGCGCTGGAGATGTGAGAAACACTCCTGGGGGTAACCCATGTGTGTATGTGTGTTGGGGGTGTGTGAAGGGAGTGTGTGAGTTAGGTAGTTCTGTGAATCGTGGGGAGTGAGGGATTGGTGTAAATAGGTTGCACACAACTAGCTAACTTGCTTGGTTGGTTGTTGGAGTGTTATGTCCTCGCAACATCTAAGGTTATACCAAGATGGGTACTGACTTGTGACAGTGCACACTCATGATGACTTGATAGTGCTGCCCCACTGAGAGACCAGGCCACCAGCACCATGACCTGATATCCCACTCAGTTACATTATCCTGACATTGAGCCAACCAGTCCTTGCCCTATTTTAATAATGCCGAGCGCCTGGCTAGGAAGCGACAAGAATCAATTTTCAAGTCATTGACTAGCTATGTACCCAAATATATATATATATGAGACTGTCTCAAAAGTGCGAGCATAATAGGACAAAACTTTGTCCATAGTAACGATCAACACACTATCTACGTATGCATTTGCTCAGTCTAAGCATAATAGGACAAAACTTTGTCCATAGTAACAATCAACACACTATCTACTTATGCATTTGCTCAGGATAAACTGATTTGTTTTTTTACATGGTATTTATTAGTCCCAATAGAATACGTATTGATTTGAAGCAAATGTCCTTGTGTTTTGAGTGTAACCGTTTCTGTGCGGTTTTGTGTCAATCGTTACTATGGACAAAGAAATGAAGAGGTAGCACCTTTTGAGACAGGCTCATATATATCATTACCCCAGAGCTAGGTACAAGATTCACCCTGTACTGCTGCAGTAGGGGTGCAAACCAACCCTATGTAAAAGCTGTCGAAAATGCGGGTCAAAGAATTGAGAGCCTAATTTCACAATCTAAGGAGCAACATTTATTCTTTACATATGTCTTATTGATAGCCCGCTACCTTTGAGTTGAAAAATATAATAAAACATATAGTTTAATGCAATTTAAAAGTGAAATCGACGGCGTTCTGCGGCCACCATCTTGTCTTTTTGCATTCTCTCCCATTTCACCAACTCTGTGCCTATATGCATAATATGGGTAGCCATTTGATACTGGAGCCACAGTTTCTAGGTCATGTTGCATACTAATGTTATTTTCGCCCATATTTAGACTACGTTGTCATTCACCTGTGTACTACAAGTACCGGGTGAATCTTTTATCTACCCCAGAGCATACTCCACATTAAAGCTGCTCCACATTAAAGCTGCATAGTCCGATGTAATATCAAATTTTCAAAACCAAACCAATTATCTAGATTTGATTTTCCATGTCTAACTTAGATACTGATGCACATATTAAGCATTTGTTTCTGCGTAGAAGGCAATACTGAGTCAATTTAACAGAACCTGTTACTGCAGAAGTCTATTGTGTCAGAGTTTTGGCAAGCTTGCCAAAACTAAATTTCCATGTTTGCACTCAAAATATCTCAAAAGTTTACCATTTAAAATGGAAGTAACTTTGAACTAATGTAAAGTAGATACTAGTGATCAATCTAATATATTTATCTCAGAAAAAATTCAGAAATTCAAAACCATCGGACTATGCAACTTTAAGCTGCTGTTTACTTCCAGGTTCGCCAATGTTTGGGTAAATATCTAACTTGTTTTAAAGCCGCATAATCCCATTAAAGAGATTGAGTTTGATCTTTTCACTTCAAATACTTCCCAAGTTAACCATGTATAATCAAACTGACTCTACACACAAGCAAGGTAGATTTTATGTTGTTGTTGTTTGTTGTTGTTTTACGTCCTAGCAACATCTAAGGTCATATCAGGACGGGTACCGACTTGTGACAGTGCGCAGTGACTTTATAGTGCTGCCCCACTGGAAGACCAGGCCGCCAGCACCATGACCTGATATCCCACTCAGTCACATTATCCTGACACTGAGCCAACCAGCTGTAAAGTCGACAGCTGGCATCTGTGGGTTGTGTAGGCAGGCTATATGAAATCAATACAGGCAAGAAGAGAAAGAAAGAGTATAAAGAATGAAAGTAGAGTGAGAGCTTGTACCCTCAGGTTTATTATGTTATAGTGGTACATGGATCTGGTGTGGCATACCACCTGACCATTATCTCCAATCAGCAACAAGCATTTCTAGTTCCACCAATGAACAGTAAGCATTCTGTGGTCACCATGGCTACTGTGATCTACCCACCACCACCATGTGGTGTGGCTGCTTGACCTGCACCTTCCTGCTGTGTGTGTGTGGTGATCCCTGACTAACAGTTGGGGGGCAGGGGGTAGTGAGTAGAGCTCTTGGGGCTCCTTCCACACTATCACTAGTGCCTCATTCACACTATCTATCTAATACACAATGACTATTGACCATAAGTAAAGAATCACCAGCAACTATATAAATACATTCATGCACCTGGCCCTATACATCATTTACATTAATAGACCATTTGTACTCCATTATAGACCATTTGCATTCCCGACCAATGCGTTTTATCGGAATATTTTACATAGCCCTTGCCCTATCCTAATAATGCCAAGCACCAGGCTAGGAAGCGACAAGTATCAATTTTTAAATCATTGGTTTGACTCGACCAGGGTTCGAACCCACGACCCCATGATCTACCACCACGGGAGACGGACGCTCTAACTCATTCGGCCATCCCGTCTGGTCAGGTAGATTTTAAAATGAGTGAGCAAAGCCTATGTGTAGCTTTATAGTAGGTATCCCAAGTGCCTTGCCAATCCACCAATAATCTGTGTGTGGAGGCTTAAAATTCATCATTTTCAATCTGTTGGTGTGTTCTAAGTTTTTCACCAATTGAAATAAAACCTAAAGCAAAATAAAGCTTCATATTTCTTCTTTCTAATAGTACCATCTACATTAGCATATGCCTTTGATCAGCTACAGAAAATCAATGCTTTGTCAAGTCCATTTATGTAGAAAATCACCTTTTGTTTCAACTAACTTATGCATGAAATTTTACACTGCTTCTTCAAACCTCTGATGCCCATTCACCAGAGCTAGCATCATCATGCCAATGATATCATTTTGTTGCCAATACTACAGGCCATATAGTCATATTTTGTCCTTGAATAAATTCTTTGTCCATCTATTTTAAATTTTAATTTAAAATGTTCAATTAACCACCATTTCGGAACCGAATAATGGATAACTTCGGGTTTTACATGAAAATAAAGATCCTTTTTTTCTTAAAATAAAGAAGTTACTCATGATTCTTAGCAATGCACGGTGTGAAGGTGTAAATTTGAGACAAAATAAATGTTGGCTCTACTTAAGAATTGAATGCTAAAGTTGTTATGCAATGTGCCAGTTGTTATGCAATGTGCCATAAACACACTGCCCACACACACACAGGGTTTGAAAACTTAAAAAAAAAAACCATTCATATCTATCAAATTGTATTGTATGTAACGTAAACAGAAAGAGCATGTTGAAGGTAGTACAGTGTGAAAATTTCATGCAATTATCTTGTACGGGTGCTTTTCTGTACCAAATAAGCCTGTTCAAAGTTGGGCATTTCCTTTTACCGGATTTTATCACTTGTCAAATTGAGCTCTGGACCATTTTAAACCAATTTTTTTAAGCTTTTCCCAAGCATATGTAGTCCTGAAAAAAAATAGCAATGACAAGACTCATCAGTAGGTTAGGGATAAATCAGAATAATTTAATATGGGTGCCAATTTTTTCCACAACCAAGCACCCAAAAGTGGTCCAAAGCAAAATTTGGAAATTGGTGAAATTGAGGAAATTGTGATTTCACGCATTTTTGAAGATGTATATCTTGAAATGTAACCACATCAGACCCCTGGATCTTTGTATTCTCATTGTATAGGCCATGGATTTGAAGGAAAAAATACAGAAAGTCTGATAGGGTGGTTACTTTTAATTCTTGGGGCCATCAAAAATGCTATCTTTTTAGTTTTGGGTGACCCAATTAAGTAACAACCTAAAAAAGTCCATATCTTCTTTAATATTAGAGCGATTTTCACGAATGAAGTGTCATTTTATTTCAAATTAAATATACTAACAGGTGAAATCCATTAAATCAAACTCCAAACTATTTTTGAAAATCACTTGGGATACCTATTTATAGTGTGCTTACAACAATTAACCTTCCATAGTTTCACTTCAAATAGCTCCCAAGTTAAGCATTCAGAATCAAGCTTAAGGGCGCATTCCATATACGCGTAATGCGTAATGCGAATGCGAATGCGACAAAAAATTGAAATGCCTTGAAACCTATGAGGTACATTCCATACACGCGTAATGCGTAATGCGAATGCGAATGCATCAGAAATTCATTATCCTGATCGCTCCATGTAGCGATCGGTGCGTAATGCGTTATGCGTCAAGCTGGATGTGAATAGAAACCTGCGTCTGATGTGTCCATTAGTTTAACACCAGGAGAGGCGACTGAGCATTATGGAACAGTCTCACAGAGGGGTGCTAATTGGAAACACATGGTGAGCTGGGCACCAGGGAGACATACAGTTAGGGGAAAGCTAAAAATGCTACCATATGCACAGAAATATGAATACTTATCTATAATTTGGTTATAATAAAGGTAGGAACCCCCATGTGACATACAAAAAGTTACATAGATATACATGCAATATTTGGTCACATACAGAGCAGTATGGAGAATAATTGTTTATTTTTATTTTTTAAATATAGCCAGTCGTGCGCCATATAACGCATTACGCATTACGCGTATATGGAATGCTGGCATTCGCATAACGCATAACGCGTAACGCATAACGCATTATGCATTACGCGTATATGGAATGCGCCCTTTACTCCAAACACAAGTAAGGTAGATTATACCGGATCAACCAATATACTTACCTACTTCACTTAAATGTGCATAGTCTGATGGATTTGAGTTTCTGTAAATTTCTGGGAAGACTATATTAGGTTGATCGCTATAATCCACCTTACTTTTGTTTGAAATGACTTTTATTTTGAATGATTAACTTTTGAGATATTTGAAGTGCAAACATGCCAAATTAATTTTGGAGAGCAGGCCAAAACTGTGACATGATAGGCTTTTGTACTGAGAGGCTCTATTAAATTGCCTGATTATTCCCTTATCTGACACCATAGGCTTCTACAGTAACAGATTCTATTAAATTGCGTCAGTATTCCCTTCTATGTGGCGACAAATGCTCTCTAAGTGCACCAGTACCTAAGCTAGATATGTCAAATCAAATCTCAATAATTGCTTTGGTTTTGAAAATGTGATGTTTTCAGCAGACTATGCAGCTTTAATTAAAGGTAAAGCACCAAATCAAAAACCATCGAATTCTGTAACTTTCACTGCGCGCTTTCAGATTCGCCGATAAAAGGTGAGGCAGCCAGCTTCCCTTAAGTTCACAGGCATCACAAATCAGACTCCACTGTTTTCATTGGACTGGCTTCCTGGTGGGTGACTTGAGTTTCTACAGCAACAAGGCGCGTTCCCACTAATACCCCTGTCACACTACGACGTAATGAGCCAACGTGAGCCTAACGTTATGATGACGTCATAATGACGTTAGAGTCACGTCGAGCTACGTCACATTACGTCGTGTTACGTCAAGTTACGTCAAGGTTTTGGACATGTTCAAAAGTTTCGACGTAGGTCGAACGTAAGGGTTTACGTTCGCCGTACGTTCTGTTCACGTTCAGCGAACGTCAATGACGTTAAACGGACGTTATTCCAACGCTCTTCACTACGTTCAACTACGTTCCACTACGTTGACCCCCATTAAACCAAGTGCAAATGCCCATGGGGCGTAATGGGAACGTCAGGACAAAGTCAGGAGAACGTCAGGAGAATGTCAGGAGAACGTGCATTCAACGTACGTTCAACGTCTCATGACTTAGCTAACGTCACATAACGTTCTTCTGACGATAGAATAACGTTCATAACGTTCCATCAGCGTCATTACGTTGACCTCTCTCGTCGAACGACGGTATCACTACGCCTTACCGACGTTACTCTCTCGTCCACTACGCTGCATCCACGTTCAACTTGTGCCCAAATTTGCATACTACGCCGAGAAGTTCAACGTTCTTCACGTTCTCCCTACGTTGACGTCGTTACGTCGTAGTGTGACAGCCCCATAAACCCCTGCAGGCCTAGCACACCGTGAGTCAGTCGGACCCCCCCGCCCACCTGCCCGGCCTCCTCCCCCTCCACCCCCCTCCCGTCTCCCTCCCGCCACCCTCCCGCCCCTCCCACCGGGCGTCTACTGGAGGCCCCCACCCCTGGGCCAGAACCTGCCTTCCTTTTCTGAGTAGAGCCTCAATAGATGTCTTCCCGTGGCGTCTGCATAGATAATTAGGTATATTCACGGGCAACTTGGCTGCAGTAACTCTATTGGTTTTCAATAGACGAGATCACGGTTCCGACTGCGCATGCGCTGAAAAGGGCGTTGGTGGCAAGGCAAATGTGTACGGCCATTCAGTTTGCCGATACGCGTAGGACAAAACTTCGATTTGATTCAAAATGAATAGAAATACATAACAATTTGGCATAAACATGTATGCACACATGCAATATAATGATCTGATGAATATAGCTAAGAAAAGACTAGCCATAGTTAAACATTTTGAGCTAAGAAACATACAATTCCACACAAAACAATCAGTGATATCCACATCACCATTATTAATTCTTGTTCTAAATATTAAAATGCCAAATGTGTCAACATACATTTGTTTCAGAGAAATATATAACCAATATCTGATTAACCCTACTAATTTTCTAGTTCTAAATATGTCATTAACCATAGGATATAAATAAAAACAATAATAAAATAAGTAAAACTGACTCTGGCTATGGCTCTAACACTAGTCTGAGTGCCCAAATTTGTCTAAATCTAAATACACATGGCATAAGATGTGCTAATTATTTTGATGTAAATGCAATGTTGGATAAAAATTAATATCTTAATTTATTATATATATATTTTTTAGTTGGTATTCTATGTTTCAAACAAGAGCTGAGATGAGCTGAAACTAGCACATTTCATAGCTGGACCCAGTGTATTACCACGTGCCATGTGCTTCTCGCGGGTTTGTTTTTCTTCTACGCATCCCACAATGCACCACGTGGCTGGAATGGTGATCCAGTCTATTGCAGGATTTTTTTTTGCCTGAGTGAAAGTGTAAATAAACAACACAAATTCTTAAACGAGAAGTCCCAAAGTCAGAGAAGAAAAATGTATTTTAAATGCATGTGCACCATTTGTGATAAATAACTATCAACTATTAGTTAAAAAATGCACAAAACAACATGATCAACAAAAGCACATGGCCTATATCATTTAAATGTAAACAACAGCACATGATAAACCAATTAGAATGCTGCATCCAGCCCATGTGATCCATGTGGTGTTCTCTGTGGTGGAGTGGTTAGAGTGTCTGACTTTTTTCTTGGTCGGACTCCTAATCTGAAGGTTGGCGGTTCGATTCCCCGTGCCCCCACCTTTGCCAATTTGGATTTCCATAGCTGTGTATAACTACAGCCGTGTTTACATGGGCGAGTTAAAACGCTTCATATAAAACCAGTTGTCTAGATCGATTTACATTTGGCGTGTAAATGCGACGCTATGGCGTTTTAGGGCTGAATCGATTCATATGAAACACTTTATGTATACCGGGTTGCGAGGTGGTTTATATGAAGCGATTCAGCTGGTTCCCAGGCGGTGATAGTGTAAAATAGTGGTGCTCGCCGGCTACAGGCTGAGCTGTAACTAATCGCTGGTGCCCGGCAGTGTTAGGGACCGATTAGGCCAAAATCTAGTGAATGCGATCATATTTAACAGAATTACATACTCAAATAATGAAATTTCATTAAATTAACCCTAAATTCCAAGCGATATTAATGTAGCAGCTACATCGGCGTCGTTATTCTTATTGTCGAATCGACGAGTGTAAACTAAACAAATAGCAGTGCTCGCCGGCTACAGGCTCACCACTAAGGCTGCTGGTTCCCGGTCGCCGACACACTTTCAAACTCGCTCGTGTAAACGCACCACTACTTCGCTTCATATAAATCGATTTGTCTTAAATCGTTTTACACTCGCCCGTGTAAACACAGCTTTAGAGTGACATCAAAGGCCAGTTGTTCTCATACCATGTCTATGTGGTGTGGGAGGTTAAAAATCCCTTGGGTCGGTAAAAGTATAGACTCAGGCTTTCTATCGATAAACTGTCTAATGGTGAAAACAAGTCTATTCAGACTTATCTGTGATAGGCAGTATAAATCTTCAATTAACAAAAAGGTGACAGATGAAGTAGATCAGTTTGCACCTCAGAAAAATTCAAATATCTACGAAATCACACAATATAGCATCAAATTGCTTTGCACATACAGAGACGAGATGTTTATCTATCTGATGATATTTTCATTAGAGTGTCATTTGCCATTCATCAAGGCTGAGCACTGGAGTGCTTTGTTTTTGCCATTATGGTGTCATCAGATATGACATGTTTTGCAGCCAAAGTGTGCACGTATACACCCATGCTTGTAAACATGGAAATAAGTAAGTAGAAGAGTTCATAATTCCAGCCTCGCGGTGCATTGTGGGAGGCTTCAAAGCAAAACAAACCCACATGAAGTACACGGTGTACATTGAAGCAGTGAGGGGAGCCATGGAATTTGTTTGTTCCAAAACATTTGAGCTACAGATTGAATGTTAGAATACCAACTTATATAAATATCATAGCTTAAGATCTGACAGTTTTATCTACCACTTTATGTACACAAAATTCATCAACACGTTTTACACCATCGGCCTTTAGATCTAGACAAATCTAGATTAAAAACTGTCTATAGCAAAAGTTAGTTTCCGACAGTGTTTGAAAAGCATGGCATTAAAAATATATATTTGATAGTTCATGACATGAAATCATGGAATTTGAACTATTATTGCATTTCTCTAGATTAAAATACACCTTTACCAGAAAATGTGCCCTCAACTGAAATTGAGTGCTAATGAACAGCAGCCTAAGTAAGTAAAGTGACTGACAATTATGTGTGGAATTGGATGTTTGTTATCTCAACAGGCTTAATTATGGATAACTATGTCTTAAATATATTCATTACATTATTATGTTCCCTGATGGGATCCATGTTAATGCAAAGTTGTTCGATTTTATTGAAGATAATAGAAATATGGGAGTTGTGTTCTGTGCATATCAGGAAAACCAATGGACATGTGACTTTGTTTTGCTTTGGACCCCATTTTTGGCGCATTCGCGGTTGGAATTACGGACTCGTCTATTCCTCCACTACCACATTGACAAATAACTGGTTGTTTGGCCATCTCCAGTTACTCATCTTATACTCACTACTATCAGGAGGATCCTGGCAACTGTCTGCCAGTCTCTCCCCCACCCCCACACACACACTAAATACCAAAACACAACTCATAAGAAGGAAAGGGAGACAAGTCACGCAAGATTGACAGTGATAAGGTTGAACTTTATTGCTACAACTCTTGTTCACCTACTAGTGACGTGCCACCCTGACTCACTTACAACCTGCTACACAGAACCACATAGCTTCTGCTTGTTCAGTCAAAATCAGTACCTACAGCCCATTGAACCTAAGTCATATGGGTGTTACACACAGCTCAGTGGTGAACTGCTTCTATTGGTATCTCTAGAGTGAGTGTGTGTCTGTCCAGCAAGTGCAAGGAGTTCAAGGGTGACTGAGCTCATACAATCAGACACCTCTGCAACCTGGGAGGGGTGGCGTTCAAGAGGGGGGCACCTGACACTCAACTCCAGGGCAGGTGGTGTCCTTAAAGTATGTAGAATCGCTGGGTATTGCTTATCCAGCGGTCCTGTGGTAACAAGTCATCGCCATACAGTTACATTAAACAATAATACATGTCCCTCTCCCTTTTGCAATCTTCCTGGTGCATGGAGGGAACATTCCTGTAATTAGTAACCATATCTTAATATCCGGACATCATACCGCAATCCCAGTCACCATGCATCATAACATTTACACATAGTTATTTCCATGTAACACAGTGAGTGGGCACCCATTGCATCACTATTACATAACAATGGTCCCCAACTCCGTCGCCTGAGATATTGATATGATTCCAAGCTTGGCTATCAGTACCGAAAGACCATATATTTTTACAACATGCTATTGTTGTTGTCCCGTCCCCTCCACATGTGTACTGACCTACCTGTGCGCAATGTTTATGTAATAATGCTATCCTTTGTTTGTTAGAGCTTTGCGTCCTGGCAACATCTTAGGTCATATCGGCGGGTACCGACTTGGGGCAGTACACTCTCATGACCACTTTTATAGTGCTGCCTCATTTGGAGACCAGTCCGCTGGCACAATGACCTGATTTCCCACTCGGTCACATTATCCTGGCACTGACCTAACCAGTCCTTATCCTATCCTTGAAATGCTGAGTGCCAGGCTAGGTAGTGACAAGTATAAATTTTTTAAGTCATCGGTTTGACTTGACTGCGAATCAAACTCCCCACCTTCCACACGGGAAGCCTGTGCTCTGTGCGTCCAGTGTTTTTGTAATGATATACATATATATACATGTAATGTATGCAATATATATACTATGAATGTACATGTACTTATCCTATATATAAACACGCCACAAATACATTTTTATTTCTCGAGATTGCACAGACAACTTATGCGACCCACTACATCATTATATTTAGGCGTTACAATAATCATTATAATATACCTTGCAGTTTGAATACACTTTTAATGTAAAGGAATAATTAGGTACTATTAAAGTAAAAACATGTGAGTATTGTGGGTGTTGTGAGTGCTATGAGTGTTTTGAGTGTTGTGAGTGCTATGAGTGTTGTGAGTGTTGTAAGTGTTGTGAGTGATGTGAGTGATGTAAGTGTTGTGAGTGGTATAAGTGTTGTGAGTGCTATAAGTGTTGTGAGCACTGTGAGTGCTATGAGTGTTGTGAGTGTTGTAAGTGTTGTGAGTGATGTGAGTGTTGTGAGTGTTATAAGTGTTATAAGTGATATAAGTGTTGTGAGTGTTGTGAGTGATGTGAGTGTTGTGAGTATTGTGAGTGTTGTGAATTTTGTGAGTGTTATGCGTGTTGTGAGTGTTGTGAGTAATGTGAGTGTTGTGAGTGTTGTGAGTATTGTGAGTGTTGTGAGTGTTGTGAGTATTGTGAGTATTGTGAATATTGTGAGTGCTATGGCTGCCGTGAGTGTTGTGAGTGATGTGAGTGTTGTGAGCGATATGAGTGTTGTTAGCGATGTGAGTGCTGTGAGTGTTGTGAGTGTTGTGAGTGTTGTGAGTGTTGTGAGTGTTGTGAGTGTTGTGAGTGATATGAGTGTTGTGAGTGATGTGAGTGTTGTGAGTGCTGTGAGTGTTGTGAGTGATGTGAGTGTTGTGAGTGCTGTGAGTGTTGTGAGTGTTGTGAGTGTTGTGAATGTTGTGAGTGTTGTGAGTGTTGTGAGTGTTGTGAGTGTTGTGAGTGTTGTGAGTGTTGTTAGTGTTATGAGTGTTGTCACTGCTACCATTATTTGTTTGTCGTTGTTGGCAGAGTTCACATTGTTGTCAATGTTATCATTATTTTGACATCCTTGTCCATTATTATCCTTATTTCCACGGCTGTCAACATTGTGATGTCTATAATTACAACAACCGTTGCCATTGTTCTCACTGTTGTGCTATATTTGGCATAGTTGACATTTTTACTATTGTCATAATTTTCTCCCGTCATTTCCACTGTTTCCACGATTGTCATTGTTTTGCCATCATCGCCATCATCTTTATTAATCAATAGCCTCATCAATATTATAATTGTACTGTGCTATGCCTCACCTCTGTTAAACCAGCACCACACGGTTCTCACCGCGGGCCTTTTACTGTTTCAGTTGCAACACTCTCTAGTGTACGTCTGGGAATGCCTCACACAAACTAACAGCTTTCCAACAACAGCGTCTGACAAATAAATTGCCTCCGGTCTTAGAACACACATACACAAGTGCACACACAAACACGCACACACGCGCATACACACGCGGGCACACACGCGCACATGCACACACACGGACACACGCACACACACACACGCAAACACACGGACACACGCGCACACAAAGGTGCAAGCAATGTAGAGAAACTGGGTCCCAGATTTCTAAGACGCACATTGATGCCAGGTACCTAAACGCATCACCCACAGATCCTGGGCCCCGCCCCCCTTCCCAACTCAATCCCCACCCACCCTCACCGCCTGTGTTCCTCCACCTCCTCCAGCTCCCTCCTGCACCATCCACCTCCCTGCTGCTCCCTGTTGCTCCCTCCTGCACTATCCACCTCCCTCCTGCTCCCTCTTGCTCCCTCCGTCTCCCTCCAGCTCCCTGCTGCTGCCTGCTGCTCCCTCCTCCACCTCCCTCCTGTTCCCTCCTGCTCCCTCCACCTCCCTCCACCTCCCTCCTGCTCCCTGCTGCTTCCTCCAGCTCCCTGCTGCTCCCTGCTGCTCCCTGCTGCTCCCTGCTGCTCCCTCATTCTCCCTCCTTCTCCCTCCAGCTCCCTCCTGCTCCCTCCTACTCCGTCCTGCTCCCTGCTGCTCCCTGATGCTCCATTCTGCTCCCTCCTGCCCCGTCCTGCTCCCTCCTGCCCCCTCCTGCTCCCCCTGCCCAGTCTTGCTCCCTCCAGCTCCCTCCTGCTCCCTCCTACTCCTTCCTGCTCCTTCCTGCTTCCTCCTGCTCCCTCCTGCCCCGTCCTGCTCCTTCCTCCTCAATCCTGCTCCCTCCAGCTGCCCCCTGCTCCCTCCAGTTCCCTCCTGCCCCGTCCTGCTCCCTCCTGCTCCCTCCTGCTCCCTCCTGCTCAATCCTGCTCCCTCCAGCTTCCCCTGCTCCCTCCAGTTCCCTCCTGCCCCGTCCTGCTCCCTCCAGCTCCCTCCTGCACCCTCCAGCTCGATGTCTGCTCACTCCTGCTCCCTCCTGCTCCCTCCTGCTCCCTCCTGCTCCCTCCTGCTCCCTCCTGCTCCTGGGCGCAAGGCGATATCACCTGCCTGCCACCTAGCCCGTCCTCCAGCGAGGCCTCCTCCTGTGGCTGAGCCGAGAGGCCGGGATATATACAGCTCCCGCACCCTGCAGCCTCTCCAGTCTGCCCCGGGTCCCCGCCACATCTTGGGAGCCTCCTCTCTCTCCTCCAGTGTCTCTCCTCCACCACCACCACCACCACCGCTACCACCACCACCACCACCACCTCAGGCGTCATCCTGGCGACTTCCGGTTCTTCATCCATGCGGGACGGAACGGACGGAACGCGGCCTCTGGGTGCCGTGTGCAGTGATCCGTGACCGGCCCTGCATCACCGTCCACATCCTCCAGTGAGCAGCAGCAGTAGAGCAAGTGGACAAACCCAGGAGGAACTACTTAATACAGCACCAGGGCATCTGGCTCCATGGTGGCGGACTCCTTACTCCTTCTCTCTAGGGTGTGGGCTGCGGAAGCTTCACCATTATACAAACTTCACCGCTACACCTTTAATATCAATCACACAAGCTTCGATATACTCTAGTAGGTAGGAATCCCGTGAACAGCTCCAACACCTTCTTAGCCCACAGGCCTTACCCACCCACCCACCCACCCACCCATACACACTCACACTCCACGGGCTGGAACCTCCTGCTGGATGCGCCTTGTTTACACTCCCATACTCCTCCAGTCCTTTCACATCAGAGGAAGCTGTACATACAGAACCTAGTGGTAGCCTGGTCCTCACCTCCGCCCTGGAAGAGAAGGGAGGAGGGAGGGTGAAGTGGCTGGAGGATAACCCCTCGCCCATTTATTTATTTATTTACCCTGGTGCTTCAAGCACTGACCAGGTGATTGATTGATTGCCCTGCACACCTGTTTCAACCACCAAGCTCACCTTTCCTCCAGCACCCGCAGACCATAGGATCCACCAGTCGCGCACACATGGATGCAACCACCAGGAACATAGTTGACCTACTGACCTAATTACCTAATGACAAGTGCGACTGTGGCCTCCGCAGATGCTCTTTGGTACATGAGTACGACCGGAGCACACCTGGATGGATAGATGGATAGATGGATAAATGGATTTATGGATAGATGGATAGATGGATATATGGATGGATGGATAGATGGATATATGGATCTATGGATATATGGATGGATGGATAGATGGATAGATGGATAGATGGATAGATGGATAGATGGATAGATGGATAGATGGATAGATGGATAGCTGATAAATGGGTAGATTGATAGATGGATAGATGGACAGATGGATAGATGAATTGATGAACAGATGGATAGATGGACACACCGACGATTCATTGATACCAGCTACTGGAGGACACAGTGCCACAGCGTGTGGTTGCTATAGTGATGGCCAATCACTTGCCCGTTGCTGGGGCATCTTGCTCCACCACCCACGCGCCATTTGACATCACCCGTCACCTCGTGGGGTGCGTGGGTATGAGTGGGTGTGGGTGTGGGTGTGGGTGTGGGTGTGGGAGTCTGGTGGGGTGGTGAGGGAGAGGAGGAGGGGGGAGCACTGGAGAAGCTCCAACCACCAGCAGCCGCCGGCCTCTGCTAATACTAGTAGCAGCAGTACTATGTCCGTCTGCGATACAACCCCGGCGTGGCAGACCGAGGAGGAGGAGAAGGTGCTGGAGGAGGAGGAGGAGGTGGTGAGTGGTGAGTGTACACGGTGCCGAGTAGGGCGGCGCTGGTTGCAGGTGAAACCATGAGCTGTTCTCTGCGGTACTGCCGCGTTAACGTGGGACTTCCGGCGCCCGCCTCTGAGCTGCTCCTGTTCCTAGCCTAGCCTGCCGGGACCAGCGCTAAGGCTACTGCTAGAGCTGGTGCTGGGCATGACTGACACCCCCCGATCTGCGCCTTCCTTATATCCTGCCTTCGGATGGTCTTCCTCTTCTTCCTGGACTAGTCTTAATTAGTTAGTCTCCTTCCATTAATTCTTCACTGTCATCATGATACTGGAATGTAGGAATGGAGAAATGGAGGAATGGAGGAAGGGAGGAATGGACACAAGTCACCGAGTCATTTTGAACGTTGAATAATTCACCTGGATTAAGTGAATGACAATTCAATTGAATCAAAGAAAGGATTAATTCGCCTCCCTACCCTGCTAGTCCCCACCCAAACAAAAACAAAATTAGTTAAGTTGAATCCTAACCAGTTAAAAGAAAGCACACCATACAACAATGGCGGTTGCATTATCCTCATCCAGCCATAGGCTGATGCAAGAGATCTCAGACCAGTTCCTGATCTGCAAGATCTGCTTTGAGACTTACACCAAGCCGAAGACTTTGACCTGCCTGCACATTTTCTGCCTGGTGTGCCTTGAGAAACACATGGATGCTGAGGTGGAGCGCTCATACCGCTACATGCTCTACACCCGCTCGATCACGTGTCCGGTTTGTCGGAAGAAGACTGAGTTGCCATCAGGTGGTATCCGCCGGCTACCAGATAACTTCCTCATCACGAACCTCATCGAGATTGTGAGTCGGCGGCGAGGTTCAACTAAGGTTCCGCAATGCGAAATCTGCAAGTCAATGGCATACCAGAGTGGCAAGGATGCAGCCACCAAGTGCCTGGAATGTGGGAAGCTGATGTGTCGGAACTGCGTTGAGCTCCATCGACGCACCAAGGTTACTCGTGGACACAACTTGATTGATATCCAGGTCGAGAAGTCCATTGGCTGTAAGGTCCACGACGAGGAGGTGGTACGCTTCTATTGTGAGCCCTGCGAGATGTGCATCTGTGTACTGTGCACCTTTCAGGAGCACAAGGGCCACAACATCCAGTCCTTCAGTGAAGGAATGCAGAAATACCATAGCGCACTTAACACATTGGTCTTGGCTTGTCGCGACCGCATCATCTGCATCAAGAACCACCTCGAAATGATCAAAACCTGCGAAGAGGAAATGCACATAGCTGAGGATCAGATCCGCGACTCGACAATCGAAGCCATTGCAACGATTCGCGCAAGCGAAAAGCAACAAGTGAAAGAACTGTACGACGTCTTCGGCGATGACACCATCCAATTTCTGAAGGAGAAGCACGCACTGCAGGATGTACTGGAGAACCTCACGAGTAATTGCAGCCTCACCGAAATGATCCTGAAGGATAAATCAATTGAGCTGCTCCTGTTGAGGCATGAACTGCAGGACAAACTGGAGGTGCTTCTTCAGGGACGTGTCCAACCGCCACCCGTCAACCTCGTCAAGGCAGTCAAGTTCGACCCGGGGCATATCACTCTAGGGCAGATCCTTATCGACGGGAAGCCAATCAAGGAGGGCATGAATGAAGTTGTGCTGTATAACAGGTGCAGGGGCTCCGATAAAGGCATACAGACCCGCTACGAGGACTGGGACGAGGGCGGGGGTAGCCTACAGACGGATGACGACAAGCTGAGCCGACAGCCTCAACTGGACAGGCGGGACAGGAGCGTCAATACCTGCTCGCCGGACCGCCAGACCAGCACCACCATGACCGACAGTTTCTCTTCGCTCACTGACAACCCGGTTGAGTCATGGAACCAGTGCACAAACACGCCGACCGTCCAAATGGTGCACCGCAGTACGCTGACCACCCAGACAAATGTCAGCAACTCGCAGACTGAGACGAAGGGGCTTGTTGAGTTCCGCACCACAATTGCTGGCCCTGATTTGCCGTCAATGCACAGCGTCGGCATGACAACTGACCCGCCGCACGTCCGGTGTAAGGGCACGATCACGACGGCCGCCCGGCTTGCGGATAAGAAGACCACAACGCACCGGACCATCACCCATGACATCGCCTGTGACCCGGTGAAGATCAACACGCACGATTTTGGTGTGATGACTAAACTGATCCCTGGCGTGGAGAAGGGCATCGGCACCAAGACGATCGTGCACACGGACGCTGGGACCGGATGTGGCCTCGCGCGACTGGGTCGGAGCGCTGACGTGGGCACGGACACGATATGGAAGGGGGTCCGGCGGGTGTGCCATAAGGCCACCATGCACGAAATGCTGTACAGCACGCGTGAGACGGACACGGACGAACTGGTCGTGACGGAGGAGCGGGGCAGCTCGCCTTGTGAGGAGCTCTCAGTCATGGCTCCGAAGCGCAAATACTCACCGACTGCCTCAGTGGGTGAATCGAAGAGGGCGTGCACGCTGAGGTCGAGCGAGGTGCAGACGGACTTGCACCTGCAGATGCTCGATCAGATCTTAACAGGCCCAATCCGGAGCGCTCTAGAGAAGCATGGCCCGATGGCGAATATGCCAGGATGGCCGGAGAGTCAGCTGGGCGAGCCGGCGGTGGTAGGCGATAATGAGGAACCCGCGGCGGCAGCCGCGGCTTCTCGCGTCCGGGTGACCGACATTGGAACCGGGATGGTCCATGTGTGCATGCTTGACCATGGTGGAAACGTGAAGGTGTCGCAATTCAGAGAAATTTGCCAGGCAGATGCGCCGGATGCTCAATTGGAAGACACCGGTAGTGTAGCACCGGAAAGGAAGATGTTCGAACACAAGGGCGTCACCACCGTCACCCTCCGGACTGCCGACAAGGAGACGGCGACCGCCTCCGTTAAGATGAAGGAGAAGGGCACGGAGACGTATGTGCCATCTGTCGAGAAGGCTACATACATGATCCAGCCGGTCATCCTGTCAACAGGCACCAACACGCCAGTGCGCAGCACCAGCGAAAAGGAATCGGGAACTGACTTTGACACATTCAGAGACGACTGGAACTCAGGTAGGGCTCGGTCTGTGGGATCAAGGGTCAATACTGCTACTGCTGCTGCTACAGTGACCGACGATTCAGAGAGGACTGCCAGCATCGATGGAGACTTCTACCACAGACCAGTCAGAACTGGCAGCATGGACCCAGACATGGCGGGGCGGATCAGACTCACAGGAGAGAGAGGCATGACTGGTGGACAGCTGAAGGATCCTAGCACCCCCATGCTGGCAGTGGACTCGCCCGACAAGGTGGCAGTTTATGATCACGTGCAGACATCGAACCGGGGAACGATGACGCTTCTCCTGATGTCAGACATCATGGTCAACAAGCGCCCGCACGAGTTGACCAGGTCACTCAGCATGAAGAAGATCAAGACTGTCGCCATGGAGACAGCTCAGGCTGGAGGAGACGCAGCATTCGAAGTTGTGGATCATTCTATTGATAGCGCTATGGTGTGCAGACCCGAGAAGAACACAGCCACGTTTAAAGTGGAATTCAAAAGCACTGGCGTTGGGACGCCACTAATTAAATTCCACGACAGGGACTCATCCCCAATAAGGATAGGAATGTTTGAGAGGTCCACTTCTATGTCCGGCATTGAGTTCTCACCGAATCAGGAGTGGGTTCAGCTCCCAACTGCTGCAACGCGGAAACCCGGTCAGCATCCGCAAGGAGTGTCATCAGTGTCAAAAGGAAACCCTGTTGCTAGGGTCACAATGGTGGAACGCGGATCGTCTCCAGAGCCCCCAAACACTATGGAGTGTGGTACCGGAACAGCTCACATTGTATTCTATGAGAAGGAGACATGTACACCGAAGATAATGATGATGAACAAGAATATCGAAACTGAGAACATCCGGACAGCTGACAAGCAGACAGACACCATCAACATAGCTAACGTGTACAAGGACCTCATCACCCCGAAGAATGGTAGCATGATCACAGTCTCGCGTGGGACATGCACCCCACCGGCACCGGTGGTAAATCGTGAGACCTCGCCTATAAGAGACCACCCTTTCCAGGTGGAGACCGGCACTAATCCAATCAGGAAGATTTATGTCAACAAAGCGGTTGGAGTGACCAAAGCAGATCTCATGTGCCCTGTGGATACCTTTCAGAGGGTTGGCCAAGGCAGGCCTCGAATTCTTCCGAAGAACATGCCAGTCGAAGAGCCGGACCCTAAATTCGACCCAATGGCGACGATCCATGAATCGGACGAAGATGATGAGGGATCCCGCAGTGGGAATAGCAGTCCAGGATGTGTATTGAGAAACCGAATGAGACTGAGCGACACTAAATCCAATGCGGAAATGAAGGCAAACACACACCAAGAGAAGCTTTGGGTGACGGCACCCAGGTTGGGCCCTGGGAATGGTGATCACAGTGGTGTGGGAGTTGGCAGTATGGGAGGGGCTTCTAGCGCTGGTGGTGGTAGTGGTGGTAAGGCTGGCTGGCAATCTTCTTTGCGTAACCAGGGAGGACAGAGCACCTTCTCCGCAAATGGCAGCACACAGACCTCTTCGATAGTGTGCAAGGTTGAGACAGGGACATCAACGCCTCCAGTCGAAATGGAAGATAAGGCGATGTGCACCGAATCCATCTCAGTGGATGGGAAAATCACCGAATGCATCAGCAAGCTACGTGTTGTCAGCCAGCGCCTGGAAGCCCAGACGACGTCCTTGATCATTGCGGATGAATCCACAAGTGCCGGACCCATCTACAGCAAGGCCAACTCCTGCCGCCGTGAGTCGCTTACAACACAGGCCACGACTTCCCCGATCCTTAGCGGCCGGGTAACCCCTGGGTCTTCGGAAGAAGGCCCGGAGCACTGTGTGGGGCTGGCCCCTTTGCAGGCAACAACCAGGCGGCCATTGCGCAGGACCGGAAGTCGATTAGGTGAAGCACCCGAGATGATGTATCCGCCTTTCCTAGCTAGACGTGAACTACATTCCATTGACACGGGAATGGTTGGCGGCAGCCCAGCTGCGGGCGGAGGCGAGGCCCCCAGCTCCATGACCGGGACTGATATAGGCGGCAGCAGCTCTCGATCCAAAGCGCGCAAACAGCGCCTGGACATCACACAGTTACTGCATCGGCCTCTCGGTGCCACCACCTTGGCAGACGGGGTCATTCCACATCTGACCCAGCGGGTGCCCTATCGACCGTCCTTTGGACACAGACCAAGTCTGATCGATGAATCCTCGAGACAACAGCAGCAAAGTGATGCAGCAATAAAGCGGCTGCAGGCAAAGATGAGAGCAATGGAATACCCGGAGGAGGAGCATGCGCAGTCTCCAGTGCCTTCAGCAGCTAGTCGCAAGACTAAAGACCCTGTGGCCTCCGAAAGCTTGACACTGCTGAAACAGCGGTCTGAGCGGCCAAGACTGGAGCGGATGCTGGGGTCACTATCCTCATCGTCATCCTCATCATCATCCTCAACCACTTCATGTCCCAGCCCCGTAGCCAGCCCCAAGGTCATCCACCGACAGCGTGCACCCAAGATCCAGCAGAAGCCGTCCCCGCCAGTCGTGAGGCGAAACCCAAGGAGCTCAAAGAGTCGCTCACCACCGGTGAAGCGCGACAAGGGAAGCGAGCGAAGGGAGTCGGCTTCCTCCGAACACGTCAAAGGGGTGTGCTGCGGACTGGCCGGCTCCTCCTCATCTCGCACCATCAACGGAAGTGGTGCGCCTTCGCCACGCATCGTCAAGAAGGGCCTCAATGATATCGGTCGGGTTCGGAAAGTGCATTCTGGGTCGCCTTGTTCAAGCAGCTCCACATCGGAGGACGGGCGGGATAGCCCGGGCGACCGCGTCAACAGGCGGAACCGGAAAGAGCCATGACCAGCGCCACCTACCGGTAAGCACGTGACACCATGCATTGTGCCAGGTGGGCACAGGTTTTGCAGTCCTTTGTATATATATTTATATATATATATATATATATATATATATATATATGAAGAGTTCATAGGTTCAGGTGCAAAACCCAGTAAACACCGATCCAAAGAATTCAAACCTTCAAAAATTTCATTTTTTTACATTCCTTTGTTTGTGTTCATTGCTCCATAACCATTTCACCACAAGAAAAGTGGAATTATGAACAGTTCAACACATATACATTATATATATATATAATTTTGTTGGCACACTAGTTGATAAAGCAGTGGAAATTTCAATCTTGGATTCTTATAATTGTCGTTTGTATCATCTACAAACCCCTTAGTTCAGCATCACTTTTGTTTCAATGATATGATTCCCTGAGTTGGCAATATCAAGATCACTGAGACAACTTCTTTGACCTACTTTAGGCCTAGCATCTATCCCACACTGATGACCTGAAGGTGAAAGAACGCGCCTTCTTTGACCTACTTTAGGCCTAGCATCTATCCCACACTGATCACCTGAAGGTGAAAGAACGCGCCTTCTTTGACCTACTTTAGGCCTAGCATCTATCCTACACTGATCACCTGAAGGTGAAAGAATGCGCCTTCTTTGACCTACTTTAGGCCTAGCATCTATCCCACACTGATCACCTGAAGGTAAAAGAACATGCCTTCTTTGACCTACTTTAGGCTTAGCATCTGTCCCACACTGATCACCTGAAGGTGAAAGAATGCGCCTTCTTTGACCTACTTTAGGCCTAGCATCTATCCCACACTGATCACCTGAAGGTGAAAGAACGCGCCTTCTTTGACCTACTTTAGGCCTAGCACCTATCCCACACTAATCACCTGAAGGTGAAAGAACGCGTAATGGTGAAAAGCAAACAAACAACAAAGTGAATCGTTATTAGATTCAAACAACAACATCCAAACAAATATAAACTCTTCACAAACCAGCTGAATTGGGATCTACAGATCTGGCAGATGTCTGTGCGGTATCATATCATTTTTTTACATTAATTGATTAAGCTTTGAAAATTTCAACAGTGTTGATCTATATCGGCTTAAAGTTAAAAGTGAGAGAATAATGGGTAAAAAAATACATTAAAAATACAAGATGGTGCCCACAGAAAGCTCTCGATTGGACTTTTAAAGTGCATAAAACAATATCAGTTCATAGATTCTTCAATCAAAATTAATGGGATATGATAGATGAGCATTTTAACTATATATTTAGCGCTTTTGATTACAAAACCATGTGTTTATCTCCATAACCCAGCCTTCCGACACCTTTTCTGATGGGTTGTTCAGCAGCTCTGTCAGGGGGCTGCGGGAGTAACTACTACTCCTGGTGGCTGCTGGGTGATGGTTTTTAGACTTGTGTAGGAGAGTGACTAAGTAAAGCGAGAGGGCGCGGGTGGGGGGGTGAGGGGTGAGGGGTGAGGGGTGAGGGGTGAGGGGTGAGGGGTGAGGGGTGAGGGGTGAGGGGTGAGGGGTGAGGGATGTGAGGGGAGGGTGAGGGGTGAGGGTGGGGGTTGAGGGGTGAGGGGTGAGGGGTGAGGGGTGAGGGGTGAGGGGTGGGGGTGGGGTTGAAGGGGTGAGGGGTGAGGGGAGGGGTGAAGGGGGGTGTGAAGGGGGAGGGGTGAAGGGGGGGGGTGACGGGAGGGGGGGTGAGGGGGGTGGGTGAGGGGGGGGTGTCCGCGAGCACTGCTCATGTTGGTTGTTGGCTGTTGAAGTTTAACGTCCTGGCAACATCTAAGGTCATATCAGGACGGCTACCAACTTGTGACAGTGCACACTCATGGTGACCTTATAGTGCCGTCCCACTGGGAAATAAGGCCACCAGTACCATGACCCCCATATCCCACTCAGTCACATTATCCTGACATTGAGCTAACCAGTCCTTGCCCTAGCCTATTAATGCCGAGCGCCAGGCTAGGAAGCGGCAAGTATCAATTTGATAAGTCATCGGTTTGACTCGAACGGGAAGCAAAATCCCAACCTTCCGCACCAACACTGCTAACCTAGTTGCAGCGTTACGTTGGGACGGCCCACCTGGTCTCGGGCTGGGCAATAGTCGTATAGTACAGGAATGCGGGCACCGGTGTAAATAATATATATAGAACTGCACTCGTGTGTGTGTGAGATGTGCGTATGTACTACGCACCGGCCGCAGTACCACGCTCTCACACTGCCAGCTTGTCTTAGATGGAGACTCCTCCCGGAGCCCGCAAGCACGATTGTGTATGTACAAGAGCGCCCATAGCTTGTAGCCTCTAGACATCATAACAGAGTTTGAGTGAGTTCACACTTTGTTGTAAATCCTTTTGGGAGTTTAAATCATGGGTGTGAGGAGGTAGATGAGGGGGTGGGGGGAGTGACGAAGCATAATTATATATATATATATATATATATATATATATATATATATGTGTGTACACATACAGCAGGTGTAGGCTGCTTGGGTTGTGTTTGTTTGTTTGTGGTTTTTTGGGGTTATACTTCCTAGAAACATCTAAGTTTGACCAGACGGGATGGCCGAATGAGTTGAGCGTTCGTCTCCCATTTTGGTAGATGATGGGATTCGAACCCCCGCATTCGAAACCTGGTCGAGTCAATCCAATGACTTACAAATTGATATTTGTCGCTTCCTAAGCCTGGCACTCTGGATTATTAGGATAGGGCAAGGACTGGTTGACTCAGTGTCAGGATAATGTGATGGAGTAGGGTATTAGGTCTTGGTGCTGGCGGCTTGGTCTCTCAATGGGGCAGCACTATAAAGTCGCCATGAGTGAGCACTGTCACAAGTTGATACCAGCCTACCAGTCCTGATATACCCTTAGATGTTGCCAGGATGTAAAACTCCAACAACCAACCAACATCTAAGGTTACATTAGGACCCACTTGTGATTGTGCACAGTCATACTAATCATAGCGACTTTATAGTGCTGCCCGACTGGAAGATCAGGCCGCTGGCACCATGACTTGATATCCCACTCAATCACACTCTCCTGATACTGAACTGACCAATCCTTGCCCTATGCCAGTAATGGCGAGAGCCAGGCTAGGGAGTGAGAAGTATCAACTTTGTAAGTCATTGGTTTGACTAATCTGGGTCATTGGTTTGACTAATCTGGGTCATTGGTTTGACTAATCTGAGTCATTGGTTTGACTCATGGGAAGGAAGCCAACTTTCTTACCGACCGATTCGGGCATCGCGTCCGCTTGCTGCCGTTGGAGTAGACTCTAGTGTTTCTAGTGGCATGTATATTTAGATCTAATTTTTACGTTTTCAACTTGTATAAGTATACAAAGCCTATGTCTAGCATGTTGGCGTGCGTACACAACTTAATTTAGCGTATGTTCCCATTCCAATTATAATAAAAAAATAATTCACACTGGTATAAAGCAAATTGTAACTATCGACCTGATATATTTATCTAAAGAATAAACAGCAAAACACAGTAGAAACTCGAGAATAGAGACTAACAAAAACACCAACAAAACAACAAAAACGGCAGGAATTCAAGAATAAAGAATAATATATAATTGTTGATATTGATGTGTTGTGGTTAACACTTCAAAAATTCCGTCAACTCAACATACATAACCATTGTTCTCTTCTATTCTGTTTGCGCGCATGCGCATATCACCCTTCAGGAAATCGCCGCAGAGAGGGACGCGATGACGTCAGCGCCGGCCGATATGACGTCAGACCCGGCGGAAATTGCGCAGTGACGTCAGCACCACTCACATATCCACACATATCAGATAAACAAACCAAGTGATGAACAGAGGTGAAATAGTGATGTCAACAGTGCATTGCCTTATCTATTATATATGTAATATATATATATGTGTGTAATTGTACCATATATATGGATATATATATATACATATATATATATATAAATAAAATAATATTCTTCAAAGAAATTAGGTTGAACTGAGGTCAAATAGTGATGTCAAGAGTCCATTGCCTTATATATATGTTATGTATATACCGTATATGTCCCAATAGACGTGCGCTGTGCGAGTGCAGACACATATATGTTAAAGAATTTCATGAATTTTGTCGTGGCCTCTGAAATAAAGTGGCATTGTCTTATTTTATGTGCATTCAGTCTGAATGTGACTGTAAATTGGTGCGTGCTTTCAATCTTGAAATGGAGGGTGTGCTTCTATGGGGTAGCGTGCTTCAATTGGGACATATACAGTATATATATATATAATGTATATATATATGGTGCATATATATTATATACATATATATGAATATGAAAATAACCTTTAAACAATTCAGAACGACGTTTCTGTGTACCATTGGTGCATGGACATAGTAATTTTGCGGTATATTATAATATAAACATATTTACATATATATTATATATATATGTTATATATATAAGAAAAGACATCAAACGGCCCTGGTACGTGGAGAAAAGTGCAGTTCATTGGCTAAGCATAGTGAGCTGTTTAGCTGCATTCCCATTTCTGTCAACACTCACTTAGATTCCTATAATACACATATTGCGTCGGTCCCAGTTTTTGTTTCAGTTCTTTGCCTTGAAAACAGTACACACACTAACACCCCAGTTCGCCCTGCCTACCACTGTGTTATTATAGCACACATGCTGTTTAGAAATCAACGTCAGCCCACATCGCAGACTAGCAGAACTTAGTATAAATGTCACTACAAATATCAGGAAGCAGTCTGATATAGCGGCCCTGTCTTCTGCTTAGCATTGTTTCGGTCGGAAACTCCATTTTCTAGGAACTTATCCTGGGCGATAATCGAGGTATTACTGTGTGTACCGATGTGTACATGGGTGTATCTATATATATGCCTATATATATATATGTTTATATATGCATATGTATTATGTACATATGTATATATATGTACGTATATATATATATACATCTGTGTACATATGCATGTATATGTAGATATATGTAGATATGTATATATATATATATGTATATATGTGTATATATGTATATGTAGATATACACACATGTGAATATATATGGATACATATGGTTACATATGATGCATATACAGTTATATATTATTATACATGTATATATGGTATCTATATATGTATATAATATACATATATGTATATTTATATATATAGTACACAATACTCCATTGCTTCACCATCGAGCCTAGCACTAGTAGTCAGCCTAGTTGTGACGTTCCACGCCTAAACCATTTGCTCCTCCTTCTAGTGCGGCTGACAGACACCAGGGGTAGGTAGTGCATAAAGATACCAGAGATACTGAATACCACCCGGAGAGGGCACTACCCACAATGCTCGGCTCTCCCCGCCACCAGGCGTCTGCTTCCTCAGATAGACTCAACACCTTTGTTATTGTTGACAAGTGGGCGTGGCTTACATAGTTGATGGACAACCTTTTGAATGATAGACTCAACACGGGCGTTGTTGATAAATGGGCTTACTGCTTGATGGACATACCTTGACTCTTGGCACCGTGCGGGGCACCCTGGGTAACTGACGTAATAAAATGGTAAATGTGAGTCCTCCACCTTCTGGGGCTCCCATCCCCCCAGCCTTCTATCCATGTATCTGTCTCTCTATCTATAGATACTATAGATATATCTATCTAGCTCTCAGCCTCTCTCTACCCGCCCCACAATTGACCTTCTCCCAGTTTTCAGACACTGTCGCGCCACCTGTTGGCCTCGATGAGAAACACACGCCCCCGGGCTGGTGGAGACTGTGTGTGTGTGTGGGGGGGGGGGGGTCGGGGATGTGGGAGGGCGTGGAGGAGGGCGTTGTATAGGTGGTTGTGAGTTGGGTGATAGGAGGCCTTGCAGCCCAGTCAGGTCCCATCACCTGTAAGGTGAGTGTGTGTGTGTGGGGTGGGGGCGGGTTGACACATAGTCTGCTTGGAGTGGTTAGTAATGTACCTGTACTGGTTACGTGGAGAAACCCCTGCACCCAGCCGATATACTCACCCCCATCCCCACCCCCACTCAAACCTCCAGACCCACACACCTCCAACTCCACACACTTTCTCCCACATGTCCACACCCACACCTCTCCTACACCATACACCCCCACACCTCCAACGCCAGCCCACACACATCAGCACCTACACACCTCCAAAACCACACCCTCCCACACCTCCACATATCCACACCCACACACTCCAACACCACACACTCCCATATCAGCTAGACGCCAACACACGCACAACCCCTTTCCTCCATACAAACACTCCCACATCTCATCACCACTAATCTCCACCAAACTCCCACAATCACAAACCTTACAAGTTACAGTCACTACTACTTCCCTCCCTTTACCCGAACAAACATCTATGTATCGTACAATCTAATGCACTGGTTCTAGTAATACCTGACAGTAGGTTTAACCATACTAAATGCATATATTTATATATAGATATATATATATACTTATATATACTTATATATTTACATATGCACATACACACATATGCACGTCTATGCATATAACAATACTTACCCACTTCACACATATATTATTAATCAACCGTCACTGAATTTTCGACTAAATCTGAAATAATTTAGTCTCTAATAAACATTTAACCAGGAACACTTGATCGGGGTGTTGTCTAGGTAACCCCGAACCTAAAGCTAAGATTCCTTATATGCGGTATGCGGCATGCGAATGCAGCAAAAAATCGAAAAGCATGTAAATGAATAGTCGTGCTTCCATACGTCCGAATGCGAATGCGAACGCGAATGCGAATGTGGCAAATGGATCGACCCATGGACCGATCGGTGGGAATGCGAATGTGAATGCGAATACTGCTGCATTTGCCATAGAAACAATACTAACTTTAATCTTCCTTCACAAATTTGGAGGAAAAAAACCCCAAAAATGTTATGGGTAACATTTTTGGTGTGTTTGTTTGTTTAACTATCCCCCAGCACAAAAAAGTAAACATTGGCTATTGGGAGTTGGCATATATCTATGCCGCATATACCACATCTATGCCACATATACCACATTCACATTCACATGCCGCATGCCACATGCCACATACTGCCTATAAGGAATCTTAGCTCTACCCGTATTCACCAAATGTCTGGTATTGCGGTGAACCGAGATAACCTCTCTCTGTATGTGCCTTTGCCTCTGAGGTGTTTGCATCAATCATCACAAAATCTCCCAGGTTTTGTTCGATATATCTTAGTCTGGGTGGATACTATACCACCTTGGTATGAGTAACCGTTTCTGAAAAGTGTCATGGCGCGCCGCTGTCGCAATTTCAGCGCCCGGTCAGTTTCAGCTGCCTGTCAGTTTCATGCGCATGCATCAAAATCTAACATCATCATCACTAACCTTATAAATTTAATATAATGATTTTGGTAAAGATGTTTTCTACATGTGTACAAAGCGATTTGTTTCTAGGTGGTGTGGTTTTAGAGATATATCACTTTTCCTCTATTTTCTGTATGAAGATTGCTAGCGACCATTGACAATGCCTTGAGTTTGACGGTACGCGCAGTGCAAAACCTTAGTTTTATTCAAAATTATTACAAATCAAGAACCCTAACCTTATCAATTTAATACAGTCTGTTTGGTAAAGATGTTTTCTATATGTGTACCAAGCGATTTGTTAATAGGTGGTGTAGTCTTAGAGATATTTCACTTTTGCTGTATTTTCTGTATGAAGATTGCTCACGACCATTGACAATGCCTTGAGTTTGAGTCTATACGGGCAGTGGAAACTGACCGGGCGCTGAAACTGCGACACCGCCCCTACTGGCACTCCGCCCGTTAGATAACAGCGGACCCAATCCCCAGACACTCACGCTCAACACTCACCCACCCACTCACCTTATGTTACTTGTACCATTCCTCTGTGTGAAATGTACATAGATATGCCTCATTGTGTTTGCCCCTGACGCGCCTCTGTGTGAAATATACATAGATATGCCTCATCGTGTTTGCCCCTGACGCGCCTCTGTGTGAAATGTACATAGATATCTCCAACTTGACACTACGACTGTATGAAATGTACACATATGAAACCAACTTGACACTATTCTTACATATTCCTTACTGCCAGATCTGCATGTGCAATCCATGACCTATCTCCGTCGTGTGTGATGTAGGTACATTTTGTGTCCGTTCTGATGTGACCTTAAATGTTGCCAGGACGTGAAGCTCCAACAAGCAACCAACCAATAGTATGTGTACCCCACGACCCAACTGCCGGGCTAACTGTGCTATACTGATATCCCAATAAATCCCAATAAGCTTCTATATTTACGCCCAGCTATACTATAGTACACATATCTCAGTGGAGATGTAAAAGAATGAAAAAAGTGGAAAAAAAGTCGACACGCACACTACCCCACTGTTAGCTGAATTACGCAGCATCACCTTGAACACGAGAGAGCAAGAGTGAAAGGGACTGAACGAAAAAAGAACAACAAAAAGTCAAACTCACTGAGGCCAACATCTGGTGAAGGCCTGTGCTGTGTGAGGACTACGTGAGTACCGCAGCCTCTCGCTAGAGGGCAGCGCGTGGGGTGAGTTATGACATTGCGACAGGTACGCCTTGCCTCACGCAGGTGGCGCCACCTGCGAGACGATTCCCCCATCTCTTATTCCCTCCTCCCAAGCTACCATGCAGTATAGTGGTAGGTGTGCTCGGTAGGGGTGCGGATGACGTGGTAGCCAGTGTTGCGGTTTCCCAGGGACACCAGTTTGCGAGGGACACATCGCTTCTGCACATGCATCAAAATCGAACAGCATCGTCACTAACCTTATAAATTTAATATAATGTTTTTGGTAAAGATGTTTTCTATATGTGTACCAAACGATTTGTTTCTAGATGGTGTAATTTGAGAGAATATTTGACTTCTTCTGTATTTTCTGTATGAACATTGCTCACGGCCATTAACAATGCCTTGAGTTTGATGGTCCACGCAGTGCAAAACATTAGTTTTATTCAAAATTAATAGAAATCAAGAACCCTAACCTTATAAATTTAATATAGTCTTTATGGTAAAGATGTTTTCTATATGTGTACCAAGCGATTTGTAATTTGAGAGATATTTGACTTCTTCTGTATGAAGATTTGCTCACGGCCATTAACAATGCATTTGAATAGAAGTGTCCCTGGCAAACTGGTGTCCCTCGGAATCCGCATCACCGGGACAGGAGAGGGTGTGAGCATCATGTGAGTTATTCACTTTATCAAGAACAAGCTGGGAGCTACTAATTTTGAGGTATTCTTTTTCCTCTTTTTTTTATGATGATGTATTTATGCTGCCCATGGTGGTTAACTCTACCACTAGACAGTAATATAGTTTTCACCACTAGACAGTAATATAGTCTCGTGGTTCCCCCAGTTTTGCTACTTTCAGTTGTGTAGCTATCTACTGCATGCTTTCTTTCTCTGTTTGTAGGCATTCTCCCACGTCTCCGTACCCTCTGTGAGGCTGTTAGTTCTACAATTGGTTAGTTGTTTGGTTATCTATGTCTTATCATGAGCGAATGGTAAGTCACCCGCAACACCATGATGGTATGAGCAAGCAATGATCCATTCAAGTTATTGTGAGCCACTGGTAGCAAGGTGACAATGAACAAGTTGTGTACCATTCATGTTATCAGGAGAAAGATGTGACTCACTCGCATGATCATGATCATGAGTAAGCAATGAACCACTCATCTTGTCATGGTCATGAACAAACAATGAACCAATCACCTTTTTATCGTGAGCAAACCCACTCGTCTTATGGTTATGAGCAAGGTGTCATCCACTCAACTGACAATGAGCAAGCTGTGAGTTACTCATCCAATCATGAGAAAGGTCTGAACGACTCACCTGAGCCACTTATCGAATCATGAGCAAGCTCTGAGCAAGTCACCTTATCAACAACAAGCTGCTAGCCACACACTTTACCGTGATCATGAACAATGAATGAGCCACTCATCCCATAATGAGCAAACATGATTAGATCACTGTTTGTTCATCCTTTCCTACAGAGCATGAACAATGAACTGCTTACAACAGTAGTTGTTCTTGCCACTGACATCAGAGGGCACACTGCTGGTAGAAATCCCCTATTAGACCTTTCCCACAGAGTATGTTGCAGTCGACTGCTACTGCAAACATCAGTAATTATATATACGTTGGTGTGGATAACATTGTATATATATATGAATATATATATCATTATGTATATGCAATGCTGACCTATATATAATTATAATATGGATATGACATGGGTGTGATGCTATGAAATAGTGTATTGCTATGATATAGTGAATATATACATCACACTGCATCCCAGCTCAGTCAACGTCAATGCTATTACATTGGAGGAGGCAGCGGCAGTGGCGATGGTGGTAAGAGGTCGTGTGCAATGCCCAGCATGGGAGGCTGCATGCACACCGCCACACTGCATTACCACTCGAACAACATTGATACTGGTGTATTGAGCGAAATGGCGGCAGTGTGGCGAGTTAACATGGCAACCCGATGATGTCAGCATCGATTCTCAAATCTCCAAGCGTAGACATCGAGAGGTGAGCCCCAAATGGGTGACTGCCTACTCTGCTAGGAGAGCTAATGGTGTGACTGTGGTGGAGAGTGACTGGCAGACCACCTCTTGTTTCTTATAGGAATGCAAATGGAAGGCACTTTTCACAGCCAGGACTGATTAGCTAAGAACCAAGTAAATAAATAATGAGTATTTCAAATTAAGGCAATGCACTGTGAGTTCTATTTTACCTCTTTTTATTTTAATACAAAGATTCAAAATCATATCTACTTGACAAGCCTAGAACAAAATTGACATTTGCATTTAGAAAGAGAAGAATCTCAGACATCAGCATTTGTCACAGACTACCTAGTCATGTTTGTTTTGTGTTGATATTGATGAACAGATGTCAACTTTACCTACTTATAGGTACGTGATGCAACCTAGAAAATAATTAACTAACATGTTATTATATCTAATTTAGTGACAATGGAAAATAAATGAATTTAATGTTGGTTAAGCACACTGTTTGAGTGAAATTGCACATGTAAATTATAAAACACAAGAACCAGTGCTGTGTTCCTAAATGTGATAACATCTGTCGTTTAAACATGATTAATAAATACAACTTTCTGTTATAAGAAACGAAATAAAAGCTATTAAGAGATGCAATGGTCTTGTAATTAGTGTTGTAATACTAGCTAATGTTGTATAATCTGTTGGTGTTATGCTTTTTAATCAGAATTCTTTTTAGTAAAGTAAATCCTGTTTGATAATTATAATCTATAATAATTCTATAATTGTGGATGTCCTCTCCAATGTCAATCAAGCCTTATCTCAAATGCTTATAGTGTTAGTGCTTAATGGCCCTGTCACACTACGATGTAAGGCATCAGCATAGGGACAACGTGAAAATAAATTAAATACGTCGAACTTCACGGCGTAATATGCAAATTCGGGACGTCAATGCCGCGTAGTTGACATGAGCGTAATGTCGGTAAAGCGTAGTGATAATGTCTTTCAACGAGAGATGACAACGTAATTACGCTCACGGTATATTATATACATTATTTGATCGCCAGAACTACGTTGTGTTACATTACATTACATACTTCATGACACGGTGGCGAATGCTAAACGTACATTGGATGTACATTAGGCTACATTATCCGTGCATTGTCATTACATGGACTGTACGTTCCCACCGCCTTTGAAGAAGGTCAACGTAGTGCAACATAGTACAACGTAGTGAGCAGCATTTGACTAACGTAAGTCTAACATCATCACCGTTCTCCTAACGCATACATAACATACAGCGAACGTAAAATCCTTATGTTGTCCAACATTGTCATACCTCAAAAGTTGTCAACATGTTGAAAACCTTGACATAGCTCAACGTAACTCGACGTAAATCGACATCTGCCTCATGTAACCATGACGTAACCCGACGTACCTCAACGTAATGATGAAAAGTCACCTATGTCGGGTTACATTGGCTCATTACATCGTAGTGTGACAGGCCTATAAAGCACTTGGTCTGGAAGACCATTCCATGGATCTTTCACTAGAAAGATAAATGAGTGTTTCTTGACCTCAAGTGTTGGCCTCTCCTTGAAGATCTTATTCTGCTGGCCTCTGGTGTTGCTACCTATTCTGAGGTTGAACAACAGCCCCAGCGTAACATCACTGTCATATACTCCAGTAATAATCGTATAAGTCTGCATCATATCTACCCTGAGACGCCATTTAAAGCTAAGTACAATGCGTCCTTGTTTCAGTGTCTATAGCTCACATCACCATTTGTTGAACCTAGTGAGACTTAACATACTTTAGGGGACCCAGTGTCACAGTTTCTGCCGTCCACCAGTTTCCGCGGTATGCCTACACTCAAATGCATTGTCAATGGCCGTGAGCAATCTTCATACAGAAAAAGTGAGATATCTCTAAAACCACACCAACTAGAAACAAATTGCTTGGTACATATATAGAAAACATCTTTCCCAAAAAGATTTTATTAAATTTATAAGGTTATGGTTCTTGATTTCTATTAATTTGGAATAAAACTAATGTTTTACACTGTGCATACCATCAAACTCAAGGCATTGTCAATGGTCGTGAGCAATCTTCATACATAAAATACAGAAAAAGTGAAATATCTCTAAAACCACACCACCTAGAAACAAATCGCTTGGTAAACATATAGAAAACATCTTTACCAAAAACATTATATTAAATTTATAAGGTTAGTGATGCTGCTGTTCGATTTAGATGCATGCTCAGAAGCGATGCGTTCCGCGGAAACTGGCAGATGGTGGATGGCGGATGGCGGAAACTGCAACACTGGTATAGGCCACTGAGACTTGAAGTGTACTTTGACAAAAGCTTTCCAAGCACACATGTTCAGTTTGTGTAACTGAATACTAGAAGGGAGAGTGTCACAATGGCTAGTGTGCAAGTGCAACCTAAAGGGGTTCCGCAGTGTTCCCCAGTCTGTGGGGAACCATATTTGGTCATGAGGGGAACCATATTAGGTGATGTGATGAAGGAGTCCGTGATGTCATTCGAATAATACATTCCGAGTTTGTTTGTAGCCTCTCAGTGGATTATACCGGGCGACCTTAAGAGGGAAAACCTCAAAGAAATGAATAAATGCACTGGTATCTCACTAGTATAGTGTGAAATTGAGCCGCTGAGTGGCGCCACTAGGAATGGGCTGTTTTCACTGACGTCACCAGATCGCGTGCGTGTGGTTGAAGTAGGGGTATCTCGAGTTCCGCTGCTTCCTCAGGATGTTTATTTGTTGGGGTTTTAGGTCCTAGCAACATCTAAGGCCATGTCAGGACGGGTACCGATTTGTGACAGTGTGCACTTATGTTGACTTTATAATGCTGTCCCACTGGGAAACCAGGTCACCAACACCATGACTCAATATCCCACTCAGTCACATTACCCTGACATTGAGCTATCTAGTACTTGCCCTATTCTTGTGATGCTGAGTGCCAGGCTAGGAAGCGACAAGTGTCAATTTTCTAAGTCATTGGCTTCACTTGATCGGGATTCAAACTCGCCACCTAGCCTTGCACTCGGCATTACTAGGAGAGTGGAAGGACTCGTTAGCTCAATATCAGGATAATGTGACTGAGTGGGATATCGGACCATGATCCTGGTGGCCTGTTCTAAACTGGCTATGAATGTGCACTGGCACAAGTTGGTACCCATCATGCTATGAACATAGACATTGCATTACTAGGATATAAGTTCTTCTTAACACTTAACAGCGCATTTACATCTAGGAAAGTCTAGATTTACATTATCCCCTTTATTTTTAGCATAGCTGCTTAACACAGGAACACGAAATTGCATTACATTTGTAGTAGTCCAGACATGAGCTCCACTACCATACAGTGGCAGCTAGGACTGCTCCATCACCATTGCAGTGTTGTGCTAGGTGACGGTATGGTAGCTGCCGAGTAGTTCCGCGACAGGGCTGCCATCTACTGCGTGCGGCTAGCTTAACCTTCCCCCTGAGGAAGTTGACGTAGGACCTGTCAGGTCAGAGGCAGGTCACTTGATCATGGACGCAGTGGTGAGCGGAGGAATCAAGATGTGTGGAAGCAAGCGTACTCGTTCCTCCTCCTTTGCTTCCGGGGGCTGGCGGGAGGGGGGAGGGTCCACGGCGTGAGGGTCAAGTTCCGGGCAGCCAACAAGGACCCATCACACATTTGTAAGAAGTATGTCAATATCCAAGTTAGAAATATAGGATTAATATTTAAGTCAGTGGTTTTGTTTCCAAAATGTGATGCTTTCATTGGACTATTCAACATTAAGGTGAAGACAGTGCAATGCCTTATTAAGATAGGACAAAGAGCAGTGGAATGAGAATTACTAATTGTCCGCAGTTGAAATTGTCTTCACTTAATCAACAAGTGTATCATTAAAAGAATGTATATGACATTATGTAAATATTATTATCGATCAATTATTCACTATTGGTTAGTATTCAATTATATACATACACTTAATTGGAGAAGCAGTACCGCAGTCTGTTCTTTCAGACGACTTGTGCTTGGGAGGCTGCTTAGTATTGTAGTCGTCTGTAATAAGCCCGTACAATATGGTCGCGTTCTCAACTACAGAAGAACCCAGTAGGTGGCAGCACGCTAGCATAGGCAACCCCTAAGATGAACAGCGCCCACCATATACTGGAGGGTATCCTGATGGAAGATAGCCATTCAAATTGTGCACCGGACGCGGTGGTCGAATAGGTAGAGTAGACTTCCCGTTTGGAAGGTCGGGAGTTTGATTCCCGGTCGAGTCAAACCAATGACTTACAAAATTGGTACTTATCACTACCTAGCCTGGTGGTACTAGGGTAGGGCAAGGGCTGGTTAGCTCAATATCAGAATAATGTGACTTAGTGGGATATTGGGTCAGGGTGCCAGTGGCCTGGTCTCCCAGTGGGGCAGCACTATAAAGTCCCCATGAGTGTGCACTGTCTCAAGTCTGTACCCGTCCTGATATGACCATAGATGTTGCTAGGACGTACAAATCCAACAACCATATCAAACCATAATGTGCATGGTTTGAGACGAGTAATTCTCTGGGAGTTCTTTATGGCAATATTCTTAGCTGGGACTCAAAACATGAACTATGAGAGCAATAACGACACCCTTCTGTTGAATAATCTAGAAGATTCATATTGATATTATGCATGCCTTGAGATAAGTGATTCTCTGGGAGTTCTTTATGTCAATATTCTAAGCTGGGACTAAGCTACAAGAATGTTGTATATCTGGGAACATTGACACAGACTTCTACGGTTCCTTTAAGAAATAGCACTGACTGATCTTTTGATTTAGATGCAAAACAATTTAATAGATTCCACCAGAATTCCAGAAGAAAAACCTCACTCATTCACCCACACATCCCAAACATGCGAACCGTGTGAAAGAAAAGGAAAGAAAACTGCTAAAATAAATAATTGTGTGCCACATGATTCTCCAGTTTTTTTTAATATATTTATTATCGGGATAACATCAAACAATCATGCAAGCATTGTATTGAAATGGGACATATCATGAGTATGGTAACTATAGAACACTCCCTTCCACCGCAAACCAGAAATGGCACATTCAAATCTCGAACAATCACCAACAGAGAACCCCCCCCCCCCCACACACACACACATCAGATCTAGTGAAGGTCACGATACTGTATACAATTATTCCTCATTTATCACTGTGAATTTGAATGTATAATTATGATTTAATCCAACCTTATTATCAATATTTATAAATACTTTTATTTCACACGGAAAACCCAAAAATGTCAAAAGTGCATGGAAAAAAGAGGAATGAAAAAAAGAGGTTTGTTCAATGCAACATAGAAGTTTGACTATATCTGAATATCTCATTAATGCCTAGTACACACCTACCGTTTGTGCGCAGCCACCTACCGTATACGATCTAAAACTGCCCGTTTCGCGCACAAAAATCGTTAGGTGTGCGCTCCCCGCGCACACCTAGCGATTGCGATTCGCGACTAAAAACTCAGTTTTAGGGCTAAAACGGGCCGATTACGATTGCGATTCGCTATTCGAAAAATGAATCGGCCTGTTTTCAGTTTTAAGCGGGTCGGGTCGAGTCGCGAGTTTTAGTGTGCGAATCGTATACGGTAGGTGTGTACCAGGCATTAGATATGAAGAGTTCAGTCGCAAAACCCCGTAAATGCCAATCCAAAGATAGATATAGACATTGAAATCAATCCATCAAACAATCAATTTTAGTACATTCCTATTTTTTTGTTCATTGCTTCATAACTATTTCATGATAAGAAAAGTGGAATTAGTGAGAATTAAACTTACCTAGAGGTAAACATCTTTTATTTTAATTACATTTTTGAATCTGTGATTATGGGGTTTTGCGCTTGAACTCTTCATATAATTAAATAATTAGGCAATGCAGAATGGTAAAACATTTGACCTAATACTGAGTGATATCTTGCCTCTAGAGCACAGGCGCTAAGTCGAATACGAAACTAATTATCCTGACACCGAACCAACCACTCCTTGCCCTATCCTATTAATGCCAAGCACCAGGCAAGGAAGTGACAAGCAACACTTTTATAAGTCATGGTTTGACTCGACCGGGAACCGAACTCCCAATCTCCCGCACGCGAGGCCTGCGCTCTACCGATTCGGCCACCGCGCCCGGTATCCACTCCGCGCATGCTCGGTTTGGGGGCGGTCTTCAGCAGGGTGCAGGGTGACGATCCCGGACCTAGGATAGACCGGAAGTGGTCAACAATGGAAGTCTACCCGCCCACTCTGCCATGGGACAGCTGGCCTCGGATCAGATGTAAATATTCACGCTCACCCAGCGAAACAGCGAATGGTAGACAGGAAGTGTGAACTCTTATTTGCCTACACAGAGTAGGGGTGAATGGCAACCCTGTTTAAAATCCAACCAAATATTGTCTTTGGTATGAATAAACTGTAAACACGCCGTGGAAGCCCTTGTTCTGGCATGCAGGGTTTACTTATATTGGCACGTCCGTCTCCCGTGTTGGTAGATCGTGGTGTGGTGGGTTCGAACCCTGGTCGAGTCAAACCCATGACTTAAGAATTGATACTTGTTGCTTCCTAGTCTGGCGCTCGGCATTATTAGGATAGGGCAAGGACTGGTTAGCTCAGTGTCAGGATAATGTGACTGACTGGGATATCAGGTCATGGTGCTGGCGGCCTGGTCTTCCAGTGGGGCAGCACTATAAAGTCACCATGAGTGCGCACTGTCACAAGTCGGTGCCTGTCCTAATATGACCTTAGATGTTGCTAGGACATAAAACAACAACAAACAAACAACAAACTTATATTGGCATAGAGTTGCTGAACTGGGAAAGAAACCAATGTAAAAAAATATATATTCACACAGGTGGCGCCCCATACGCGCGCCCCGTTTGAGGGTGGTCGCGCGACTCCTAATGCATATTATATCCTACAATAATAATATATCATGAAACGTTGGATTATGCTTCGTTATTTATATTATTATAATCCATTATAATACACATATATACACTCTTTCTGTGCATGTGTTTATATACTCCTTCTCTTCATTTAAATGTCAGCCCCAGGATTCGCATTCATTTGCATCACCTCATCAGGCATGCGATGCATTATTTATTTAATTTACGTGATTTAATTGATACATTGAAGAAAAATCTATGACTTAGGCAAAGTATGCACACATGGTAAATTTGTTTGGGGTACATTAGTTGTTTAAGCAGGGGAAATTTCAATCGTGGACGATTGGTCTTCCCCATTCCACTGTTCCTTGCCCTATCCTGAGAATGCAGAGTGCTTGGCTAGGAAGTGACAAGTATCAATTTCTAAGTCATTGGTTTGACTCGACCAGGGTTCTAACCCACGACCCCCATGATCTACCAACACGGATGCTCTAACTCATTTGGCCATCCCGTCTGTGGGTGTAGAATTGTGTTCGATCTGCAGTGGGACGAAACAGCCGTTTTTCCATCACCCTCCACCCAGATGCTATCCACCCAGGCCTACGCCTGGCTTGAAGAGCACTCCGCCGAGGCCCCCCCGCCACCGCTTCCTCCCAGAACTCTCCACTCATCTCCTGCCGACACCAGCACTTCTCCCGTAGCTGAGTAACCCGGTCAACTCTTCGACCCACCCACCAACCCACCCGACTTCTACTTCTTCATTCCACTCTACTTTATCATCACCACTTTCTCAAGCCTGCTACCCACTTGTCACCCGCTGGGACTTGAGCACTCTTCGGTGCAATAAACAATGTTCACCTCCACTATCTGTTTGTTTCCCTCCCACCCACCTTTGTTTTAGTTTTTGTAAATTAGTTGATTAAAGAGGGGAATTTTCAATCATCAACAATTGGTCTTCCTCATTCCACTGTTCCTTGCCATATTCTACTAATGCCGAACGCCAGGCTAGGTAGTGACAAGTATAACTTTTGAAGTCATTGGCTTGATTCGACCTGGATTCGAACCCATGGGTTCGAATCCAATGACCTTCGATATTTCATGGTGTTTCTGAGTCTGATTGATCAGGGTGTCTTATGATATTTAATGATGATTTACAATACTTTACAGTGTGTTGGTGATTATAGTCTTAATGATGATTTACAATACTTTACAGTGTGTTGGTGATTATAGTCTTAATGATGATTTACAATACTTTACAGTGTGTTGGTGATTATAGTCTTAATGATGATTTACAATACTTTACAGTGTGTTGGTGATTATAGTCTTAATGATGATTTACAATACTTTACAGTGTGTTGGTGATTATAGTCTTAATGATGATTTACAATACTTTACAGTGTGTTGGTGATTATAGTCTTAATGATGATTTACAATACTTTACAGTGTGTTGGTGATTATAGTCTTAATGATGATTTACAATACTTTACAGTGTGTTGGTGATTATAGTCTTAATGATGATTTACAATACTTTACAGTGTGTTGGTGATTATAGTCTTAATGATGATTTACAATACTTTACAGTGTGTTGGTGATTATAGTCTTAATGATGATTTACAATACTTTACAGTGTGTTGGTGATTATAGTCTTAATGATGATTTACAATACTTTACAGTGTGTTGGTGATTATAGTCTTAATGATGATTTACAATACTTTACAGTGTGTTGGTGATTATAGTCTTAATGATGATTTACAATACTTTACAGTGTGTTGGTGATTATAGTCTTAATGATGATTTACAATACTTTACAGTGTGTTGGTGATTATAGTCTTGCATGATGTTATATTGTGCTTTCTGCTGCGTTACGGTGTTTTACGATATTTCGAGTGTTTGACCGGCTTTTACAGTGCTTGTACTAGTTGTAGTGTTTTCTGTGCTTTACGCTATCTTACGATGTTTTATGGTGGGTTGTTTGTGTGTGTGCTTTTGTGTGGTTTATTTACCCTGTCCATAACGAGTAAAGCTAAGATTCCTTTACACGCGGCATGCGGCATGCGGTATGCGAATGCGGCAAAAAATCGAAACGCCTTGAAGTCAATGGGCTACATTCCTTACACGCGGTATGCGAATGCGAATGGGGCAACTCGATCGGTCCCTGTAGCGATCTGTGCGGCAGGCGGCATGCGGCATGCGGTATGCGAATAGAAACCTCAGTCACACGTGTCCATTAGTTTTAGACGAGGAGAGGCGACTAATCATTAGGGAACGGTCACACACAGGGGTGCGGAGGGGAAACATATGGTAGTGATGGTGGGGAGACGCATGCCGCATACCGCGTAGAAGGAATCCTCCCATTCGCATACCGCATGCCGCATGCCACATACCGCATACCGCATACCGCGTATAAGGAATCTTAGCTTTAGTCGCATCGCGGCTTGTTTTCATAGCTGAACAGCAATAGTCCCGTCCTGATATGACCTTAGATGTTACTAGGACGGAAAAGAACAAACACACAAACAAGAGCAATAGTCCAAATTTGGTAGCAAAATTGTCATCTTAGCTGTTACTCGTTATGTTTTACGGTGCTCTCCGTGTTTAACGATATATTACGGCGTGTTATTTGCGGTGTTTACCATGTTTTACGATAATGTACAGTGTTTTAGACTGCTTTACAGTGTTTTAGGGTGCTCTTCGGTGTTTTACGGTATGGCGTGTCGATTAGTTCACTCGGCAAACTTCGCGGTTATTCTATCCGTCTCCGCACCCCACACCCCTTTTCCGGGTTCCCCGAGCTTTGCGCCACCAACCTGGTGAAGTTTTAGCGGAAATTGCTTCAGAGCAACGCGAGAACCTCCATTGCACCGCGTGACGTCATATAGCAGACGACATGCAGCGTTCCACGTAGGCGTGAATGGGCGCGCGCACGGTGTGACGTCACTTGCTGACAAGCCAGCCATCCTCCCGAGACCACTCCCGCCAACCAATTAGAAACCTAAAATTCAACAGTCAACAACGGACCAAATTAAACAAATTAATACCAAACTGCCAGGCGCTGCAAACTGGAAATGGACTTCGGCGGATATTTTTTATTTATATAAATAACAAAGTAAACTATCAATTTAGACATGAGCTCCTAGTTGATCGGATAGAGAAAATCTGTCGGTCGCATCATTAAAGACGTTGTTCTCTGTGGCGGAGTGCTTAGAGTGTCTGACTTTTTTTCTAGGTCAGAATCCTAATCTGAAGGTCAGTGGTTCGATTCCCTGTGCACCCACCTCTGCCAATTTGGATTTCCACCGCTGTGCATATCTTATAGCGTCATCAAAGGCCAGTTGCTCTCATACCATGTCTACCCCTTGGGTCGGTAAAAGTGTAGGCTCGGGCTGTCTATCGACAAACTGTCTAATGGTGAAAACAAGTCTATTCAGACTTATCCATGATAGGCAGTATAAATCTTTTTTTGTAAGAAAAAAAAGAAGAAATTGGCGCAGCCGATCGACGAATCTTTAGTTTCTCTGACCATAAGGGTAGAAGGAAATCGCATGCTACTGCGTCCACATTTTAAAGCCGCATAGTCCGATGAAAACATCAAATTGTCAAAACCCAAATAATTATCTAGATTTGATTCTACATATCTAACTTAGAAGTTAGATACCGGTGCACTTGTTAAACATGTGCCACCACATAGAAGGGACTACTGTGGCAATTTAACAGAATCTGTTCCTGGAGAAGCCTATGGTGTCAGAGTTTTGGCATGTGTGCCAAAATTAAAGTTGCATAGTCCGATAAAAACATGAAATTTTCAAAAGCAAAGCACTTATCTAGATTTGAACCTAGTTGGATAGTGTTGCATTTATTAGGTGTGTGTTGCTCCATAGAAGGGAACACTAAGTCAATTTTATCAAACTTCTTACTGTTGAATCCTATGGGGTCAGTTTTGGAAAGCACACTAAAATTAATTTGGCATGTTTACACTTAAAATTCCTCTTAACTTAGTCATTTTAAAGCGAAGTTACTTCAAACTAAAGAAAGATAGATTATAACGATCAACCTAATATATTTAGCTCAGAAAATGACAGAAACTCAAAACCATCGGACTATGCAAGTTTAATTTGGCATGTTTTCACTTCAAATATCTCAAAAGTTAGCCATTTAAAATATAGCTTACTTCAATCTAAAAAGTAAGGTACATTATAACGATCAACCTAATATATGTATCTAAGAAAATGACAGAAATTCAAAATCATCGGACTGTGCAACTTTAAGCACATGTGAGAAAGGTCGGGCTTAGGCTAGTTGAAGTGGGCGATAATGCAGTGGTGGTGGAACAGCCCTGAGTGTTGACTGATAGGGTTCATGGGCACCCACCCCACACACACTCACACCCCGGTAACATGAAACAGAGCAGCGCCATAAGAGAGTGACAGACAGTAACTTTGTGGGAAGCTGCTATGCACTACTCAGTTGATGCAAAAGCCTCGTCCAAGCCGCATGCGTTGTCTGAGGATCCCTGTAAGGATTGGAAGATCAAGGCTGTTTGTTCCCCAAGGTCACTGAACACTGTGCCTCAAGTGTATCGGTGTGAATATATATATGTGAATATATATAAATTACATATATATTATATATAAAATTACATATATATTATATATAAATTACATATATATTATATATAAATTACATATATATTATAAATTACATATATATTATATATAAATTACATATATATTACATACATTACATATATTACATATATATATATGAAAGAGAGGGCACCCTCGTCTCCGGTTCAAGGATACCACCAAGAGAAACCTGAAGCTGAGAGACATTAATACCAACTCATGGACATCGCTCTCACAGCAGAGAGCTAAAAGGAGAGCGGCAGTCAAGTAATGAAAGCAGTCTCTGTCGCATCGCAACCGACAGCATAATGATGATGATGATATATACATAGCTTTTGCTAAATAACCACCAAGAAATCGACCAATGAAGCCTCGGACGCTCGCTGACAGCAGGAAGGTTCAAGGCCACACTGCAACGCCCGGTCATCGTTTTGATATCTGTGCGGTGTGATGCAACGGGAGGTCTACACATAAGGGATTGGATATAGGTGGAAGAAGCAGGAAGGACCTGCTGGCTGGTGGTTTAGGATTCTGCCACCAGAGGGCGCATCAGGACTTCCTCCAGTCTAACTCAAGTGACTAAATATAATTTGTAAAATTTTGTATTAAGCCCTAAAACACTGCAAGCTCTCACAGGAGGTAGATCAGTTATTTCGCAAAAGTATATTATTTAGCTTGACCTCAGTTATTTGATTATCTAAGGTTCAGCTAAACAAAAAAACACCCATACACTATCACCTGAAAGGAGGGAGGTCAGGTATTTTTTGCAGAAGTCAGTCATTTAATTTGACATAGGCCATGTTAGTTACGTAATTATCTAAGATACGGCTGCACAAATAATTTTACCAAAAACTAACATCTTCCAGGAGGTAGGTCAGTTATTTCGCAGAGGTTAGTAATTCAGCTTGACCCCGGTAACTTCTTAGCTAACCTCAGCATCACTGTCACCTTTGTGCGGGAGCAACTCTTGCCAGCCTTACCTGTTCTCAGTTGGTGCCGCGGTGCATTATGGGAGCCGCTGGTGGCGTCACGTGTGCTATGAGGCTGGTATGCCTCGGCGTGTGGGTATGTAGCCTGGTGAAGGTACTGGAGGGAAGGACGGTACCGCCAGGAGGCAGCACCACCAGGGTGAGCAGACACAGGGGGCCACAGAAGGAGCAGATCGACTCATGGCTCATCAACCAAGGTAGGTCAAGCTTTACCAGCGTACCTTCACTATTGAGGCTGTATTTATACTGTCCATAGCATATAAGCCCGGGTACCCATGTTTGTTTTCAATGCTGGCCAGTTGTAGTGTTGGTTCACTATAAAGGGGGTGTAATGACGTCACGAGGCAACTTTCAGTGGCCATATTGGATTACATACAGAAGGCTGGAAACTGCCTACTCTGTGCTTATTTACTGATTTGTTGGTTTATTTGTCACTGTTTTAAGCAGTTTGGCCTCAGAAGTTGTTTCTAAAGTTCTGTAAGTAAACACAGTTTATGTAAACTGCCCAGAAGCTCCCAGAACACAAGAAAACTCAGTTTTTCTGCATCTGCATGCATTCACAACATGGCTAGGGAGGGTGCTCGTAATCCAAGATGGCTGGCCGCCGACCGCTGACTGCTGAGTGATGACGTCACGTGCACTCCATCTATTGACTTGAATTCATCATCATCATCATCATCATCATCAATATCAACATCAATCCCTTAAGTTAAAGGTGCATAGTCCGATGGTTTTTAGTGTCTGTCATTTTTCTGAGATAAATATAATAAATTGATTGCCATAATTTGAAGTAACTGTGATTTTAATGACTATCTTTTGAGGGAGTTGAAGTGCAATCATGTAAAACTAATTTTGGCAAGCACGCCAAAACTCTGACACCATAGTCTTTAGCAGTAAAAGGTCCTATTAAATTGTCTCAGTGTGGCCCTTCTATTGCATTTGTGGCGTGTTTGTGACCTAGCGGTCAGTGGCTGCAGAACTGCAGCATCGATTAAACGGCTCCTTAAGATGGCCCAGTTTAGTTTTTTCCTTCTTTTTTCTTCGTTTTCCGGTATCCCTTCTATATGGCGACACACGTTTAATAAGTGCACCAGTATCTAAGTTAAATATACAGAATCAAATTTAGATGATTGTTTTAGTTTTGAAAATTAAATGTTTTCATCGGATTATGCAGTTTTAGACATAGGTGTCGTTGGGGCACCACAGATAACTTTACAACCAGTTTATTCCATTTATCACGTTTGTCCCTTTTCTCCACTGCCCTCTGAGACTTGCCGAACTCCAGGTCTGTCAATTCCCTGATGTTGTCTCTCCCCCCTCTTCTTTAGTCCGCCTTTCCCCCCCCCCCCCCACCCCCGGACACTTCCTTTCATTGGGCCTTACAAGATACCTTTAACCAAACCTGATGAATGGGAAATATGGCCACAACACTGCTGTCTGTCTCTTTAAGATTGTCAGGAGATCTTGGTTGGCTGCTTCGCTACTCAGAGAGCAATGGGGAACAGGAACAAATGGAGAAAACTGGTTGCAAGGTCATAACTGGTGCCCCATCGACTCTTGCGGTTATAGGATTGGTCATATTTACATATATTGGTGTAGAGTTGAGGGATTGGGAGAAAATGCAAAATAATTAAAATGGCGGCCACCGGATGCTCTCTCCTTCCCCCCCCCCATGAATTCAGCCCTTCAAAAGTAGCAGGCTGTGATAAATAAGTATCTGAGCAATATATGTTGCCTTTTAGATTGAGAAATAATATGGAAATATCCATAACCCAGTTTTCTGAAATTTTTTCTATTCACACTCTTCACGCCGTGGCCATGTTGAAACCAGACAGAGGCCACATATGCGTCTGTGAGGTACCGCTGTATGAAAAGGCATGCAAATACTTTTTCGTCGACCAAAACCTCTCGAAATCACTCAAATTTGAAGGTTTTCATTTTTTAAACTACCATATTCATCTTTGCATACCTGATTTCTATCTATTGGCCAATTTTCACAAAGATGGGGTGAACCTTGCATGGTGATTTTCCCATTCTTGAACTACAATGTGTCTGTCAACTTCAAGTCTGCATAGTTATGGTGGTATCATGTACCATGCAGCACTGTCAGCGTAGTTATATGTGTAACACAGTTAAACAACTAATCTTAGTAATTTAAATTAATAAGAGCTTTAAAAGGGTTAAAATATATTTGTTACATATATCTATATTAAGAAAGTTATGCAATTTTGAATTTAGGAAAAGATTGGCAGGCAAAGCTTTGTTGACATTGCCTACTGAAATGCATCTAATCATCACTCAATCTTCATGAAAATTGACCAATAAATAGAAATAGAAAAAAGGTATGCAAAATTGAATATGATAGTTTCAAAATTAAATCTTAGTTCTTTAATTTCTGTAGTCGTTCATACACATCTTCACACATCAGTGTCTTATGGCCATCTCCAATACCCAGCGCGCACTCAGCCTCGTTCTGATGCCTTACTAGGTCACACGTGAATAGTGTGAATAGTGTTATTTATCAGCCGTGTCAGAGACGGTGCTGCGGGAGTAAGTTTGTGTGTAGCTTACTAGGAGCTCTGACTGTATACACAACCAAAGACCCTATAATACTAAGACAGCTCACTCCCTATCTCTCCCATGGTAATGTAAGTTTTGCAGTGCCACCTTGTGGTGGGTTTGATCACCCTGGCTGCTGGTTGGGGTTTCACATGTAAACACATACAATTATATTATACATGAGATAGGTAAGTATGAATACACATCAATATGAAATTGCTATGAACAAATACACATCATCATCAGTGTGGGTGTGGGTGTGGGTGTGGGTGTGGGTGAAAGGACCCAACCCGTTCGCATGCCGCATGCCGCATGCCACATGCCGCATTGGCATTCGCATGCCGCATACCGCGTGTAAGGAATGCTAGCTTAACATGGCTCTGTTGAAATGCGAACTCTCAACTCGCCAATAAGAGTTAGATGTCACATGCGTTGCACATGTTGAGGCTGACACAGTTTCATGTCCGACAGCGATCTGCCCGCCCGTCTTGTGTGGACCCCCGGCCGGGACGGCAGGAGGCGGAGAGCCCGGCGGAACCAGGGCCGAGAGTAAGTACATCCGGTGTGGTGGTTTCAGCGTGTTCCCATGCTCAGACGTGTCCCTCGCTTCTGCGCATGCGTCAGAATCTAATAAGGATGGCCGTAATCGATTAACACTACCCGGGCGACTCGGGTCATCCGAGTCGTCAGAAATTCAAATAGAACACGGCAAGTGGAGTCGACAAATACACGTGCCATGTGCAAAAATGGAATAACTTAGATTAATTAAATGGAAATATAGGTAAACTGGGCCATCATAAAATACTTTAAATCCTATTTTGCTGTATTTTTATCGGCTATTAAAAAAAAAAGAAAAAGATTGTCCACCCGAGCGCGGAGAAGAGTATTCGATTATTCGACCCGAGTTTGTAGGATGTGCGCATGCGCCAATAAGTGGCTCAGGTGACCCGAGTTGATGCGAAATCCGCGCATGCGCAGAAGCAGCGCAGAAGCAACGGGACACGTCTGAGCACGGGAACACGCTGAAACCACCACATCGGTATAAATACGCGCCTGAGATCTGCACAGAGATGGTTGGTTGTTTATTGCAGTTTTACATCCTGGCCACATCTAAGGTCATATCAGGACGCGTATCAATTTGTGACACTCATGGTGACTTTATAGTGCTGTGTGGTTTGAGCTTCTAAGAACAACTTTTTGTTTTTAAATGTTTCTTTCTTTTGGTCATTAATTGGCTGGTTCCTGAAATCTGACCCTTCACTCTGCGGGTGTGTGAGGGGTGTGTGTACGCTGTTTCCCGGTGTGGTGGTTTCAGCGTGTTCCCGTGCTCAGACGTGTCCCGTTGCTTCTGCGCATGCGCGGATTTCGCATCAACTCGGATCACCCGAGACACTTATTGGCGCATGCGCACATCCTACAATGTCGGGTCGAATAATCGAATACGCTTCTCCGCGCTAGGGTGGAGAATTTTTTTTTTTTAATAGCCGATAAAAAATACAGAAAAATAGGATTTAAAGTATTTTATGATGGCCTAGTTTACCTATATTTCCATTTAATTAATCTAAGTTATTCTTTTTTGGCACACGGCACGTGTATTTGTCGACTCCACTCGCTGTGTTCTATTTGAAATTCTGACGACTGGGATGACCCGAGTCGCCCGGGTAGTGTTAATCGATTAGGGCCATGTTTATTAGATTCTGACCCATGCGCAGAAGCGAGGGACACGTCTGAGCACGGGAAGACGCTGAAACCACCACACCGGTGCGTGTTGGAGTGTTGAAGTTCCATGCGCCCAGCACGCCACCTGGTGTGGAAAGCAGCCAACTTCCTCCTATGTAGCAACAGCTCCATCACCCACTAACCTCCCGGAACACAATTCACCAAACTAAAACTAAACTTGCAGTGGTGTGACTTTTCTCCGCCCACACACCCTACACTCAAAATGTGCAGTCGCCACGATCGGGTTTAAAGTTGCAACGTCCGATGAAATATAATTTTGTCAAAATTAAAACAACTACTTACATTTGATCCTATATATCCAACTTAGATACTGGTATATTAGCTAATGATTTGGGACAGCATATACGGAATAACCAGTGAATTTATAACCTCACTCCTTTGGACACTCACTTTGAAACACCCATTATGCAGGTAGGCCATTAACCAATTAGGCCAATCTCGTGACCTCATTAGCCTCCCCCAACCAAGTAGGCCTACTATGCAGGGCCATAGAGGGGAAGGGGAAATGAGGTGGATGTTGCCCCTCCCCTCCATATTGGATATTCAATGCTGTTTGGTCAATTTTATCAATATAATTAATCAATTTGGGTAATTTAAATTAATTCTTTTTTACATTTGTCAATTAAAATTGCATCTGCCATTGGGACTATGTATGTTATGAGAGAGGATGAGACATATGGATGACATAGCAGTAAAGAATAACAGAGCAATAATATGTACATGAGACATGCAAATTCATTAGATAGCAATGCAAAATGTTAAAGTGAATCAGTATACCTCTACAGGAAAACAAACAAACTTGGAATAGTTCTAATTTGTGCCACATACATAGTGTCTATGCATACCGTATGTGAGCACTATGCATATCCTTGACGGTCTAAATGTATGTGAGGATGCGCACGCATGTGTTTTGCGCGCATCCATTTCAAATTTGTCAGTTACACTGTATATAAAAGGAAAACTTTTTTGTTATTTAATGTAAAAGGAGTGAACCATATGGAGTGAGATATGTGCATTTGAAAGTTTTTGACTTTCAGATCTTTTGTATTAGCTAATGCAGCAGCTGTTCCATGCTGGCTACATCAGCCGGGCCTGAGCATTAATAGTTTGATGAGATCCACCACAAATACACAGGTTTCCGGTTTTAACCCTATGATGGCAGCAGGCGTTCTGATTGTGCCTATGCATTATCGTTTGGAGGATCCATCGCAAATTCACTGGGTTCTGCGCTTAATGCTATGATGGCAGCAGCCATATTCTACGATCCAGCCAGACCTGAGCATTAATGGCTTGATGGGATCCACCGCAAATGCGCAGATTTCCAGGTTTAATGCTATAATGGCAGCAACTGTTTTGGTCATGCGTTATCATTTGCATCGGATCCATCGCAAATGCGGCTCTGGATGGCAAAGCATGCAGTTCGTCAGGGGCAAGTGTAGAAACTGATATGGTGCTACGACCCCAGGCCGTCCTCTGACGCATATGCTGTGCAACGGTGCTTTTGCGATGGATCCCGCCCAAATGATAACACATAGGCACGACCAGAACAGCTGCTGCTATTATAGCATTAAACCCAGAAACCTTCATAATTGTGGTGGATCCCATCAAACCATTAACCAGCTGAATCATAGAATGTGCAGTTTGTCATAGGTGAGTGTAGAAACTGATATGGTTCTACTACCTTGGCCTGTCCTCCGGCACATACACTGTGGAATGACCGCTTCCATCAAAGTGTTAAGCCAAGAACCTGGCGCATTTGTGACGGATCCCGTCCAAATGATAACGCATAGGCATGGCTAGAACAGCTGCTGCCATCATAGCATTAAACCCGGAAACCTGTGTATTTGCGGTGGATCCAATTCACCTTTCTACAAAATAATATTTTGTTAAAAACCCTAGTGCCACGGGCCTATGGCACCAATCCATTTCCAGAATGTTCACACCCTAAACAGAAATACCTACCTACAGCCCTGTCAGGTTCCAGGATTAGTAGGTCATCTCACATCGTGTGGTCATCGCGAGATAACCATCTGGGTCATAGCCACAGGACTTTTGGCAAGCTTGTCGAAATTATTTTGGGTTCTTTCAGCTCAAATTTATCCAAAGCTAGCCATTTGTCATCAAAGTTACTCGGGACTAATGAATATTAGGATATAATGGTCAACCTGAGTTATTTATCTAAAATATAACTAACAAATTTAAACGCCATTGGACCATGCAACTAGGGCACCAACCCATTCCTAGAATGTTCACAACCCAAACAGAAATACCTACTTACAGGCCTGTTAGGTTCCAGGATTAGTAGGTCATCTCACATCACGTGGTCATCGCCATAGGACTTTTGGCAAGCTTGTCGATATTATTGTGAGTTCTTTCAGCTCAAATTTCTCCAAAACTAGCCATTTTTCATCAAAGTTACTCAGGACTAATGAATATTAGGATATTATGGTCACCCTGAGCTATTTATCTCAAATATAACTAACAAATTCAAACGCCATCGGACCATGCAACTTTAAGTGCCAATGTACCAGAAGGTTCCAACCACTGTGAAAGCTATCTCAGCCTGAGCGGCGGCCTCACATCCGGAATGATATACATGACCTACATTTGACTCTTACCACACTGGTGAAAAATAAGAATCCAGACTAAAGACTTCAGCCGCCATGTCGAGACTCGGCGTCCACTTATTTCAGATGGGAACCAGGCGGGGACCAGTTGGGAATAAGGAGGGGACCAGGTGGGGACCAGGCAGGAATCAGGCGGGAACCAGGAGGGGACCAGAGGGGAACCAGAGGGGAACCAGGCAGGGATCAGTTGGGGACCAGGCTGGAATCAGGTGGGAACCAGGAGGGGACCAGAGAGGACCAGTTGGGAACCAAGCAGGGGCCAGTTGTGGACCAGGCGGGAATCAAGCGGGAACCAGGTGTGAATCAGGCAGAGACTATGTGTGAACCAGGCTGGAACCAGATGAGAATCAGGCAGGAACCAGTTGGGGACCAGACGGGGACCAGTTGGGAACCAGGCGGGAACCAGGAGGGGACCAGGCGGGAATTAGGCAGATACTATGTGGGAACCAGGCAGGAACCAGATGGGAACCAGGAGGGGACCATGCGGGAATCAATGAAACCAGGAGGGAACCAACAGGGACCAGGCGGGAACCAAGCAGAGACCAGGTGGGGACCAGGTGTGAACCAGTTGGGAATCAGACAGAGACTACGTGGGAACCAGGCTGGAATCAGTTGGGACTTAGGTGGGAACCAGATTGGAACCAGGTGGGAATCAGGCAGTGACTATGTGGGAACCAGTCGGGAATCAGGCAGAGACTATGTGGGAACCAGGCTGGAAGCAGATGGGAATCAGGCAGAGAATATGTGGGAACCAGGCTGGAACCAGATGGGAACCAGGTGGGAACCAGGCGGGAATCAGGCGGAGAATATGTGGGAACCAGTCTGGCACCAGTTGGGAACCAGTTGGGAACCAGCCTGGAACCAATTGAACCCGGAGATTCTCTTGTTCATTCTGGAGGCCAGATGTTTCGCAGGTGAGACCACTGGTGAGTTTGTGATCAAGCCTGACTCCGAGGTAGTCGAAAGGTGTCCACCCATTCGATGTCCAGATCTGCGGTTCGGAGTGTGTGGGGAGGCTGATCAGTGAACATCATCATGGCTTTGGTTTTGTTTGAGGATATTTTGAGCCCCAGATCACGGCGATCTCGTCCGCATAGCATAGGATCTTGACATGTTTGAGGGTGTGCTCAGTAATGCCAAGAGTGCTTAGCTTTTGGGGGATTCGTAACCTTACGTCAGTTACCAGCTGCAAAACTGCAGCAATATAGAAAGGCCCTGATAAATCGGTCCAATCTTTGGTTGAAGATTAATCTTCAGGTGGGACGGTTGTAGAAGCTGGGGATGTCTTTACAACATTCAATACAACGAATCGTTGGGGCGAGCCCAAATCACTCTGGTCTGGCAGTAGCAGAGCACTCATATCCAGTAACAGCAGCAAATCCTCAGGAGGAAGGGACAGGTAAAGGTGGGTCCAGCAGGTTCTAGCAACAAGAACAAAGTGAGAGAAACACTAAGGTACAGGGCCCCACCCAAGCAAACAACTCCCTTGATCAGGGGGAGAAGTAAGCCTTCATCAGACTCATAATGCGGCTTTAAGGGTTGGCAGGGGCCTAGCTTCCATATATGCAGGGACGCAGCAGCGTACAACATGAGATTATAAATATTTTTTAAAGAATTAAATTATACGATGTAAATGCATGTATACTCTACGTGCTATTTTATTCCATCGTCAAAAAAGTCTGCATACCACCTGAAAATAGTACGCTAGATGTTGGTTCCAGCCATCGCCATACTGTCACTTCAGGGTAACTCTGAATTCTCTCCCCCTCCCTCCGCCCGACAAAAAATAACTGCACACCATAAACCTCACCTAGCTCATAACTTCACACCCACAGCCAAGGCGTTCCCGTTCTTTGAAGGCGACATCGTCCTGGACGAAGCCCTGTCTCAGCGTCTCGCCAGAGCCCGTGGTGCGTCACGTGGCAGTCCACGTGGTCGGAAGATGCCGGCGAGACGCCACCCCCGGTCCATCGTGCGTCCGATAGAGCGTCTGTGGAAATACGGTATCGTACCCTACGTCATCGACCAGGCGCTAGGTAGGTCAAATGGCGGATGTCTATCGCAAGCAATTGGCAGTGTTTGTACAGAGTCGGGTTATTCGACTATCATCGGATATTCACGTATTTGGCGGATAAAGTCACATTTTCGATCATTTTGTATTTTAATTCTATGAAGTCGTTGGATTTTGCTTACATTTCTTGTTCAAAATTTAATTTGAATGTAATAAATTCTTTGGAATGCTAATGAAATATAATACTTTATTCAGAATATAAATGATTAATTGTCTGATAGCTTAGTTTGTTTTCATATTTTAAAGCTCGATGAAAACATCAAATTTTCAATACCGAAACAATTATCTAGATTTGATTCTACATATCTAACTTGGTTACTGGCGCACTTATTAAACATTTGTCAATGCATAGAAGGGAATACTGGGGCAATTTAATAGAACCCGTTACTGCAGAAGCCAATGGTGTCAGAGTTTTGCCGTGCTTGTCAAAACTAATTTGTGATGTTTCAATATCTCAAAAGTTAGCCATTTAAAATCAAAATTCCTTCCAACTTGAGTAAGGTAGATAATAACAATCAACCTAATATATTTATCTCAGAAAAATGACAGAAGCTCAAAACCATCGGACTATGCAACTTTAAGTATTGGAGGAAAACTGAAATGTTGGTTGCACAAAAGTAGGATTTTTATTTCTCCCTTGTTACAAACACTGAATTGGGGTTTTGTATCCTAGCAACGTGGGGCATCCCATCAGGACGGATACTTATTTACAACAGTGTGTACTCCTGGTGGCTTTATACTACTGCCCCATTTGAAAGACCAAGCTGATTTCACCAAAATTCAATATCCTACTCAGTCACATTATTCTGACATTGCGCCAAATGTTGACACCATAGGATTCTGCAGTCACCGATTCTATTAAATTGACTCAGAATTCCCTTCTATGTGGCGACAAATGTTTCATAAGTGCACCAGTATCTAAGTTAGACATCTATAATCAAATCTAGAGAGTTGCTTTGGTTTTGAAAATTTGATGCTTTCATCGGACTATGCTGGTTTAATGCTAACGCTGCTTGCGTCACCCTGGCTCTAGAGGAGGCGACGAAGCATTACATAGAGCGCGCCATGCTGCACGTGGAGAATGCCACCTGTATCAGGTTCAAGCCGCGCAGCGTCAAGCACGACAAGGACTACCTCTTCTTCATCAACCAGCCAGGGTGAGGGTACCACCTGAATTATATCAAAGACCCTATAATACGAAGACGGCTCACTCAGCCTGTACTGTGTAATCAAAATGATCAAACCCACCACTTGGTGCACTGACTGTTCTCTTGGTTAAACAGGGGCTATATTATATGTATAAATGTATATATGAATGTGAAAGATGTGTGATGATGGCGATGCTGATGCTGATGCTGATGATGATGGGTATTTGTTCATAGCAATTTCATATTGATGTGTATTCATACTTACCTATCTCATGTATAATATAATTGCATGTATTTACATGTGAAACACCAACCAGCAGCCAGCTGATCAAACCCACCACAAGGTGGCACTGCAAAATTTACATTACCATTGGAGAGATAGGGAGTGAGCCGTCTTAATATTATAGGGTCTTTGATTATATCACAACACACCAGCTTGTTTGTTTGTTGGGGTTTTACATCCTGGCAACATCTAAAGTATTATCAAGACGGGTACCGACTTGTGGCAGTGCGCACTCATGGCATCTCTATAATATAGTGCTGCCCCAATGGGAGACCAGGCTGCCAACACCATGCCCTGATTTCCCACTCAGTTACGTTATCATGATCATGAGCTAACCAGTCAGTCCTTGCCCTATCCAAGTAATGTTGAGCGTCAGGTTAGGCAACAAAGAATATTACTTTTCCAGCTGGCACACCCTCTCCACTTCCTTAGAGAGTAGTACACATAAATCTTTTATCACAGAACACGACAGTAGTTTAATTGAAATCGTATGAAACCATAAATGTCTGACCAGACGGGATGGCCGAATGAGTTAGAGCATCCGTCTCCCGTGCTGGTAGATCATGGGGTCGTGGGTTCTAATCCTGGTCGAGTCAAACCAATGACTTAAAAATCGATACTTGTCGCTTCCTAGCCAGACGCTCGGCATTACTAGGATAGGGCAAGGAGCAGTGGAATGAGGAAGACCAGTCGTCTGCGACTGAAATTTCCCCTGCTTAAACAACTAATGTAGCAAAAAAATAAAATAAAATAAAGAAATAACTGACACAATCAAGTCATGCCAAGTAGTATTCTTTGTACATCCTGTCTAGCATTTCGGTGTGCAATCCAACATTATTTTGTCGTGTTTTCACTTCAGGTATTTCCAAAGTTAACCAATTGTTCCTTCAAAACTATAAAGTAATGTCAATTATAATAATCATCATAATATTTGTATCTAAAAAGATTTGGAAGAAACTAGAAACAATCGGATTATGTAACTTTAATGCTGCACAATTTCAAGAGGGTATCCGTGGTGATATGATGACAGATGATGGTAGGACTGTAGGATTGTGGTAACTTTAAGGCCACACACAATTTCAAGAGGGTATCCCTGGTGATATGATGACAGATGGTGGTAGGACTGTAGGATTGTGGTAACTTTAAGGCCACACACAATTTCAAGAGGGTATCCCTGGTGATATGATGACAGATGGTGGTAGGACTATAGGATTGTGGTAACTTTAAGGCCACACAATTTCAAGAGGGTATCCCTGGTGATATGATGGGTGGTGATGGTAGGACTATAGGATTGTGGTAAATTTAAGGCCACACAATTTCAAGAGGGTATCCCTGGTGATATGATGGGAGATGGTGATAGGACTGTAGGATTGTGGTAGATTTAAGGCTACACACAATTTCAAGAGGGTATCCATGCTGATATGATGACAGATGGTGGTAGGACTGTAGGATTGTGGTAACTTTAAGGCCACACAATTTCAAGAGGGTATCCCTGGTGATATGATGGGAGATGGTTGTAGGACTATAGGATTGTGGTAACTTTAAGGCTACACACAATTTCAAGAGGGTATCCCTGGTGATATGATGACAGATAGTGATAGGACTGTAGGATTGTGGTAACTTTAAGGCCACACAATTTCAAGAGGGTATTGAAAAGATCACTGCACACATTTGCATAGCTGGGTTAGAGTAGTTTATTCCCAGCATGCACCATCCAAGATGGCATGCCTTAGTACATACACAAACCGTCAGGTGGCAGCACCACCAGTGGATACCCACACCTAGTAGTATCGACACATCTCCCTCCCTCTATAAACATTGCAGACAGGGTTGGTAGATACACAGTGACAGGTATGAGATACGAAATACAAATGAATAACACCCAACACATAGTATCGACACAGGTATCAATGCTGATATGATGACAGATGGTGGTAGGACTGTAGGATTGTGGTAAATTTAAGGCTACACACAATTTCAAGAGGGTATCCATGCTGATATGATGACAGATGGTGGTAGTACTGTAGGATTGTGTTAACTTTAAGGCCACACAATTTCAAGAGGGTATCAATGCTGATATGATGACAGATCGTGGTAGGACTATAGGATTGTGGTAAATTTAAGGCTACACACAATTTCAAGAGGGTATCCATGCTGATATGATGACAGATGGTGGTAGGACTGTAGGATTGTGTTAACTTTAAGGCCACACAATTTCAAGAGGGTATCCATGCTGATATGATGACAGATGGTGGTAGGACTAAAGGATTGCGGTAACTTTAAGGCTACACACAATTTCAAGAGGGTATCAAAGCTGATATGATGACAGATGGTGGTAGGACTATAGGATTGCAGTAACTTTAAGGCTACACACAATTTCAAGAGGGTATCCATGCTGATATGATGACAGATGGTGGGAGGACTAAAGGATTGCGGTAACTTTGAGGCTACACACAATTTCAAGAGGGTATCGATGCAGATATGATGACAGATGGTGGTAGGACTATAGGATTGCGGTAGCTTTATGGCTACACACAACCTCAAGTGGGTATCCATGCTGATATGATGACAGATAGTCAAACCCCAAAGATTCACCGGGTACTTGTAGTACACGGGGGAAGGACAACGTAGTGTAAATACAGGCGAAAATAGGTTTAGTATGGAACATGAACTAGAAACTGTGGCTCCAGTATCAAATGGCTACTCATATAGGCACAGAGTTGGTGAAATGGGTGAGAAAGCAAAAAGACAAGATGGAGGCCAGAGAACGCCATCGATTTCACTTTTAAATTGCATTAACATATATGTTTTATTATATTTTCCAACTCAAAAGTAGCGGGTAAACATGAAGACATATACAAAGAATAAATGTTGCCTCTTAGATTGAGAAATTAGGCTCTCATAAAGACTCATTTCATTAGCCCGATTTTTCTACCGTTTTTATATAAGGCTGATCTTCACCCGTGTACTACAAGTACCAGGTGAATCTTTTATCTAAATCAGTCCATGAAGCTGTCAATGACCGTGCAGGTGCTGGTCCTACGTGGGGCGGCAGAGCGGTGCTCAGTACGTCAGTCTCGGCTTCGGGTGCAGTCACTTCGGTACGGCTCTTCACGAGATGACGCATGCCATTGGCTTCTGGCATGAGCAGGTGAGGCGTTAGATTAAAGGTCAACTCCATATCCAGAGTAGGGGCGAATGATACATGCGCTTAAAGCTGCATAGTCCGATGAAAACATCAAATTTATCGTTTAGAGTTTCGGCATGTTGGCAAAATTAATTTTGCATGTTTGTGTTTCAAATATCTCAAAAGTTAGGCATTTAAAATAAAAGTTACATGAAACTGAAGTAAGGTAGATTATAATGATCAATTTAATATATTTACTTCAGAAAATGACAGTAACTCAAAATCATCGGGCTATGCAACTTTAAATCCGAGCAAAAACTGCTGCAGGTAGGAATTAACTGTGAATGTGGTGGCTCCAGTCCCCAATTTATATCTATTTTGGATTAGAATTGAGAAATTGACAGAGAATGCAAAAAAGACAAGAAGGCTCTCGAATCGACTTTTAAAGTACATTATTAAATAAATTCTTCAATAAAAATAGTGGGTTATGATGAATAAGCATTTGCAATATGTATTTAGCATATTAGATTGCAAGAGTAACTACTGAGGCATGAACCGTATTCACTCAACCGGTACCGTGGCCTTGACACCATTTGTTTACACATGCGATGAGTGACCTCTATTTTACCTCGCGACTAGCGACTGCCACATGCTCATTTGTGTCAGTTCAGACTTGCATTTAATGGTGACCAGCAAATATAAGCTTTCTCTATCTGCTAAATATAGGATGGTAATATAGCACTCATTGCGGCTTAGTCATTCAATAAACTTAATGGTGAATGTTAGTCATAACATGGGTAATTCTAGGTGGAGACGAGGGGGGGCGCGGATGACTGTAACGCATGTGTCGGCCCCACCTGGAATACACACAAACTGACTCAGCGGCCACCATGGTACAGTGGCGCCACCTTGCGGAATTCTGAGAACTAATGTTAATCTTTCTCCAGGCAATGACGCTTGGAATTCCCACCATTATGGTCATGTGACCGATGCCTCAGTTTGGAATTGCAATGGTCAAAGCCACCACCATCGGAACAACACCCCGTGCGCTCGATTTGACTTGCATCATGTAACACCATGACACGAAATGCCGAACATCAGGAAATCTACCAGGATGGCGGCAACCCGCCAGAACACCACCCCTAAACCCCATGGACGACTGAGATTAACAGCCAATGACACGGGTATGGCAGAACAAAAACCAAACCAGGCAACTGGATTAGCGCCAAAGCAGAAAGTCCCCCAGGCTATCCCAGCACCGTCTCAAGCCCCGATGCAAGTGGACCCAGCCATCACAAACGGTCCAGATGCCATGGAAACAAAGATGACTGAGTTCAATACCAAAGTGATGGGATGGATCGAAAAACTGGAGGCGATCCGAGACAAGCGCAGGAGAATCACCACACCCGAGGAGGATAATCCTGTGGTTGACAGTGACAGTGACACTGTCAACCATGACAGCAGCACGGCGCACGTGCCTGAGCTCCAACTGACAACAGCGGCCTCCAACACGGTTGACTTTCTAATACCGCGGTCAATACCAGCACCACGGAGGATAGTATGCATGCAAACAGAAACAATAAAACCCACAACACAGGAGGAAGTGTATCTCCCGTACAACAAAGCTAACGGCTACGGCAACTTCCAACTCATCGGACCAGATGATGACGAGCCCGACGAGATCAAACAACTCCTGGTCGCCACCAGAAAAGCAGCAGGAAAGAAAAGAGGTAAACATGCTCTTCTTCCAAACCTGAATGTAATAAGGGGTGATAAAAGAGAAAGAGTCGGAGTAGGAGAAGCTACGATGCCCGAGTACTTCGCGGCACTGTGTAAAATGTCAAAAGCACTGGGGACACCGGAGGCATGGAGAATCCAGATCATACACCACATACATCACCTGGCAACAATGGCATGGGACTGGTATACATGCAGATTATGGTCCGAACGTGTGTTCGAACGGATTGACGACTGCTACCTCCCCCAACAGCAGAATAGGCAGGACTTTAACTGTGACACTGATGGGAAGCCCTGCAATTTATGGAACTGGGGGAATGACTGAGGCTTCACAGCAACCCACGGCTACATGCCTGATAGGAAGGTCCACACTTGTGCATGGTGCGCCAACAAGTATCGCCGTATGAACAATCACAGAGAAAAAGACTTCGTGAACAAAAAATGCTTCTTAGAGAAGAAGGTTACCATCTGAGAAACAATCCTCACAACTTTTTGCTAGATGGCTCCACACCTACAACCATACATGATGGCGCGGAGCCCGAGTACGTCACGCAAGGCGGCCAGGGTATGTAATAATGTTAAAACATGTGAATACATTACTTGCTGCCAAACACCAGCTGAAGTGACAGCCGGGATGCTCATAACGGTCCCCAGGATGGCCCTGCAGGCGGTCAGTTGCGACGACCCCTCCACTGATGTACTTTGTTAGTCGTAACATCGGTAATTCTAGGCAGAGACGAGGGGGGCGCAGCTGGCTACGTAATGCATGTGTCACCCCCACCTGGAATACACACAAACTGATTCAGCGGCCACCATGGTATGGTGGCACCACCTTGCAGAATTCTGAGAACTGAAGGGCCTGTCACACTATGACGTTTCTCACCGGCGCGCCGGCAACACGCAAAATATTTGCAACCCGTCGACAAACGTCCAACTCTTCGGTGGTTTGGGAGAAAGTTTGACGGTTGTAGTGTGTTAGTGGCGTGTTTTTGGCGCACGGCCAACGCGTTTTGACGCGCGGCGAAACAACAACTCAACGTCCCGCCAGCAGGTTCCCAGCGTGCCATCAGCATGTTATCGGCGCGTTGTCGGTGCCCCGCCAGCGGGCCGACAGCGTGATAGTAGCACGTTGGGCCGACGTCGTGGTAGTAGCACGTCATGTTAGTAGTGTGTCAACGCGTACATACCCACCAGCAACACGTTAGGACGTGCCCGCAGCGCATCCACACCCGCCGCAAGCGCGTCCAGGCACGCCGGCAATGCGCCGAGAAACGCTGGAGCAACGCCAATAGCGCGCCCACTACCCATCGATGGCACGTTACGGACCCGCCGACGGAACGGTCGCATTTTGGTGAAAAAAATGCCAACGTTAAGCGATGTTGCTCAACGCGATGCCAGCGTTCCGCCGGCGCGCCGGCAACGGGTTTCGACGTGTTGCGAACGCGTCCGTAACGCGCCTTGCAACCCGTTGGAGCGCGTCGCTGTGCGCCGACAGTTTTGTGCAAGCACAAAACGATCGGCGTGCCCCAACGCGCGGCGACGTGTCAATTCACACGTTGCTATCCCTCAACGTGTACCGACGCGCCGGTAATGCGCCGGTAACGTGCCGGCAACGTGCCGGTAACGTACCGGACGTGTACCGACGTTTCGCAACAAAAAAAAACACGTCGGCGCGTGTCGACCCGCGTTGGTGAGAAACGTCGTAGTGTGACAGGGCCTTAACGTTAATCTACCTCCAGGCAGAGACGCTTGAAATTCCTGCCATTACGGTCATTGGAATCACAACGGTCAAACCTGCCACCATCGGAATAACACCCGACACGCTCGATTTGCCAACTCACCCACACCGCAGAGAAAAGTTTTAATGGGTGGGGTTGAGGGTTCAACTCCGGCCGGTGACTAATGGACTAAACAGATAAATGAGCAATTGACGAACGAATGGTGAAATGAATTGACCTCATTTGACTTGATGTAACCTCATGTAACCTCATGTAACCTGATTTGAATTCCAGCAATTCCTTATCAACTAAATATAGGATGGTGATATAGGATGGTACACATCTCCCGTAGAAAACCTAAATACAGCCCTTTCGCGACTAAAGTTCGGTTTTTCGGTGGTTTCAGTCTTTAGGTATGTGACCCCCTAACACATCTGAGCCTTCTGATTCGTGTATACAACTCAGTATTAGGGCTTAAGACTGGAATCTTATAAGATTCGAAAAATTAATCGGGCCGTTCGAGAAACGGTATATGTGAGCACTCAGTCATATCTTATACGGTATATGTGTGATACCAGCCGTCCGTTTGCCGTGCAAATCTTCCATTCCCCTCTTCCATTCTTCACATTTCCCCCTCTTCTATTCCCCCCATTCCCTCCTCTTCCATTCCACCTCTTCCATTCCCTCCTCTTCCATTCCCCCTATTCCATTCTCCCCTCTTCTATTCCCCCTCTTTCATTCACCCCTCTTCCATTCCCCCCTTCCATTCCCCTTCTTCCATTCCCCTCTTCCATTCCCCCCTTCCATTCCCCCTCTTCCATTCCCCCCTCTTCCATTCCCCCTCTTCCATTCCCCCCTTTTCCATTTCCCCTCTTCCATTCCCCCCTCTTCCATTCCCCCTCTTCCATTCCCCCTCTTCCATTCCCCCCTTTTCCATTCCCCCTCTTGCATTCCACCCATTGCATTCCCCCTCTTCCAAGTTATTCCCCCTTCCATTCCCTTCTTTCCTTCCCCCTCTTCCATTCCCCCCTTCCATTCCCTCTCTTCCATTCCCCTCTTCCATTCCCTCCCCTTCCATTCCACCTCTTCCATTCCCCCTCTTCCATTCCCCCTCTCGCATTCACACCTCTTCCATTCCCCCCCTTCCATTCCTCTCTCCATTCCCCCCTTCCATTCCCCCTCTTCAATTACCCCTCTTACATTCCCCCCTCTTCCATTCCCCCTCATACATTCTCCCCTCTTCCCTTCCCCTCTTGCATTCCCCCTCTTGCATTCCCCCTCATCCATTCCCCCTCTTGCATTCCCCCTCTTGCATGCCACCTCTTCCATTCCCCCACTTCCATTTCCCCCCTCTTGCATTCCATCCTTCCATATCCATGTTCCAGTCACCCTCCTCATCCATTTCGCCCTATTCCATTCACCCTCTTGCATGCACCCATCTTGCATTCACCCCTCTTGCATCCCCACTTCCATTCCCCCCTCATCCATTAACCTCTTCCAATCCCCCTCTTCCTTCCTCCTCTTCCATTCTACCCTCTTACATTTCCCCCTTCTTTCATTCCCTCCATTGCATTCAGCCTCTTCTATTCCCCCTCTTCCATTCCCCTTGCATTCCCCTCTTCCATTCCCCCCTCATCCATTCCCCTTCTTGCATTCACCCCTCTTGCATTCACCCCTCTTGCATTCCCCCCATTGCATTATCCCACCTCCATTCTCCCCCTTCCATTTCCCCCTCTTCCTTTCCCCACTCTTCCATCCCCCTCTTGCATTCCCCCCCTCTTCCATTCCCCCTCTTGCAGAATGGAAGAGGGGGAATGGAAGAGAGGAAATGGAAGAGGGGGAATGGAAGAGCGTGATTGGAAGAGGGGGAATGGAAGAGGGGGAATGGAATAGGGGGAATGGAAGAGAGGGAATGGAAGAGGGGGGATGGATGAGGGGGAAATGGAAGAGGGGGATTGTTAGGGGGGAATGGAAGAGGGAGAATGGAAGAGGGGAATGCAAGAGGGGGAATGCAAGAGGGGGAATGCAAGAGGTGGAATGCAAGAGGGGGAATGCAAGAGGGGGAATGGAATAGGGGGGAATGCAAGAGGGGGGATGCAAGTGGGGTGAATGGAAGAATGGGAATCAAAGAGGAGGAATGGAAGAGGAGGGAATGAAAGAGGAGGGAATGGAAGAGGGGAATGGAAGAGGGGTGTCATAGGAGGCGCTCATGCTGGTCGAGTTCAGTCAAATGACACCAGGTGTCCAGAGACCAGTCGCGAAACAGACGGTATATGTGAGCGCTCCAGTCTTTAGCAGTCGGGATATGTGTATTTTCCCCCGTTTTCAATTTTAGTCGGGAATCGGGTCAGGTCAGGTCAGGTCAGGTCGGGTCAGCTCAGGTCGGGTCGCATCGAGCAGTGAGTTTTAGCGCTTGAATCATATACGGGAGGTGTGTACCAGGCTTTAGTCATTCAATAAACTTAATGGTGAATTCCAGCCATTCTCTATCAACTAAATATAGGATGATTATATAAAACTCCTAGTGGCTCTGTCGTTCTAGGAACATATACGTGAATTCCAGCCATTCTCTATCTACTACATATAGGATGGTAACAGCATTCCTTGTGGCTTAGTCATTCTATAAAAAATATAAGTGAATTGCAGCCATTCTCTTCTATGAGTTCTATATTACGATCCTATATTTAGTGGATGGAGAATGGCTTCAATTCACATTCATGCTTAAGGAATGACTAAACCACTAAGGATGCTGTATTACCACACTATATTAATTTGTTTGACTTATTTAGTACAAATTTCATTACCATCTTAAGTAGTAATATGTTTTGTAGTAACATTTGATAGCAATAACACTTTTTTTTTTAATGGCATTATGTGGCCCTGACCTGACAGAGCCGCCTGGACCGTGACCAGTACGTGCAGGTGCTGACGGCCAACGTGGCGCCCTCTGCCGGCGAGCAGTTCGGGGTAAGACGACAGACGGAGAGCACCTCCCGGGGTTTCGCCTACGACTATGGCAGCATCATGCACTATGGCGTGCGCTACTTCTCCAACAACGGGAAACCCACGCTCAAGGTATCGACTTAAGAAAATTATACTTGTCGCTACCTAGCCTGGCGTTCGGCATTAGTGGGATAGGGTAAGGAGCAGACGAATGAGGAAGACCAATTTTCGTGATTAAAATTTCTCCTGGTTAATCAACTAAAAGAATTATTTTTTTAAATAACAAACAAACTATGACGTTAATGGGGGAATGGTGTACATTTACAAGCCCTACGCGAATTAAACCAATTACTTAAAAGTTGATATTCGTCGCTACCAAGCCTGGTATTCTCCTTAACTAGGATAGCGTAAGGAAATGTGGAATGAGGAAGATAAATTGTTTGTGATTACATTTGTCTCTGCTTAATTAAAAAATGTATGAAACAAACCCCCAAAAACCAAAAACAAACTAGGAAGTTAATACAGGAGTTGGTGTACATTTTCGAACCTTGACCGAATCAAACAAAGTACTTTAAAACTCATTCTCGTCTCAAGCTAGGCCAGCGTTCGACATTACTAGGAGAGAGGAAGGTGCAGTGGAATCTAGCTATTACTAGTTGTAGTGAGTTTATATTTGTGGTGCTGTTGTTGGTATTGTTCAAATCTAATAAAGACTCACTTTGTTTTATTTTCATGTTTTGTTACCATTACTCATGCTTTCTTTCACCTCCAGGTGATCGGCGTGGGAGAGACGTTAGGCCTGAAAATAGGTCAGAGGAGGCGTCTTAGTGACCTGGATATTGCCCAGCTCAGGGATATGTATCACTGCAATGAAAAGGATGCTGAACAGAGGGGTTTGTACAGGATACAAATGTCGACTATAATTTATAAGAATAACTATAAGAACCATGGTATAACCTACGATAAAAACTAGTGTTGAAACAGTCCTACAAATGTGATTGAGTGGGAGACCAGGTCATGGTGCCGGTGTCGCAGTTTCAGTTCCCAGCAGTTGAAGTTCCCACAATTGCTTCTGCACATGCGTCAACATCTAACCAAACCAGCTAGAAACAAATCGCTTGGTACACATATAGAAAACATGTTTACCAACACGATTATATTAAATTGATATGGTTAGGGTTCTGGATTTCTATTAATAATGTTTTGCACTGCGCGTACCGCCAAACTCAGCGCATTGTCAATGTTCGTGAGCAATCTTCATGCAGAAAAAGTGAAATATCTCTAAAAGCACACCACCTAGAAACAAATCGCTTGGTACACATATAGAAAACATGTTTACCGAAAAGATTATATTAAATTTATAAGGTTAGTCACACTGACTCTATAATGAGAGCGATTTGCGGCGATCGGCGATGGTTTAAATCGGGCTAATGCTGACACATGTGCAGACAATGCTTTGATGCATGCGCAGATGCTTTTGTGGGAACTTCAACTGCTGGGAACTGAAACTGTGACACCGGCGGCCTGGTTTCCCAGTGGGACAACACTATAAAGTCGCCATGAGTGCGCACTGTCACAAGTCGGTACCCATCCTGATATGACCTTAGATGTTGCTAGGATGTAAAACAACAACAAACAAACAACAAAACTACAAGAAGAACCACAATAACAACCACGATAAGAATCAGTATTAGAAGGACTATTAAAAATATCTGATTAAGTCATTTTATTCTGTATTCCTTACACGATAATTCGCTATATGTTAGCAATATCAATCAATCAATAGGATACAGCTATAATAGGCCTTGGACCTGTTAGCTGCTCTTAATTAATAGAAATGGAGACAGTTCTTCAGATGTGGTCGATCGTAGCAACTGTCACTGGCTCCAAGATATATGTAATGCTTGACCAGTATGCATCCAGTCGGGACTTGAAACAGTTCACCGACTCTGCTGCTACGACACTCTCCGACAGGTCATTCCACAGGTCAACCACCCTAAAGCTGAAGAAGTTGTGTCGCAGGTCCAGTCTGGAGTACCGCTTCCTCAGCTTCAGGAAGTGCCCTCTGTTCCTGGTGTTGGAGTCTCTGATAAGGGGGCTGCCTGTCTTGTAGATACCATGGAGATATTTGAATACTTCAATCATATATTAGAGCTATTAACTGTAGTGAGCTCAAAAGTACTAAGAATAGGCATAGGATCATAATAACCATTAAAAAAATAACTGCAAGAACCATGGTAAGAAACATGATAAAAACCACTACCAGAACCGTTATAAGAACCATTTTTAGAATCATTTTTAGAACAACTATGCGAACCACGATAAGAACTACTATAAACACCATTTTTAGAACCACTATAAGAATCACTATAGAACCATTTTAGAACCAATATAAGAACCTTTTTAGAACCACGATTAGAACCACTAAAGGAACCACTGTAAGAGCCACTATAAAAGCCACTATAAGAACCATTTTAGAACCACTATAAGAACTTTTTTAGAACCACGATAATAACCACTAAAAGAACCACTATAAGAGCCACTATAAGAACTATTTTAGAACGACTATAAGAACGACTATAATAACCATAAATAAAAATGCTATAAAACCTGATAAGAATCATTATAAGGACTACTACAAGAACCACTATAAATAGATATGCATTATAAGAACCATTATAGAAAACACTGTAAGAACAATAATGAGAAACATGATACGAACCACTATAAGAGCCACTATGAGAACTACCGGGTACTATAAAAACCACTATATACATCACTATAATTTAGAACCACTATAAAAACAACTATATACACCACTATAACTTATAGTATAAGAACCACTATAAAACTATTATATATATAATTCCTTGAGATTGGTAATACTAATAATGACCGTTATTGCTATTGTCAGATTGTGAGTTTTTGTTGTTGTTGTTGTTGTTGACAATACCTTTAACCCCTTGCTGCATTGACTCCTTAGCGTCATGGATCACTGTTTATGTAAACTCAGGGCCGCATTCAGGGTGCGTCTCGGAGGCGCCGCGGAGACGTCTCCGCAATGGTTTTTGGCCTATTTGCGTTGAGGGTGCGTCTCGGCGATGTCTCGGAGACGCCTCCCTTTTCAGACTGGAGATGAAAAGCGCCTCGAAAATGGCTGCCGCATTCATTGGTTTCAGCCAATCACAGCGCAGCTTTTCCATTGTAAATGGCCACCACCTATGGGGGCGGCCATTTTTGAGACAACAAACTGCTTTTGCTGTTCAGACTAGCGTGACGTCACAGCCATCTCCGAGGTGCCTCCGAGACTGACCCTGAACGTGGCCCTGGTGTGCAATCCTATGGGCATCCATCCATGTTTGTATAGATGACTATTTTTGTTTGTTTTTGTAAATGATCATTTTATTCAGCGAATACAAGTCTTTTTTCAGTGCCGAGGCACTGGTCTCCCGGATAGATTATTAATAATTATTTCTGACCAGCTACATTTTGACACACACACACACATATTTTTATATATATTGATGAATTCTGCCCTCCTGCCCCCCCCCCCTCCCCCCCAACTCCGCTCTCACACACATGTCGACAGAATGCAAGTCGGGTTGGAAAAGGAAAGCTGGCAGCTGCTACCTTTTCGTGACGTCACCACGGCAACAGTTTGACGGAGCGGAACGCGCATGTCGGGGTCACGGAGGTCACCTGGTGAGCATCGACACCCTGGAGGAGGACGCGTTTCTGAAGGACGCCCTCATCCACAGCTACAGCAACTTCCGGCAGTGGCGGACAGGTTGGTTGGTTGTTGGAGTTTTACATCCTGGCAATATCTAAGGTCATATCAGGACGGGTACCGACTTGTGACAGTGCGCACTCATGGCGACTTTATAGTGCTGCCCCATTGGGAAATCAGCATTTATATGTATGTCAATGGACTAGTTCGTAATTCCAAACTGCCATGTTTATGCAAAATTGTTATGTATTTCTATTAATTTGGAATAAAATTGAAGTTTTGTACCACGTGTACGTCTTTGTTTTGCTGTCGCCCCCGTTTTCAGCGCGCAGTCTATAGACAGTTTTGTAATTCCGACTAATGTGGGCGGGGGTCGAGGGGAGGGGGGTGGTCGGTCCTAAGCATTGCTTATTCATGAATATTAATTATCCTGAGGATACATTTTCTGAAATTGTCATCACAAACCAAACGAAAAACAAAGAGAGTTTAAGCGCATGCAGAACATTACTACACAATTAACATACTATTCTATACATATTAATTATTTAGTGTCATGTGTCATAAAAAATAAAACAAACAAAACACACACAAAAACGTGAAGGCTGCGCATGCCTCCTTCTGGATCACCTGTAAACCAAACGGATACTGCCATGTTTCCCTTCTCCCCGTCAGGATTAGACCTTAGATGTGGCCAGGACGTAAAACTCAAACAAACAAACCCTCTCCCCTTCTCCCTGCAGGCGGGCGAAGGCGCGGCGACCAGTGGACGTGGTACGAACGGGGCGCCCCCTCGCAGATGTCCATGAACTACACGGACTGGGCCCCTAACCAGCCGGGGCTCTACAGCTCTCACATTCTCGCGAGGTTTGACGGGAAGCCGCCGAGATTCGTGTGGCGCGGGCAATGGGCAGGAATGAAGAGCAAACTTCCTAAGTACGCGCACCCCTACATCTGTGAGATGCTGGCCAAAGGTAGGCTGTTGGTGCTTTACCAAGGATTTTTTATATAAGGGTAGCAGAGCAAGGCTGTTTGAGGCTCTCCCCGTGCAATCCTAAAAAACGGCCGCCATTTTGGAAGCGTCATGATGAGTGATGATAGGGGCAACATAAAATCCTTGCTAGTAGGCCTAATACCACTACTAGTACTAGATAAAGGATTCATCCTGTACTTGTAGTACACGGGTGAACGACAACATAGTCTAAATACGGGCGAAAATAGCTTTGGTATGGAACAGGAAGTAGAATGCCTGCCTCCAGTATCAAATGGGTACTTATATCGGCACAGAGTTGGTGAAATGGCAGAGAATGCAAAAAGACAAGATGGTGGCCATAGAACACTGTCGATTTCACCTTTAAATTCTATTAAGCTATATGTTTTATTATATTTTTCAACTCAGAGGTAGCGGGGAAATATTAAGACATATATAAAGAATAAGTATTGCTTTTTAGATTGTGAATTTAAGTTCTCATTTCATTTCCCTGCTTTTATATAGGGCTGGTATTCACCCGTGTACTGCGAGTACGGGGTGAATCATTTATCTATACTAGTACTAGTATTTGGAATTAAAACTGTATTTGCCTTGTCTAGATTCGTTCCGAAGTCGAGAGCTGAGTAAGCACTGAGTACAGAACAGTCATAATTCTATATCACAAGAGGGTGAACTATATCTGTAAACGCTGGCATACTTTCTACTAGGCTACAGCATATGAATGATTAGATAACAGATTCACCCTGTTCTTGTAGTACACAGGTGAATACCAGCCCTATATAAAATCTGTCGTAAAAGCGTGGAAATGCAATGAGAGCCTAAATTCACAATCTAAGAAGCAACACGTATTCTTTATATATGTATTCATTTCCCCGCTACCATTAAGTTGAAAAATATAATAAAACATATAGTTTAAAATTTAAAGGTGAAATCGATGGTGTTCTATGGCAGCCATCTTGTCTTTTTGCATTCTCTCCCATTTCAGCAACTCTGTGCCGATATAAGTACCCATTTGATAATAGAGCCAGGCATTCTACTGCCTGTTGAAGGGTGTTCCATACTAAAGCTAGTTTCGCCAGTATTTAGACTACGTTGTCGTTCACCCGTGCACTGCAAGTACGGGTGAATCCTTTATCTAATGAATGATGTGCCCAATTATCATGCTTTCAAATATCGATGGTTGTATAGTAAGTTCCTCTCAGCATATTTTACACCTGGATTTAAAGCTACATAATCCAATACTTTTATATTTGTCATTTTCTAAAATAAATGTATCAGGTTGGTCATTATACTCTACCCTACTTTACCCTGAGGTAACATTGATTTATTGTGACTAACTTGGGAGATTTGACGTGTAAGCATGCCAAATTATATCAATTACACATATATATCTAATAAGTAATATAGATATGTGATGCATAGCGTATTATGGGAGTAAAAAGATATGGTGTGCTTGTCAAAGCCTCTGACCCCATAGGCTTTGGCAGTAACAGGTTATATTAAATTGACTTAGTATACCATTCTATGCAGCAACAGATACTTAATAAATATGTGTTAGATATGTAGGTTCAAATCTAGATAAGTGTTTTGCTCCCCACTCACCCATTGTGTGACGTCACACATTCAAATGTCACAGAGGAGTGTGTGGTGAGCAGGCGTCGTGGACGTAACTACCGCGGGACGCTGAGTTACACCCGCCAGGGGGCGTGGTGCCAGAACTGGACGGCGCAGTACCCCCACCGCCACAAGTACCTGAAGGTAACTATGGCAACGTAGCGAATTGGTGATGGGTATCTAGTAACATCACAAATACATCAAGTTATCTACTGTAATACCGCGAATTGGTGATGGGTATATAATAACACCACAAATACCTCAAGGTAACTACAGTAATGCCCCGAATTGGTGATAGGTAACTAGAAACTTCACAAATACATCAAGGTAACTATGGTAATGACGCAAATTGGTGATGGGTATCTACTAACATCACAAATACATCAAGGCAACTAACATATTGCTGCAAATTGGTGATGGGTAACTCATCATCATCATGCTGTCGGTCGTAATGCAACAAAGACTGCTTTCATTACTTGACTGCTGCTCTCCATTTAGCTCTCTGCTGCGAGAGTGATGTCCATGAGTTGGTCTTAATGTCTCTCAGCTTCAGGTTTCTCTTGATGATATCCTTGAACCAGAGACGAGGGCGCCCTCTCTTTCTGTAACCAGAAGACAGTTGAGAATAGAGGATCTGCTTTGGTAGCCTGTCTGATGACATCCTCATGAGGTGTCCAGTCTACCGAAGATTCTTTTTGATCAGAAGATCTTCCATAGAGGGTAGCCCAGTAACTAGTAACTAGTAACTAGTAATACCACAAATAACTGAAGGTAATCACTGTAATGCCACAAAGTGGTGATGTGTATCTAGTAACACCACAAATACCTGAAGGTAACTATGGAAATGCCGCAAATTGGTGATAGCTATCTAGTAACACCACAAATACATCAAGGGGTCTACCATAATGCTGCGAATTAGTGATATGCATCTAGTAACACCACACATACATCAAGGTAACTATGGTAACACCGTGAATTGGTGATAGGTATCTAGTAACACCCCAAATACATCAAGGTAACTATGGTAACACCGCGAATTGGTGATGGGTATCTAGTAACATCACAAATACCTCAAGGGTAGCTATTGTAGTGCACCGAATTAGTGATAGGTATCTAGCAAAACTACAAAGTGCAAGTATCTGAAGTTAACTACCGTAATGGCCCGAATTAACGATATGCATCTAGTAACAGGACAAGTACATCAAAGTAATTACTGTAAAGCCCAAGATATGGGTTCAAAAACCTGCTCTAAACGATATATTTCACATTTTCATCACCCCCACGACACAAAGTAAAGTAAAGCTTGTTTGATTTAACGATGCCTCTAGAGCATATTGATTTTCATATCACCGCCTAGTGGATGTTAACCATATGGTCATTCTGACATATTTATTTGAAAGAAATCTGCTGCTGCCACATAGGCTACTCTCTCCGACAAGCTGTTTTGTTTGTTTGTTGTTGTTGTACATCCTAGCAACATCTAAGGTCATACCAGGATGGGTACCGACTTGTGACAGTGCACACTCATGGTGACTTTATAGTGCTGCCCCACTGGAAGACCAGGCCACCAGCACCATGACCTGATATCCCACTCAGTCACATTATCCTGAGACTGAGCCAACCAGTCCTTGCCCTATCCTAATAATGCCGAGCGCCATGCTAGGAAGTAACAAGTATCAAGTTTTAAGTCATTGGTTTGACTCGACCAGGGTTCGAACCCACAACCCCACAATCTACCAACACCGGAGACGGACGCTCTAACTCATTTGGCCATCCCGTCTGGTCTCCGATAAGCAGCAAGGGGTCTTTTATATGCAATTTCCCACAGACAGGACAGAACGTACCCGTCTTTGATGAACCAGTTGTCGACCACTGGTTCACCTCCACGACATATGCACACATATACATATATACGTAAAGAAATTGTTGGTGCCAAATATCCTACAGAATCACTGCTTTCTTCACCCTGTAGGGCTCTCGAAAGGCGCTGGATGAAAGTAAGTTTGGTCTGGGTGACCACAATTACTGCAGGAACCCGGACAACCACAAGAAAAACCGCCCCTGGTGTTTCACCGACCTCAGCGCACGACGCTGGCAGTACTGCGCAGTCAAGGTCGTCACGACACAGGCACAGTGTGGCTAGGACATGATGTCATCACTCATCTGCAAATGCGCTGTTATATGAAAATCGACTGTGTGCAAAGGTGTCGCTTCCACTACCCTTTTGAACGCAGTCACAGACAAACATGATGGCCTGCAATAGTGTTGTGTTTACTATGCGACAGGAGGGCATTGTCAGCATAAAAAATATTTGTCAGCATGAAAAATATTCTCGTATTAGAAGATTAATAAGTATTCAGGTTTAACAACTGTAGTTTATTCTACTGAGCCATTTAAAAAAACACACAAGATACTGCACAAACACATCCTAATCGCTACCTATTTGACCGGATGCAAACAAAGGAAAATAGTGATCCTCATTTTCGCCCTAGCACCTTTCTGATTGGTTCATAATTGAAAAACATGATATATTTGCATGCAGTTGATTCTCATATAACAGCGCAAATAGAAAGAAACCTGTTATTCCATTGCGAAAGCGTAGCTTTATTTAGTTACTCCCGCAGCACTGTCTCTGCGACACCGCTGCTATAAACAACTGATTAGAAAAATTTCGCAAGGCTGGGTTTTGGAAATAACCATCCCATTTTGCAATATAATATGTGAAATATATACTTATCTACCATAGCCCGCTACTTTTGGAGTTAACTGTTTATGAAATTATGTCAATTGATAGACTTTAAAAATAGAATCAGGAGCATTCAGTGACCGCCATCTTGGTTGCTCCTTTTTGCATTCTCTCCCATCAACTCTGTGCCAATGTATGGGTAGATCAACACTGGCTACTACTAGTACTAGAATCAGCAGCTCTGCATCTTGTTTATATCAAAGTTGATTTTGCTCTGATTTAGACATTTTTGTTATTCACCCCCTAGAGTGGGTAGGGGTAAATATTTTGTCTAGGCGTCACTCAACACATCGTTTTCCCTTCGAAATATGTTAAATAACCTCAAATATATTATTTATTGTCCACTGCCCCCAGTTATTTGTCATGAAGATTGGACAGGGTTGTAAATGTCACAATTATTGTGATATATTTGATTTGTACATGAAAGTTCCATTTCTTTGCCTATCACAAGTTTGTTTAGCCTGTCACAACAAGTTACCCTTTTAACGTTTTTTCAACACTACTGAAATGTAATTGACATATTATGAGTATAGAAATACGTTAATTAGATATACCTGTGAACCCTATGATTATGGGCAGAGACCGCAATGGTGTAACGTGAAAACATAAGGATTTTTCTCCCATTTAGATTCTTTCTTGGGAGTTAGAAACCAGAAATGAAAAAGCAAATGGAGTTTGGGGAGAGATTCTAGAAATCAAAATAAGGTAGAGAAAGGGACTCTAGCAGATGTGGATTATGGATACGGATAGTCTGACATGTGATTAATTGACTAATGGTTTAACAATGTGTCTGCAGCAAGGGCAAGCAATATCCACAACAAAAAGTTAGTTGTATTTATTCCGTCAGCCTACAATGAAAATTACATGAAAATCTGAAATAGTAAGATTTGTATCATATGGCAGCAAATATTATCTCCGGTGCAATTTAGAGATGGTTAAATTTGTGTCAAATGACAGCAAGATAACTCGCCAAACATAGCTAAAATAAGAGGAGGCGATACAATCTAGTTGTTCTTAGTTAGAGACCCTTAAATTTGTTCATGCTTGACATTGGGAAAGTGGTCGCATGGGCTATTTATATAAAAACGTTGATACTTATCGATGGATGATTATCGGTGAATTAGCTATAAAGCACTGGGTCTAAACAAACAAGAACATTTGAACTCATCCCCTCATTTTGACCATTAAAAGGTCTGTACACTAATTACTTGCTGAGAAGCTTTTTGATGTGGATTATATACAATGGTTATCAATACGCTAATATATTGATGATATGGCTACATTATTTAATAGAGCTGTCATCAATAATCGCACATTAAAGCACATGTCGTGAGGAGATGGTGAAAATGGGAAATAATACGCATGGAGCAGGGTTCCTATCCATGTTGTGTATTGTACTGAGGCAGAGAGCGTGTATACAGATGAGAGGGACAACTCCCATACTACACCATGTAACAGATGCCGACTGTGGCGCTCCAAGTGGTGGTTGTTGAACAGTATATGACACAGCTGTCAAACTCAAGGCATTGTCAATGGTCGTGTGCAATCTTCCTACAGAAAACGTTAAATATCTCTAAAACTACAACACCTAGAAACAAACTGATTGGAATACACATAGGAAACATGTTTACCAACAAGATTATATTAAAGAGATATGGTTTAGGGTTCTGGATTTCTATTATTTTGGAAATAAAACTGACGTTTTTCACTAACGCGTTCGGCAAAACTCAAGGATTTGTCAACGTCGGTGAAGCAATCTTCCTAAGATAACGTTAAATATCTCTTAAAACTACAAACCCTAGAAACAAAACTGATTGGAATACACATAGGAAACATGTTTACCAACAAGTTTTTAACATTGATTGGTTAGGGTTCTGGGTTTCTATTAATTTGGAATAAAAACTGACGTTTTTCACTACGTGTTACGGCAAACTCAAGGCAGTTGTCCAATGGTCGTGTTGCAATCGTCCTACAGAAGTGAATATCTCTTAAAATACACAAAATAGAACAAGCCGCTTAGTCACATATAGAAAAACATGTTTACCAAAAGGATTATATTAATTCGATAAGGTTAGGCTTCTGCATTTCTTATTATTTTGAATAAAAACAATTGTTTTGCACTACACGTAGGCAAACTCAAAGCTTGTTCAACCACTAACCGCCAGGGGAAACGCCTCTGTAGTCCTGTGTTACCGATTTTCGCGGGAGTTGTCTTCTCATCTGTATACAAACTCTCTTGACTGAGGCTCGGCGAGCCGGGGGGGAACCAGCCGGCCGAGACCAGTGACACGAGGGACCAGTGTACACTAGCGCTGGCGGTGATGGCGGATTCCGAGGGGCTCCAGTTTGCCAGGGACACTTCCATTCAAATGCATTGTCAACGGCCGTGAGCAAATCTTTATACTGAAGAAGTCAAATATCTCTCAAATTACCCCACCTTAGACACCATAACCGCTACCTTGGAACCACATATAGAATAACATGTTTAGCAAAAAGATTATATTAAATTGATACGGTTAGGGTTCTGGTTTTCTATTAATTGTAATAAAACTGACGTTTTGCACTGCTGCGTACGTTTCAAAATCAAGGCATTGTCAATGGCCGGTGAGCAGTCTTCATACAGACAATACAGAAAGTGGAAATATCTCTAAAACGGACACCACTACAAAACAAATCGCTTGGTCCACATTAGAATACATGTTTTGCCAAAAACCATTATATTAAATTATAAGGTTAGTGACGATGCTGTTCGAGTTTGATGCGTGTGCAAAAGCGATGTGTCGCTGGGGAAACTGTGTATCTGGGGAAAACTGCAACAGTGGTAATAAGGCATTGAGTTACTAGAAGTCAACTGTGTGCAGTATTTCATCGCTCAATCACATTCTGTATCTTATTATTATAATTCCAGAATCATTTTATCTTTTATTCTCTGTGAAAAGAGATGTTGTGTATTGTACAGAGGTGGTGGGCCGGGAACCGCCGGCTTGAGACCAGCGACATGAGGGACCAGTGTACATGAGCGCTGGCAGTAATAAAGCATTTGAGTAACCCAGGGACGTCAAAAGTGTGCGGTCGTTCCTCACTCAATACATTACATTCCATACCTCTTGCATGGCTATCTTTGGGGAAATCGTGCTACTAACCAATTGAGTACTAGGATCCCTTAAGGCTCAGCCACACCATACCGGATTGTGGGTACGGGATGATAGAAAAGGACACTGTCCCCGGTTTGATGAAAACAAATCAATGTCCGTTTTAATTATACGGTATGATACCGCCGTGTCCATTCTCTGTCCGGTGGTGGCTGGTGGCAAGTTTTGAACAGGCCACAAAACTTGTACCAGACACCGCCGGACTGACGTGTATGGTTGATGTTCCATTTTAAGTCCATTTAGTCCATTTGTCCGTTCATGTCCGGTCCATCCGTTACGTCTACGGTTTGCTTTCCTGCATTGGCCGTTGACAGTGTTGCGGGGATTCGGTCAGTATTATGTTTTCGGGATCCGTCCATGAACAGACCAGCACATGTCCGGTCCGTCCATTTGACATTCGGTTGTTCTCCGGTTGTCGTCCGGTTATCGTGAATTTGTGATATAGTGATTGGTAGAAGGAAGTGTGGAACACTTGATTTGGTCTCTCATTTTTGCTTGAGTGCAAGTAATTAGCAAACAAGGAATAAATTAGTAGCATGTGGTGAATAAGTGGTCAAATTTCCCTGTATCATCAGCCCATTGCTTTTCTATCGTTCTTTGAATATTATTGAGCCGGCTGGCATCTATAAGCATTTTGTGGGTAACTATTCTTTTATCAGGTGAAAAATTGGTTCATATCTATTTTATCAAAACCTTTCATGTCGTCGGTGGCGATTCATTAATGTACGTTCCTTGTCCGTTTTAGCGTCCGTTTCGCCATCAGCCTTTGACCTGAAAGCGCAAACATTTCGAAACATATTCGGTTACATTTTGATACGAACACCCTGGATGAAATTCTTTGTCGGTTGTGTCGGTACTCAATCCGGTAAGGTGTGACAGGCACTTTATGCAATCAGCCAACCACGCCTACCTGTATGGGCAGCTCCTTGCCTGAAGAGGTCAGTAAGTACAATAATTATTCAGAGTTGGGCATTTATGTTTCTATAATACCAACACAGTTGTTTTTGCAGAAGATTTTGAAGTCAAATTATTCGATCTCTCCTAGTAAGCGTTTTGAGTTTATATTTAGTTTGTTTGGCGCAATTGTTAGTTTAATAATGCGTCTGTATATCGGTACTAGATATTACAGAACTGAAGAAGTTTATGGACGTCAATTTTAGATTTAATTTCTAAAACTTCATTAAAGTGGCATAGTGCGTTAAAAGCTTACATTTTTCAAAACCAAAACATTTACCTAGATTTGATCCTCATATCTAACTTAGATAGTGGTTGTTCTTAGTAAGCATTTTGATGCCGCATAGAGGGCATGTGGAGTCAAATTTAAATACAATGGGTTTTCTGCTGAAGCTTACCGTGTCAAAGTTTTGGAATGCTTACCAAAATTGATTTTGAATGTGTGCACTTCATATATCTCAAATGTTAGCCATTTATGATCTAAGTTAATTTCAAACTAAATAAGAAGGAACAATAACAATCAAATTTAAAATATGTATCTCAGAAAAAGTGACAGTAACTCAAAACCATCGAAGTATGAACTTTAGTACTCAACCCACAACTTGTATTATGTTTGGGGGAAACTGTGCACCTAAGGATCGTTGCCGAATTTGCGTCTTGAAGGTGTAAATATAATTAACGGTATAATTGTTATGTGTAGCTTATTAATTGAACAATTGTTAATATCAGGGAGGGTACTGACTTGTGACAGTGCGCACTCTTGGTGACTTTATAGTGCTGCTGCACTGGGGAGACCAGGTCGCCAGCACCACGACCTGATATTCCTCTCAGTATCATTATCCGGACACTGAGCCAACCAGTCCTTGCCCTGTTCTAATTTGCCGACGTGCTGGCTAGGATAGTGACCAAGTATCAATTTCTTTAAGTCATGGTTTCACTCGACCAGGTTCGAACCCACGATCCCATGGTCTAGCAACATTGGGATACGGACGCTTCTAAATCATTCGGCCATCCATCTAATAATTAACACATGTAGAAAATACATAACCAATACTCATACTCATCGAGGTTGGGGGGGGGAAAATGGAAAAAAATCACCAAAAATGCAGGCAAAAGGAAATGGAAAGAGCCCTATATGGGGGATGCCATTGTCTACTCGTGTTGAACCCATCGCAGCAAGCAGGGTGGACGACAGCGATTGTTGATTAATTCTCTTGTTGATATGCATAAATAATAATAAATCAATAAATTATTCAAGCGTTTATATATGTATATGTCAATTGACTAGGTTTCTAATTCCAAACTTCCTTCTTTATGCCAATTTGTTCTATATTCTATTCATTTAAAATCAAATTGGGACATTTTGAACTGCGCGTTATCGGCAAATTCGATTACAATGGCCACGGGCATTTGATTTGCTCTCCACACCATTTTCAAGCAGGGGTGGTCTCTAAGCATTGCTTATTCATCTTACATACTAGTCTAGAAAAAACACGCTCAAAAACCGATGTAATCTTAGATTACCTTGTTCCTACTAGAAACTGTGTTGTTCAACTTTTCTAGAATGTATATATAGTGAACGAATGTAACATAACATGGCCGGTGTGGCGGTTTCAGCGCCCGGTCAGTTTCAGCGAACCGGTCATGGCTTTTGCACATGCGCGGATTTTTAAGAGGGGCGTCAAAAACACCCGTGGCCCTCGCAGGCTAAAAGCTCAGCTGTAACTATCGGCTTGTGCCGGCAGTGTTAGGGACCGGATTAGGCCGAAATCTATTGAATGTGATCATATTAACAGAATTACTTACCAATAATGAAATTTAAGTTAAGTTAACCTTAAATTACAAGGCGTTTTTAAGTAGCAGCTAGATCGGCGTCGAATTGACGAGGGTAAACAAAACAAATTAGCAGTGTCTCGCCGGCGACATGCTTGCAGTTTGCATGGCCTCCGAAAAAATCCGCGCATGCCGCAGAAAGCATGGCAGGGCGTGAACTGACCGGGCGCTGAAACCGCCACACGGTGACAGTGCTTCGGTTGTTGAAAAATACTTTTTCGCGGAATACCAAAATAAAACCACACAAAAACATATCATGATTGCGGGATTTTGGGAAAACCAGCCGATTCTATCTAACACTAGTAAACAGTTAAGTTAGTAAATACAAGAAATGAATTCTATTATATACTTAGAAGACACTTGAAACACACTAGTATGTTATAAGCCGTGGTCACACGGACAAAAATCTAAAGCGGGAATTTAGACAACGGCGGATAGCAGGAGTCGAAATTAGCGCCGTTACACACGGGGCACTACTTGGGCCGGAAGGTCTGATATCAGCGCATGAGTATGTCCAGTAGCTGACCGCACCAGTTTTCGGTTAGGCGAAAGTCTCCATGAGAGAGTGCGTTCGACCTAGTTATGTATGGACTGAATTTTATTGGTTTGGAACAATCAAAAACTTCGGCTGGGCGTGGAAAACATTAAAATAATCATGAACATAATATCTGTGCCCAGCTAGCGGTTTCTTAGGACTAAATTATATAATATGCATTTTGATCGACCGGAAGTCAACAAAACTAAGTCTCGACTGCGCATGCGTGTTGACGTCACACGGGAAAAATAAAAATCGGACTCACAGGATATTACTCGCGTAATCAATCTCTCAAGGTGTGGTTTCCAGTATCAGGATCACAGATATCGAGTTCAGCCCTTAATTCGATCAGACGCCCGTTTTCACACGCGAAATGGTAACCGTACTATACAAGTCGATTTTAACTACGAATCGATTTACAGCGCCCTTAGTGACCACGGCTTTAGAGGCACTAAAGTCACGATGATCCCCAAATATGAATTAAAATGGCTGGATGGAATTGACCATAAGCATATTCAGGCTGTAAGGAGCGGGACAACCAGCCCGTTTGAAATTGTTTGAACTTGCCGGAAATAGACTATCCTCTTCTCGTGTTCACGAGAACTCAGTGAAGTAGAATTTGCCGATTTGCGCAGTTCAAAACTTAGATTTTTATTCTAAAATTAAAAGAAATAAAGTAATATTTGGCCATAAAACATAGATGCACAATGAAATATTAATAGTTTATTTCCCTGAAGACGACGGCCATATTTGATTTTCACGACGAATCGGGTCACCCAAGTTGCTAGAATTTAAAAATCAACACCGCAAGTGGAGTTAAAAAAAAATACATGCGCAATCATAAAATACTTGCTGTAGTTATATGGGGGGTCTCAGTCCAAGCAGTGCTTATCCTTATTAGATTTTAGAACAGAAATCTTGACAATAAACATTAAATTTTTTATAAATAAAAAAGGTATTGATTTCAATTATCATAATCATGTGTTGTTTTGGTTGACAAGTGGAACTGAGCGATAATAGCAGAAAACTCCTGGCTCTGCTTAGCAAATGAATGGCTTGTGTCGCGTTCAGAGTCCGTCTCGGCTATAGCCGTGTTCACACGGGGAATGTAAATCGATTCGTAGACAAGCGCCTTGCCTAGTTCGACTCACGTTTCCCGTGTGAACGGACGTCTGAGGCGGATTAGGGCTGATTCGACTCACGTGATGCGGATCCTGTAAACCACCTAAGCGAGGTAGTCAACGTGTAATCGATTCCTGTGATGCGGGATAATTTTGCCGTGTGGACGCCAACCCGACTTACGTGATGTGAATAAGCACGTCGATCTATACTATAATTTGGGTCTATGAAATGCTAGATGTGCACATATATTTTTTTCATAATTTATTTTAGGGTTTCACGCCCAGCAGAAGTGTTGACCGTTCCCAAACCAATACGATTCAATAAATACATATCTAGGTCGAACCCCACACTCTCGTGGTGCTGCATCGTCGGAACCCAAAATGGCGCTGGTTAGTCTGTACTTGCTCATGCGCAGATATCACTCGCCTATTTAAACGGCAATTAAAAGCAACGGCAGTTGTGAAACGCGAAAACTCTTTCGGACAATTTCGCCTCGGCCTGATTCGATTTTGTTCTGATTCGCCTCCCATTTTGCCCGTGTGAACCGGCTTAAGTCTCGGCGACGGGCCTGAGTCACGCCAGTCTGAAACGCATTAAGCTGTTGGCGCCTCGAAATGGCGGCTCCATTGCAGGCACTTCCTGTTGCTGGGTGCGCAGCGCAACTGACGTTCCACCTTTGTTGACAAAAGTGGGCGTTGGCACAATTCAGTTTTGACTGTGAAGCTGTGTTTAATTGAATTCACGTTGAAGCCATGCCACTCATCAGGGTTAGGTTTTTTTTTGTTCCAATTCTATTTAAATTTCTTTTATGACAATGTGGGAGGATCTGGGATAAAAGGGGGGGGAGGACATTTCTACGTATAATGCTGGAACAACTGCGGCAAACGGCGGGGCCATTTTGGAGACGGAGTGGGCGATTTTGTCTCATGTCTGAAAAGGGAGGCGTGGCGGGAGGGACTCCCGCGACGCACCTGCTGAACGCAAATTGCCCAAAAGCATCGCGCGCGTCGCCGCGAGTACCTGAACGCGGCCCAGGGGACCTGGCTTAGACCTCCACAGACTGTCAGACATTATTATTTTATTATTTTACTAGTTTCTTGTTCAGACATTATCACATATTTATGTATCTTTTGCACAGATTAAAGTGTTGGAAGTATATTTGAAATGTATCTACATCAATTTCTCTTTAAATCATACAATATCAGTACTTACAGAATGGGAAACTCATCCCGCAAGGGTAACAACCTGATGCTGCCACCTGCCGTCAAACTCACGCATTACACAAACAACATCAACGCACGAGACCATCGGACACCCCACTGGTACCCAGGCATTGCCATTCGCCCAACCAACACCACAACCAGTAGGCCTGACATGAGTGCAGACACACATTTAATGGGGTGAAGGTTCATTCCAGTTTACTCAGATTACCAGACTAAGCTCTCTTCTGGTTTGTCCTTTTTGAACTGAGCCATGTCAATTGTTTGATTTCATTAGTTCTATTCCTACCAACACCATCTAATCTCTCCAAACATCGCTGGTATGAATATATATTTCCCCTCCCTTCTTTTAGAGTTAAAATATTCTGAATTACCACATTTAAAGCCTAAATTTTGTCTAAAAGATCAAAGTGCTCATGAAACACGTCTGATGGGACCGGGCCAGACGGCTCAAACCTTCTACATTGCTAGGAGAGTAGCGCGAGATGCCGCGGCACGTCTCCTAGCAATGAGTTACAGCAGCGAACCCTTCCCCCCCATTTGATGGCCAATGTGGGTTTGTGATGGCGAGCAGCCCACATTATCATATGCGCACTGGCCACAGTTCGATTATAGTCTCGCCCACTTCATATCTAAAAAGAAAACAATACTCAAAAATGCTATAAAATGTTTAATGAAACATCACATTATGTACAGTAATTCATATAAATTTTTATTCAAACATCCAGTATGTAGGCTATTCCACGGGAAAGGGTTAGTAAACAAATACGGTATGGACTTCTGTACTAAATCAGGTTGACTTCATACAAAATAATCGCAGTTTCATTGTATGTGCCTAGCCAAAGTAATCAAAACATTTGTTTTATTTAACAACGCCTCTAGAGCACATTGCTTTTCATATCATCGGCTATTGGATGTCAAACATATGGTCATTCTGACCTATTTCTTTGGAGGAAACCTGCTGCCGCCACAGGCTACTATTCTTTCCGATAAGCAGCAAGGGGTCTTTTAGTTTTATATGCACCTTCCCACAGACAGGACAGCACATAGCACAACCTTTGATGAACCAGTTGTGGACCACTGGTTGGAATGGAAAATAACCCAAACTGGAAATATGTCCACTGAGCAGGATCAATAGGATGACCCACATTTTCACAGGTGAACACTCTAGCGCCCGAGCTACGTCCCGCTCCATACCCAAGGTAATCATCGCAATATACCTATCAACCAAAATGTGCCATCCATCTTCCTTGTCTCAGAAAAAAACGACCAAATATATATGAAGATATACACATGCATATATAAATATGTGTACATACATAGGTATTTATATAACTAGCCATGTATATCAGTGCATACATATCACAAAATTCACTCGTTTTCTTTATTAACTATTTTCTTCTTCCAGATTGTAGAGATGGAAAACGGGAGGTGGATGGGTGAGAGGAATCGCAAATTATATAAAACACATATATGTAAGTAGCCCTAATCATATTACAAACGAACGGTGATGTTTCACTATCTAAAATAATAGTTGTGGTGCTGTCACATTACGATGCTTCTCGCCAACGCGCGTCGATGTATGTGATATTTTGGCGCAACGTCGGGATACGTCAGGAAGCGTTACGCACGCATTAGTATTCGTTGATGGATGGCGACAGTCGATGAGGGTCAGCGGTGCGCGTTAGGGATCGGCAAAGTTTTGTGCTTGACGACGCACGGGTGCCAACATTATGGGGACTGGAATAACATTAAGCGAACGTTATGCACAGGCCGCGCATGCATGAGGGTCATTCCCACACGTTGTGCCAAACTGTTGCTTTGTTTGTTTGTTGTTGTTTTACATCCTACCAACATCTAAGATCATATGAGGATGGCGTGCCAAACTTTTTTTTTTTCTTTCTCACAACGTCGGCCGCACGCTACCAATACGTTGCGCTGACACCGAAAAGTTTGACGTGTCTCGACGATTATAAGTGATTTTGCGCATTGGTGGCGCGTCGGAGAGAAGCGTCGTAATGTGACAGCACCATTATGATTACTTTGTAGAGGACTACAATGAATAAGGATTGTAATTAGGACTCTGTACCACTAGGCCAACAAATAAACAAAATTGTGATCGTCCTTTTGAAATAAAAAAATAAAAACATAAAACCCGACGTATTTTTAACAGTTTAAAAAATCTAAATAAAAAGAAATCAGGGGCGGCTGTGTTCTGTACAGATAAGAGCAACTGTATATACAGCGTTATCCAACAATGTAACAAACATCTTGTTAGTCATTAATAACAATCAATTTAGTGTCCATTATGTACACACTGGTTGGCTTGTAGTTGACCACCAAGTAATTGGGTGTAATACTATTAAATTATTGTCAACGTTATTAACCGCTACCACAGCTTCGCGTTGAATGAAAACGTTGCCATGGCAACCAACTCTCCACCGATGCTCACAAATGTGGTTTCACTCTTTAGATACCGACTCATTCACTCTGGTCACTCTTGATATTCTGTACCAAATGGACCATTTAATCTAAACTCCACTCCAACTTTGAATTTATGTTTTTTATCAGCCATTGATGCAAATACAAAATTGAAATATAATATATATATCGTGATATATTGATACCAGCTAGTGGCATTGAATGGAAATTGTGCAGCAACTCGGCTTGGTAAGGCAGTTGGCTGTGAGTAACTGACATTAACTAGGACACAGTGAGTCACTGACAGCTAATAATGATTATGCATTGACATTCACTTTATTAAACATGTTGGCTGCAGGCTAACATGGGTAATTTGCACACGACGTCACTGGTCTATTTTTAGCCTTCCTGCTGAATCTCACAACGACTAGATCGTCACTTCTCGACTGGCTGCTCCTGACTGCGCTTCGATCACCCACCCTCCCACCCACTATCTAAGGGTTTGAGCGCTGTTCCGGGCTGCCATCTCATCACGATCTCCTTGCTACTCTCTCCGTGAACTGAACTGACACGATACTGCTCTGAACTAAACTGCTCAGGACACTAGGGTATCCCTACCTCGTCCTCCTCATGCTGCTAAGCTGATACGTCGGCCAAGATTACTTTTATATTAAATAAAACCAATTTAAACTATGCTCTTTCTTGTGTCTCTAATTGTATGAGTGTGTGAATTATAGTGACATTCCACCAATGTAATCCACAACCTAATACATTTAATTAATTAAAGGCCAATATGGGGCGTAATCGATTAATCAACTCGGGTCACCCGAGCCACTTTTTGGCGCATGCGCACATCCTACAGACTCGGGTTGAATAAACGAATATGCTCGGGGTGGACAAAACATTGGCTTAATCTGAAACTTAATATTATTTTTCAATAACCGATAGAAATACAGCAAAATAGGATTTAAAGTATTTTATGATTGTAGAAGCTGAAAATCTGTATTATTAAAAAAAAAGTATTAAAACAACACGGAGGAGTTGTACCGGTAGGTGTTGTACTACAGGTATCAGCCCAGATGTGACGTCATCGCTCCTGGCAAACCCCAGCCAAGAGGTAGGTTACTGGGGTCGGATCTTTTTGCACACGGCACATGTATTTCTCGACTCCACTCGGGGTGTTCGATTTGAAATTCTGACGACTCGGGTGACCCGAGTCGCCCATGTCGTGTTAATCAATTACGGCCCTGGTGTTGACAATGACAAGACATTCTCTATGGTGATACTAATCACAATGCCCAGCGTCCAGCCCTGTCTGATAAAACCGATATCACTTGTCGATATTCTCATTACGAGTTAAAAAATGCATTTAAATTCCCAGTTCATAGTACAGTAAAACCTCTCTAACCGACCAGCTACACAGATTGACTACTCCCCTATATTGATCGCTTTATTTGGGTTCCCAACGATCGCCCATACAATACCACCTTCATAAATGGACCATTTAAAGTCGGTCCCATAGTCGGTTGATTTAGAGAGGTTTTTTTACTGAAATGCTAAAGTTAAAAAGCTAAAATCACTTCATAAAACACATTATCACCTTAATTAAGATAGAACTTGAATCCATAGGGCATTAAGCTCATATTGGGTAATAACAGCTTATATATAACTTATAAGGCACCTTATATCACTCACCAATTAATGGGTTATCAACAGTAAGCAAGCATATGCCTGGAACGTTAAAATCAATCGCTTCGAATTGGGCAAACCGACCTTCTATTTTGAGAACAGGCGATTTTGTCTTCTACAGACTGTGCCCAAGGACACAATTAACTCATTCAATTCCATCACACGGAAACAAAATGCATTCTAAAAGCCATTCCAATATGCGGGTGTCCACATTTGCCTATTGTGTCACACTGCACCACAGGTTCATCTAACGCAATTATAGTTCAGGTCCCTGTGGTATATGATTAGGTAAATCACCTTTATATATATATATATAAAACTACTAATTTACCACAGGTTCATCTAACACAATTATAGTTCAGGTCTCCGTGGTATTATATTAGGTAAATCACTTTAAATATAAAATAAAAAAATATATATAGCACTACTAATTCGCCACAGGTTCATCTAACACAATCATAGTTTAGGTCTCCATGTTATATTATTAGCTAAATCACCTTTATATATATTTAACACTACTAATTCACTAAAGGTTCATCTAATGCAATTATAGTTCAGGTTTCTGTGGTATATTATTAGGTAAATCACCTTTATATATACATATAACACTACAAATTCATCACAGGTTCATCTAACACAATTATAGTTCAGATCCCTGTGGTATATTATTAGGTAAATCACCCTTATAATATATATATATATAAATATATATATATATATACACACACTACTATTTACTATTACACGCTCAGCAACTCTCATTCGCTCAGTCAGTCAGTCAGGGTGTCCCAGTCTCAGTGACTCTCACACAGTCATGACGCGCGGTAGTGTGGCAGCGTCCCCGCCAGGTGGCCGCGGCGTCCCGCTGGTCCCTACGACAGGCGGGTGACTGACGTCACGAGCAGGGTGAGCAGCACGATGAGCCAGCTCTGCCCGACGCGGCTCGCGCCCGCCAGGCGGCACTTCAGTGTGTCGAACCTGGCCGGAAGGAAAGGGGAAACAAACACAACAATGAGGAACCAGTCTATGGTGCTTTTCTGACCTATAACTCGTTATGATATGACCTTAGATGCTGCTAGGATATACAACCCCAGCAAAGAAACCCCTCCATTTTCCAATTATAAAAACTAGGCTAGATGCTTATAATATTCACACTACCCATCTTGATATGACCTTCGATGTTTCTAGGACATAGAACCCCAACAAAGAAACCACGACCAAGTGAAACCAATGACGTACAAAATTGATTCTTGTCTCCACCTAGCCTAGCATTTGACTTATGATTACTAGGGTAGGGCAAGGACAGGTTTACTCAGTACAGTATAGCCCCGTTAAACCAACCACGGTTAAACCAAACGATCGGTTAATCCAAACTTTTTTCAGCGGCCCAGCAAAATACTACCATTTATCATATAAAAACGTTGGTTAAACCAAAGTCGGTTAATCCAAATTATCGGTTAATCCAAACAAAATTGTCAGACCCTAGGCCACTTGCGGTATGGTTGAACCAAACTTTCGTGTGGTTAAACCAAACTTTCATGTGGTTATAAGCACTTCTTTTAGATGATAAATGGTAGTATTTTGCCGGGCCGCCAACAAAGTTTAGATTAACCGATCATTTGGTTTAACTGAGCTTGGTTTAAAGGGGTTATACTGTATATACATACAAAAATAAAAAATAATAATCAAAGTGTCCACATACATTGTATATTACATTCATAATGCACCCTCATTTTTGCCAAGTCAAAGTCGAAGCCAAAGCTTGCTTAAACCAAACAAATTTCTAGGGTCCCTTCAAGTTTGGTTTAACTGGGTTATACTGTATTAGGATAATGTGACTCGAGTTGGGTCATGGTGCTGGGGGTCTGGTCTCCCAGTGGGGTTTCACTTGGTCGGGGTTTGAAACCCACAACCGTCCACACAGGAAGCCAGCATGTGCTCATACCGATTCACCCACCCCCGTCTGGTCGACAATGGAAGGGTCTCCCGAACAGACCGGATCCTGACAAGATGCGTTGCATCGGGTTCTCTCACTTTGCTACTGCAAACTCCGCTACATATTCTATACTTTGATCTCCCAATGAAAACAAAGGGAGGTAATAGCGTTTGTTTGTTGTTTTACGTCCTAGCACCATCTAAGGTCATATCAGGACGGGGTACTGACTTTTGACCATGCAGACTCATAGTGATTTGCTAGTGCTTCCCCACTGGGAAATAAGGCCACTGGCACCAAGACCTGATATCCCAATCAGTCACATTATCCTGACACTGAGCTAACCAGTCCTTGCCCTATCCTATTAATGCCGAGCGTCAGGTTAGGAAGCGACAAGTATAAATTTTTATAAGTCATTGGTTTGACCCAACCAGGAACCGCACTCTCGATCACCTGCACGGTAGGCCGTGGTCTACGGATTCGGCCACTGCGCCCGGTGAGATAATAGCGAATGTTGATTATAGGCACAGTGCTACACTCAGATACCCACAAAGAACAACTCTAACTGAGGCATGACCTGGTGTCTGACTGACCTTGTGCGTTGACCTTCAACCTTCTTGCGGTACTCCTCTTCCATGGTCTGCCCGTCGAAGTACCAGGCGCGGTCGTTGAAGGGATACTCGAAGCCTTGTTTGCACTCACATTTGTAGGAGCCCTTCACAAACTTCTTCCCCTCCAGGTGGTAGCACTGGCAACAGAGAGCAGGCAATGTAAGATGAAATCAAACACTTGCAATGTAAGATGAAGTCAAGCACTTGCTTATGCATTTTATGTTAAATGCATGAATAATAACAAAAGATATTTATACTATATCTGCATGTATAGACATGTATTAAAGTTCATGATACAATATGTCCCTGGAAGGACAATGTGACAAATAAGGAAATACTTGAACGGACGGGGCTGCCCTCTATGGAAGATCTTCTGATCAAAAAGAATCTCCGGTGGACTGGACACCTCATGAGGATGTAATCAGACAGGCTACCAAAGCAGATCCTCTACTCTCAACTGTCTTCTGGTTACAGAAAGAGAGGGTGCCCTCGTCTCCTGTTCAAGGATACCATCAAGAGAAACCTGAAGCTGAGAGACATTAAGACCGACTCATGGACATCACTCTCACAGCAGAGAGCTAAATGGAGAGCGGCAGTCAAGTAATGAAAGCAGTCTTTGTCGCTTCGCAACCGACAGCATGATGATGATGACAATATGAGGCTTACAGGGTCGTATCTAGGAAGTATTGCTTGGGTTCGCAGATTTGTTTGGGGGTGGGGTAAATTGTTGGAATGAAATAACGCCTTAGACACAAGGCACGAGGGAAGTCTGGGGATAAACCATTTTCTGTGATAAATAAATCAGGTTGCTTGTTATATGCTACCTTACTTTAGTTTGAAGTAACTTTGATTTAAATGTCTAACATTTGAAGTACAAACATACCAAATTAATTTTGGCATGCCCACCAAAACTATGACACCATAGGCTTCTGCAGTAACAAGTTCTATTTAATTGCCTCACTCCTTTCTATATGGCGACAAATGCTTAATAAATGCACCAGTATCTGGGAAACAGAAGGGTGCCTAGTGACAGACCTGTCCCCCCCCCCCTAGGTCCCTCACTGCCTCCCTCAAGGACCTCAAATAGCAGTTGGATGTTCTCGTATTTAGTTGACATATATCGGCACAATTACAAATAGAGTAGATAACAAGTAAAATTACAAGACAACTATATAATTAATAATACGCATATAATAAATTGCTACATTTCATTCAAATCTAGTTAATTGTTTTGGCTTTGAAAATTTGATGCTTTCACCGAACTATGCAGCTTCAAGCAATGAACGATAAAAAATTGGTTGACTTTGCTATTCGTATGCATGTTGAGACAACGTGACGTAAGCGTGCCGTAATCGTAACGTCTCGGCGAAGTAACCAGCGGACAGATGCTTTGTTTGTTGTTTTACATCCTAGCAACATCTAAGGTCATATCAGGACAGGTACCAATTTGTGACAGTTCGCACTCATGGCGATTTTTATAGTGCTGTCCCACTGGAAGACCAGGCCCCCAGCATCATGACCTGATATCCCACTCAGTCACATTATTCTGACACTGAGCCAACCAGTCCTTGTCCTATCCTAATAATGCCGAGCGCCAGGCTAGGAAGTGACAAGTATACATTTTTAAGTCATTGGTTTGACTCGACCAGGGTTTGAACACAGGACCCCACCATCTACCAACATGGGAGACGGACGCTCTAACTCATTCGGCCATCCCGTCTGGTCGCGGAGAGACGTAGCCCAACGTGGCAGCGTTAGGCACCAGGAGATAATCACTAACCACCATCACGTGATTATTCCGCCAGTGCCAAGCGCAGCCAATCAGCAATCAGAAGGCAGTCCCTCTCGGGGACTCTGTGCAGTGGCGGCAGGGGGAAAGTGAGACAGTGAGGCGGCAGCGCGTAGGTAGACATTATATAAACACAAAGAGTTACAGTGGTGCGGGTTGGTGCTGTGTGTAATCTAATACAGACAGCCAGCTACCGACCCGATCAACGACCTTCACCTTCACGTTAAAAGCCATGGTTGGTTGTTGGGAGTTTTTAGGTCCTGGCAACATATAAAGTCATATCAGGACGGGTACCGACTTGTGACAGTGCACACTCATGGTGACTTTATAGTGCTGCTCCACTGGGAGACCAGGCCACCAGCACCCTGACCCGATATCCCACTCAGCCACATTATCCTGACACTGAGCTAATTAATCCTTGCCCTATCGTATTAATTCCGAGCGCCAGGCTACGAAGTGGAAAATATCAATTTCATAAGCCATTGGTTTGACTCGACCGGGAACCAAACTCCTGATCTCCTGCATGCTAGCTAGGTCTGCGCTCAACCGATTCGGCCACCGCTCCCGGTATATTACATTCGAACCATAGCGTCAAAGCTGGGCACTCACGTAAGTTGTCTCGTAGTGGCAGCGAGCCGTGTTCTTGAACGCATTTGGAACGTGGAAGTCTGCTGAGCACTGGTTCGTGTCCAACTCGTCCAGCTTCACATCGACGGTCACCACGCCCCTGGGCACACACACCAAACACTCAGCTATGGTCACTCAGGCATGGTAAAGCTTGTTTTATTTAATGTTGCCTCCAGAGCATATCCATTTTTGTTATTGTGTCATTGGCTATTGGACGTCAAACATATATTATGGTCATTCGGAAACCTGCTGCCACCACACATTATTTTTCCAATAAGCAGCAAAGGGCGTTTTATATGTCCTTTCCCACAGACAGGACAGCACATATCACAGCCTTTGATGAACCAGTTGTGGACCACTGGTTGGAACGGAAAATAGCCCAAACTGCAAATGGGTCCACTGAGAAGGGATCAATCGGATGAGTGACACTTTCGCAGATGGACACGCTACCGCCTGAGCTATGTCTCGCTTCTCACTCGGGCAAGGGCCACGGGAAATGCCAATAATCATGAGGGTTGATGGGTCATTCTCTGAAACTGGGTGCTAAAGTGTGACATGGAGACCAAAAGTGAAACCTTTCCAAGTAATAGCAGGGAATACTCCAAATAATAGCAGATTGTATATTTGAATTGAAGGTTTACATGTTGTGCATATGTCAGAGTTGAAAAAAAGGGCGGTTTACTTTTTTGATTTTGATCATATATAAATTGAACAATACGTCAATATCACTCGTGTAATACACATCCATAACATGGTTTTAACATACACAACAAATTCAAGCAAGATTCTGTTGATTACAGTTAAAAAATAAGATAATCTCGGAAGAGCAAAATTGAAAAAAAGTTGAAAAAAGTGTTGGTAGATGCAAATATGTAAATTTTCACTTTAGAATATTATCATAAAGCATACCTTTGATACATTTTGTGGGACAGATTAAATACAGGTAGTGCCACTAACATACTTAGCAGACAAATGGAATAATAACTATTTGACTTGCTTCCAAAAAGATATAGGTAGCGTAATGGTTTAGCGCGCTAGTCCCTAGAATCCTCCTCTAAGCGCAACATTTCCCCATTTTCATATTTCCTTACGCAGGGACAATAACAACAAACACGGAGCTTACTTGAACTCGAGCCCGGAGCGGATGCTGTTGAGGCCGAAGAAGGGGATGGAGTAGGTGATGACCCAGTCGTTGACATGTCCATTACAGTCGAAGTAGGGCGCGGACCACCAGCCATCCTCCTCCTTCGGGGCGCGGTAGTACATTGGGTACATCTCGAAGCGCTTCAGGCTTGTGCCCGCCAGGTCAGACCGGATTAGCGGCTTCTCAGTGAATTTGGTCAAGCCATAAGTGTTTGACTGCCACCGCTCCTGGACACCATCAAGGTGGATAGAGGCGGAGATGAGAATGTCATGAGGTCAGTTATCTGGTATTTTTTATTGACGCAATATCTGAGTTGGGACAAAGCACTGCTTCACGCTAGCCGAAATCCAAGGGTTGGCACTATTGTTATGGGATAATGTATTACATTGGCAAGGTGGATGGAAGTGGAGACGAGAATGTCGTGAGGTCAGTTTTTTGTTATTTTTATAGTTGCGACATCTGAGTTGGGACAAAGCGCTGTTTCATGTTAGCCGAAATCCTAGTGTTATTATCATCATCATAGAAATGCTATTATTACGGAATAATTTATAACATTGTCAAGGTGGATGGAAGCAGAGATGAGAATTTCGTGTGGTCAGTTATTTGGTGTTTTTATAGACGCGATATCTGAGCTGGGACAAAGCACTGCTTCACGCTAAATCAAATCCAAGGGTTGACACTATTGTTGTGGAATAATTTATTAGTCTGGGTGTGGACAAACATCTCAAAATTAATTTGTCATGTTTGCAATTCAAATATCTCCAAAAGTTTGTCATTTAAAATAGAAGTTGCTTCAAGGTAAATTACGGTAAGTTATAACGATCAACTTAATATATTTATCTTTAATAAATTAGATAAACCCCAAACCGTTGGATTATGCAACATTAATAATAACTAAACAAATTATTTGGCATTCACGGGAGAGTGGGGGTAGGGGGGGTGGGGGATCTGCCCTCTCGTCCACCAGGACCATATATATGCCTGAACCTGGATACGAATACAACAGCCAAGTGTAAGGTTTTGTACGCACATAATAGACTTGTTTGTTTGATTTTTACATCCTGACAACATCTAAGGTCATATCAGGGTGCGGACCGACTTGAGACAGTGCACAGTCATGGCGACTTTGTAGTGCTGCCCCACTGGAAGATCACTGGTACCATGACCCGATTTCTCACTCAGTCACATTATCCTGATACTGAGCTAACCAGTCATAGCCCCATCCTAGTAATGTGGAGCGCCAGGCTAGGTAGCGACAAGTATCAATTTTCTAAGTCATTAGCTTGGCTCGACCGGGATTCAAATTCCCGACCTTCCGAACGGGAACCCTGCATTCTAACAATTCCGCGTGACCGCGTCCGGTGCACATAGTAGAGCACATATACCTTGACGTTCTTGAACCATGCCTCGTCCAGATAGTGCTTCGGGAAACCAGCATAGTCAATGGCCCTGTAGTGGGTGTTCGCCCTATCACCTGACGGACCACCTCCTGTGTTTTCCTCGTACCTGCAAGCAACAAGTGGAACCTAAGTACCGCTACACACTGCCTTCAACTTAAAGTTGCATAGTCCGCTGCTTTTAAATTTCTGACATTTTCTGAGATATAAACATTATGCTAATCATTATAGTCTATATTAGTTTAGTTTGAAGTAATTAATATTTTAAATGGCTGACTTTGGAGATATTTGACGTCAAAACATACTAAATTAATTTTGGCAAGCATGCCAAACTCTGGCACCATAGACTTCAATAGTAACAGGTTCTATTAAATTGACTTAATACAACCTTTTATGCAGCAAAACATGCTTAATAAGTGCACAAGTATCAAAGGTGAATATGTAGAATTATGTCTATATAAGTGTTTTGGTTTTGAAAATTTGATGTTTTCATCAGACTATGTAACTTTAAAACCAGGAGCATTTGTTTGTTGGGGTTTTACATTCTGACAACATCTAAGGTGATATCCGGATAGACACTTGACTTGTGACAGACAGTGCACACGCATGATCGACTTTATAGGGCTACCCCACTGGGAGATCAGGCCGCCAGCACCATGACACGATATCACACTCAGTCACATTATCCTGATACTGAGCTAACTAGGTCCTTGCTCTGCCGAACGCCAGGCTAGGTAGTGGCAAATATAAATTGTGTAAGTCATTAATTTGACTCGACCGGAAACTCCTGATCTTCCACATGGAAAGCCTGCACTCTACCGATTCAACCACCGCATCCGGTCATGGGGACAGCAGGCAGCCCCCCCCCCCCCGCCACCAAGACTAAGGATAGCGAACACCATCAGATATGGGCAACCATGCATCAGCCACAAACTCATGCTGTACTGCGCCTATATTTGGCAGCCAATTAAGTGACTAATTTTGTACTTTTCACAAATTAATTTCCACCTGTTTTTGTGAGTGTGGGTACTGTTGCCTAAGTAGAATTTAACGGGATACTTTTACTTAAATAAATGCGTAGATGTATACTTTTACTGAAGTAAATTTCATTATGGATACTTTTAGTTAAGTAAATCTTTTGATGGATACTTTTAGTTAAGTACAATTTGTTATGGATACTTTTACTGAAGTAAATTTTTTTATGGATACTTTTACTGAAGTACATTTTTTATGGATACTTTTACTGAAGTACATTTTTTATGGATACTTTTACTGAAGTACATTTTTTATGGATACTTTTACTGAAGTATATTTTGTATGGATACTTTTACTGAAGTACATTTTTTATGGATACTTTTACTGAAGTACATTTTTATGGATACTTTTACTGAAGTACATTTTTGTATGGATACTTTTACTGAAGTACATTTTTTATGGATATTTTTACTGGAGTACATTTTTTATGGATACTTTTAGTTAAGTACAATTTGTTATGGATACTTTTACTGAAGTACATTTTTTATGGATACTTTTTACTGAAGGACATTTTTCTATGGATACTTTTACTTACTCATTTTGTCTGGGGTACTTGTTACGACAATGCTTAAGTGCTCCTACCATACAAACAGACACATGCCATAACAAGGTGAAATACCATACCGACACACTGACACACTAACACACCTGTAGGCTTTCGGACCGAAGAACTGGCGTTTGTCATTTGCGGGTCCCTCAAATTTGTCGACGTCGAAGAAGACGCCGGACGCCTTGATCTTGAGGTCACCCATCACATTGGCGATGACCTCACCGAATATGAGGTCAATGTTGAGAAGGTTATCACCCTGAAGGTTGCCGTACTCCTCATATCTGTCCACGTTCTGCAAACAATCAGCGTGTGTCCCGGATCAGCATCAAAAATTTATTTTAATATTTCAAAATGAACCGAGAAAAAAAGAGGGAGGAATAACATAATTAAGTATTATTAATTTTTGTTTATTACTATTTATTAATAATAATATTAAGAGTTATTAATATAATTCTTATCAGTAGTGTTACTATTATTTTTAATATTGTTCTTTATATTGTTAATTTTGTTATTAATATTGTTATTGATATTATTAACAATATTATCATTAATGTTATTAATATTGTTATTGATAGTATTAACAATATTATCGTTAATGTTGTTATTAATATTGTTGATATTGTATTAATATTATCATTAATATTGTTATTAATATTATTGTTAATATGGTTATTAATATTATTGTTAATATGGTTATTAATATTATTGTTAATATGGTTATTAATATTATTGTTAATATGGTTATTACTATTAATATGAACATTAATATTATTTTTAACATGGCTATTCATATTATTGTTAATACTACTGTTAATATATTATGATTATAATTAATATGATTGATATGAATAATATATCAATATTATCGTCAGAATCAATGATGCATCTTAATATAGTGATTAAGAGCCACGACCCATTTTCTTTACTTCTTCTTTTGCACAAAATGTGAAGACAATAGCGAGTATTCAAGCAATGTACTTATGTGTTTCGATTATTCAACCATCCTACTTTTTTTGGCTACACATGATTCCAAAACTCTCTGATACTGTAAGCCATCATTTTCCAGTGTTTTTCCAGGACAAAAAAAATCACGGTTTTGCCAGTACTTTCTTTAATCTATGTCTGTATATAAAATTGGTGGCTTAGAAAAAATAGCATCATTGCTTATGGTAGGCAAATAAATTATGCATTTAATGTGATATATGAAATAAATAAACAATGCATTACCAGATTGCCACCCATGATTGTCCATAGCTTTCCAAAACTTAATAACACCAAAAATATCCATCTTCAATTACTTTCGACAGCATGAAAAACTTATTTAGAATTTCCAAAATTGTCCCAGTTTTCCAGGACCCCGTCCAATCCCTGTTCTTGACATGCATGATAACCCACAAATAGACCATAATGGCCGAGTAGCATGTGTGAGATAGAATTGGATCGCTACCTGCAGGAAGTTGGACAGGAAGTGTGAGAGTCTGAGCGCAGTCCGCGCCTGCGGGGAGAACTGCTTCTCAACCCCGAAGGACACGTCGCCCGGCAGCTCCAGTTCCTCGCGCTTGAAGGTCATGCAGTTGTCCTTGTTGACCCTCTCCTTGTGAAGGATGATGTACCTAAGTGAGGAAGCGCATGTAGCATGGATAACCTAACATAGTAATGTTGACTGAAGAGAGTGCTCTTACATTTTTGGAGTTTTACGTCCTGGCAATATCTAAGGTCATATCAGGATGGGTACTGACTTGTGACATTACGCACTCATGGCGACTTTATAGCGCTGCCCTACTGGGAGACCAGGCTGCCAGCACCATGACCTGATATCCCACACAGTCACATTACCCTGACACGGAGCCTAATAATGCCAAACACCTGGCTAGGTAGCAGGTAGCGACAAGTATACATTTTATAAGTTATTACTTTGACTAGACCAGGAACCAAACTCCTGACCTTCCGCATGGGAAGTCACGCTCTATCGATTCCGGTTAGGGTTGGTTGGTGGAGGTTTACATTCTGGCAACATCTAAGGTCATATTAGAATGGGCACCGACTTGTGACAGTGCACACTCATGGTGACTTCATAGTGCTGCCCCACTGGGAAATCAGGCAGCTGGCACCATGGCCTGATATCCCACACAGTCACAGTATCCTAATACTGTGGTGGCTAACCAGTCCTTGTCCTATCCTATTAATGCTGAGCGCTATGCTAGGTAGCAACAAGTATCAATTTTATAAGTTAATGCTTTGACTCGGCTGGGTCTCGGAACTCCCGACCTTCCACACGGGAAGCCTGCGCTCTACCGATTCGGCCACCACGTCCAGTTAGGGAGCCACTGTAAAATGCTGACCAACGCAATGTTCGAAATAAGAGCATGTCCGCTTGTCCGGGACAAATGAGAATATGCACGGACAAGTAAAACATGGCTATAATTATGTATATATACGATAAGTAATGCGGACAAGTACAAATTCAGACCGACTCGTGAAAATCACAACAGACTTGTCCAGTGGACAAGTGAAATAAATTGCATATTTCTATCACTGCAAAGTGACTTACGCCATGCGCTCGAACGCCACCTGGTCGAAGGTCTGCCTCTTCTTGCGGATCTTGCTGACGTCGTGTTCGTAGCGCGGGACAAACTTCACCTTGTTGCCGGTGGCACTGAAGCGCACAACGGGGTCCAGCCGGGGAACCAGCCGCTTCTTCCGGGAGTGGAAGGCGTCCTCCTCCTCCTGGAGCCGCAAGGCAGGGGGGTAAGTGCAGTAAGGGGCTTAGTTATCTTAGTTAGTGCAAAGTCTCATGGTTTGGTGGGAGATCTCCCTAAAATATAGCAAAATAATCTCAATCGCCCGATTTCCCCCCAAAGAATCATTTTAGTTTTTTTTAAAGTTTTTTTTTACGCACAATAAAATCAATTAAAGTTCAAATTATACATGAATTAATTACAAATATGTTTTATACATGATTTAATAACAAATATGTTTTATACATGATTTAATTACAAATATGTTTTTAGTTTTATTACAGCAAATAATTGTTCAAAGTTAAAGATAAATTAATAGAATTACGGCTCTTATCCTAGGCAAATTAAACTTCAATTTAAACATGAATTAATTACAAGTAGAACTTTTATCGTTACTAAATACATTAATACATAGCTAACCAATATTGTGTAAATTAATAATATGAATTTAAAAAAAATAGCTGGAAGACCAGTGCTTCGGCGCTGACAAAATAACTAGTTCAGTAGAATAAATATATTTACCCCAAAAAGGAAGCTAATTAAAGTTTAATTTAACCTCCATTAACAAAAACAAAAACCATACATATAACAATTAATTTATACTTCCAAAATAAGCAATTCAAACCCGTGACCCTAATCAAGCCTAGGCAAACGTAAACCCATAACCTCTGAACATTAGGCATTAAGAAGTGGAATGAGAAGGATGGGCCACCATTGAAATTCCCCCGGCTTAACTAACGAATGTAACAACAAAAGAGATATACAAAAGTAAATACTAGTAGTAGTATACAAACCCCAATCAAGCCTCAATAACCATGACCCATGCCCAAATAAGGACATTGCCCCACGGGCGGTGTTTGCTGACCTTTAACTGCAGGAGGCGCAGGAAGCGCTGCTGCTTGTTGAGGATGCGCGACTCGAGCGTCGTGGGCAGCTCGCGGCGCGCCACATAGTGCTTGCGAACCCAGGGCGGCTGGAAGTGCCCCTCGAGGCCGGCGAGCAGCCGCTTGTGGTCGGCGCGCTGCGGCGCCTCGGCGGCCATCACCGAGCGGCGGTTGCGGACGTTGCTGTAGGTGCGCAGGCCCGTGTCGTTGTTGTTCCTGATGAGCGGGATGACGATGCGCACTGCAGCGGAAAGGGCAGGTGAGTATCAATATTCGCATTTACTTCTGCATTCATTTTTGCATTCGCTTTGCCATTCACTTTGGCATTCATTTTTGCATTCGCTTTGGCATTCGCTTTGCCATTCGCTTTGGCATTCACTTTGGCATTCGCTTTGACATTCGCTTGGCATTCATTTTTGCATTCACTTTGGCATTCGTTTTTGCATTTGATTTGGCATTCGCTGCAGCATTTAATTCGGCATTTGTTTTTGCATTCGCTTTGGCATTTACTTCGGAATTCGTTTTTCCATTCGCTTTGGCATTCCCTTCCCTATTTGGCTTCCGCATTAGCATACAACATTGGTAATATAAATACACTGAACATGACACAGCAATAATGACATTACAGAAATACTGCACGAATCATATAACTACACAAAACATATTTGATACAATTAGTTAATATTATAGAATGTAAAGATTTAAAAATTAACTCAAATTTGCTTCGCTTCATTACATTATCCGACTTAAAGGAGCAATATTTAACGAGGGTGCTCTGCAGGTTTGTAGTCATTAAATAAGATTAAAAACTCACAGCCAACCGGCTCGCAGTTGAAGCCCATCTCGTACTCCACCTCCGTGGCACTCTCAATGTCGCGCCCCAAGAAGGGCCCCTCCTGCCACTTGGGGTACCGGAAGCCGGGCAGGCAGACGCACTGGTACCCGCCGCGCCGGAACCCCCAGCCGTACAGCGGCTCGCACTGCAAGGCACCAGTGGAACGACGGTGGCGGTTTAGAGGTCAGAGTTAGAGCAGGGTGAGTTGGTATTTAACAGTGGTTGGTTTTACATCCTGGCAACATCTAAGGTTATATCAGGACGGATACTGACGTATGACAGTGCAGACTCATGGTGACTTCATAGTGCTGCCCCACTGGGAAATCACGCCGCTGGGACAATAACCCGATATCCCACTCAGTCACATTATCCGGACACTGAGCTAACCAGTCCTCAGAATATCCTATTAATGCCGAGCGCCAGGCTATGAAGCGGCAAGTATCAATTTTATAAGCCATTAGTTTGACTCGACCGGGAACCGAACTCCCGATATCCTGCATGCGAGGCCCGCGCTCGACTGATTCGGCCACCACACCTGATCGGTGGCGGGTAGAGCGTAGAGGTAGAACAGCTAAAACCCAAAGAGTTGGCGCCTATTTGAAGTCACACTACACACACATCAGAGTTAGTTACTATGATAACTACAAATATGCACAACCACATCTATGTCTTTCATCCTTTTATTTCACATATAAACGCCTATTTTGCTATTCACTATGGAATTAGATTCCAGTCACTTCAAATGTGGCATTCGGGCCGAACAGAAGACGGAAATGTGGATTTAAATCCCATTTTAGGTACATTTTGTCCTCCTTTAAAAAAATTCTAAAAACACCTCTCACAAGACTAATCGCTGTGACCAGGATCCTGTAAGAGCTATGTACTGTATGGAATATATATGGCAATAGAACATTTATTCCCCTCCGAGCATTTATACTTGTATAATGCGTTATACATATATAATTGCACTGCTTGTGTATGTGTGTAATCGACAGCATCAAACAACGTAGGAACATAAACTATTCACGGAGGGTGATCGGATCAGGGAATCCAGGTAGCCAAATGGTTAGGAGACTCGCTTGAGAAGGTGTAATGTTTCCTATGTGATACGGATACAATAAAACTTAAAGGTAAGAATATGCATTGATTCCGCATCCAGGATGAGTTGATGGTTGTTGGGGTTTTACGTCCTGTCAACATCTAAGATCATATCAGAGCACTTATGACAGTGTGCACTAATGGTGACTTTATAATGCTGCCCCACTTAGATACCACGCTGCCAGCACCATGACCTGATGTAAAATATTCCGATAAAACACATTGGTGGGGAATGTGAACTGGTCTATAAGGGATTACAAATGGTCTATAAAGGTAAATGATGTCTAGGGCCAGGTGCATGAATGTCATTCTGTAGTGCTGGTGATCCTTTAGTTGTATTAAATAGTCATTGTGTATTCTATAGATAGTGTGAGAGGGGCACTACTGTTAGTGTGGAAGGAGCTCAAGAGCTCTACTCACAACCCCCTCACTGCCCCTCAACTGTTAGTCACGGATCACCAAACACACAGACACAACAGGGCAGGTGAGGCCAAAAGCAGCCACAAGGCATGGTGGTGGTGTGTAGTTCACAGTTGCCATGGTGACACAGAAATGCTTCATGTTCATTGGAGGGCATGGTCAGGTGATATGTCATGTCAGGTCCAGAAACCACTATATAATAATAAACCTGAGAGTGCAAGCTCTCACTTACTTTACTTTCACTCTATACTCTGCCTTTCTTATACTTGCCTATATTGATTTCCTATTAGCCTGCCTACACAACTACAGCTGCCAGTCGAACACTTTACACTGATATCTTTCTCAGTCACATTATTCTAACACTGAGCCAACCAGTCCTTGCCCTATCCTAATAATGCCGAGCACCTGACTAGGAAGCAACAAGTATCAATGTTGAAGTCATTGGTTTGACTTGACCAGGGTCCGAACCCATGGGCTCTAATCCCACGATTTACCAAAACTGGAGACGGACCCCTCAACTCATTCCACCATCCCATCTGGGGCCATATGCATGGATCAGTGTTAGCGGTGTGTGGTGTTATCGCTCTAACACAGGGTAGCTAACACCGGTTATCGGCGTCGTCGAGAACTATGTCAAGCCATATGCATGGGCGCCTAAACGGTGAGTGTTAGCTAAACGTGAATGTATTTATAGATTTGGGAAATCCCTCTGCGTTTGTAGCCATATATTAGGCTCAAATCTATTGAATGCGATCATATTTAACAGAATTACATAAGCAATAAGTGACATTTGATCAATTTAACCCTAAAGTCGAAGCGTTATTAAGGCTACCGCCGCATTGGCGGCGATATTAATAGTTATATTTTCGAATCGACGAAGGTACAGTAAACAAACCACCGGCGCCGCCAGTATGGAATGCGACGTCGATGCGGTGGCGGCGGCGATTTGTTTACATTACGTTCGTCGATTCGAAAATATAACTATTAATATCGCCGCCAATGCGGCGGTAGCCTTAATAACGCTTCGAATTTAGGGTTAAATTGGTAAAATTTCACTTATTGCGTATGTAATTCTGTTAAATATGATAGCATTGAATAGATTTGATAACTAACACCGCCTGTAAACCAGATATTTTCTGGTTTAGCTTAACCTAGTTTAATCTTGTGGTGTTAGGCCTAACACTGCTCCATGCATACCAACTTTTCGGCACTAAACCAGAAATCCCATCTAAATGCGTTTTGGCTCGCTAACACTGCTTCATGCATATGGCCCTGGCAGGTGGGCTGAGTTGATTGATGCAGGCTGAGGTGACAGATATATCCGTGAACTGGTGCACAAAACCAGCTCTGGGGTTTGCTGCCCCCCCCCCCCCAGTAAAGCTGAACTTTGGCACCCTTACAAGTAAAATATTTTCAAATTTAACACTTGACGTGGCGCCCCCCAGCACGTGGCGCCCTGGGCGACTGCCCGCGTTGCCGGTACATTCAGCTGGTGTACACTCACCATCGTCGTCTTCTCCTTGCAGCGTGCCGTTCCTGCGAACTTGTTGGGCGACTCGTTGCCGATGCCCAGTGGACACTGGTTCAAGTCGATACTCAGGAAGTCCATGTCCATCGACACCACTCCGACGAATCTGCAGGCGTCAACGACAGAGGGAAAATATTTGAGTTCAGTTGAGTTTTATTTATTGTTACATAGTCCGATGAGTTTTGAGATTCTGTCATTTTCTGAGATAAATACATGAGGTTGATTGTTATAATCTACCTTACTTACTTTACTTTGAAGTAACTTATATTTTAAATGGCTAATTTTTTTTATATAGATATTTGTCCGGGCAAGTCAAAATTCAGACGGACAAGTGAAAACCAGACCAGAATTGTCCGTTGGACAGGTGGAAATTTGTGCTTGTTTCTATCACTGCATATATATAAGAACTATAAATTGTTAGCGACGACATATATAATATATATATATTTGTATATGTATATAAGATAATTGCACAAGGTGTCGAGGACTAACCTCACTGTGTGTTCAATCCTCCATGATTGAACCAGAGAAACTCATGACCTAAATAGCACTAGCCCCCCCCCCCCCCATCCCCAGTTTGAACCATGGCCAGCGGAGCGTGAAAAGTGGTACAAGAAGGGATTGTTTGTTGGCGTTTTACGTCCTGGCAACATCTATGGTCATTTCAGGACGGCGCTATAAGATGGGAGGGGAACAGTAGTCGACACTGTATCACATTATTGAAGTAACAATACAGGATCGATATCGTTAGAGAGTGAGCGAATAGAGAAGGTAACAAGGTTATAATTTAGTAACTTCTAAAAGCTACTGTAGTCGGAATTCATTCATTTAGCGAGAATTTATTCAGATGTCCAGTAATCAAATTTAAGGCAAGTTAAAGAAAGAAAATCATTTCATTTCGAGTTCGCGTCGATTCAAGGTCAAGTTCGAAATTTCAATTGTAAGGCCTTCTCAAGGAAGCAATTCTATAAATTTATATATGTAAAGTCTTTTCAAGTCAGCGAATCCATGTATGTGTTAATTATGTTATTTAGGCTCTCTGATGAAATCACCCTATCCATGGCTACCTGTCCATGAGGCTCCTTGCATGAGAGGTCAGCGCAGCTGCTAGGCTATACACTCATGCCCCTGAAAGTGGAAGTCTTTTAAACGGCTTACATCCATAAGTCGCAATATATATAATATATATTTTAAGCTATAGTTGGTTGTCAGAAGTTTTATGTCCTGGCAACATCTAAGGTCACATCAGGACAGGTACCGATTTGTGACAGCACACTCATAGCGACTTAATAGTGCCGCCCCAGTGGGAAATCAGGCCGCTGACACCATGACCTGGTATCCCCCTCAGTCACATTAATCTGACACTGAGCTAACCAGTCCATGCCCTATCCTATTAATGCCAAGCACCAGGCTAGGAAGCATCAAGTATCAATTTTACAAGTCATTGGTTTGACTCGACCGAGAACCCAACTCCCGAACTCCCACACGCTCTACCGATTCGGCCACTGTGCCCGGCTAAATAATAACAAAATATATACTTACTTCATCCGCCTTAGATGAAACCACTCGAGGTAACGAGGAACCTGGTCGACGATCGGAGACACAGCACTGACGATCCACTTATTAGAGCGGCCACAGTCAAAGTAAGGCTCCGTCCACACCACAGGCAGGTAGTTACGTTCCTTCTGACCAGGCGACGGCGGACCGAAGAACACCTTTGACACAAACTCATTATCCGTGAAACTGCCAGTCTCGTTCGAGTACTTCAGGTCGACTCCATAGGAGTTCTTGCGCACAGAGTCCTTGCCCGCCTGGTCCCAGCCGTCGGGCAGCCACAGCTTGTACCACTGGTTCGTCTTGTAGGACTTGAGCGAGTAATTGCTCTGCGCCCCAGCTCCATAATCGGCCATGTTGATGGTGTTGTTGGTCGGCTCCCGCAGCCAGTTTGTCGGCTCGTTGTAGTCATCGTCCCGCCAGGATCTCGGCCCGAACAGCCCCAGGGTTTTGTTGAAGGGCAGGTTGCGGTACCAGTTTGCGTAAGTGCTGTTGTTGTCGAAGAACACTGCTGATCCGTTTATGTTGTATTCATTCGCTGAGACATCAGCCGCCGTTGAAAAGTAGTAATACATGAGCCCTGGTTGCATTGGGAACTGGTGGGTCTCGTTCAGCTTCTGGAAGGCGTAGCTGTGGAAGATAATAGGTTATGGGTGAATCTTTTGTTTTAGAATGCATTTAATCTCAATTTGGCTGGTAGGTTTCGTTCAGCTTCTAGAAGTTGGACGCATAGCTGTAGAAGATCATAGGTTATGGGTGAATCTTTGTTTTAGAATGCATTTAATCTCAATCTAGGCTGGTAGGTTTCATTCAGTTTCTGGAAGTTGGACAGAAGCTGTAGAAGATCATAGGTTATGGGTGAATTTTTGTTTTAGAATGCATTTAATCTCAATGTAGGCTGGTAGGTTTCATTCAGTTTCTGGAAGTTGGACGCATAGCTGTAGAAGATCATAGGTTATGTGTGAATTTTTGTTTTTGTTTTAGAATGCATTTAATCTCAATGTAGGCTGGTAGGTTTCGTTCAGCTTCTGGAAGTTGGACACATAGCTGTAGAAGATCATAGGTTATGGGTGAATTTTTTGTTTTAGAATGCATTTAATCTCAATGTAGGCTGGTAGGTTTCGTTCAGCTTCTGGAAGTTGGATGCATAGCTTTAGAAGATCATAGGTTATGGGTGAATTTTTTGTTTTAGATGCAATTAATCTCAATGTAGGCTGGTAGGTTTCGTTCAGCTTCTGGAAGTTGGACGCATAGCTGTAGAAGATCATAGGTTATGTATGAATATTTTATTTTAGATGCAATTAATCTCAATCTAGGCTGATAGGTTTCGTTCAGCTTCTGGAAGAAGATCATAGGTTATGTGTGAATTTTTGTTTTAGAATTCATTTTTTATCTCAATGTAATGAATATGGTATGTAGCTATGTTACTATGTATTCATCGCGGGGGTTTACCTGACTTTCGCTCTGACCGAAATCTCTATTACCGGTCGGGACGACATCATGGCAACCACTCACTCAGCTGTCACTGTGTTGTGGTATGTGTTATTGCTTGCTTTGCTGTGGGGACAATTATAGAGTTAGTAACAACTCCTTGTTGGCCAATCTGTATCTTAGAATCGTCATAACTTTCGTTCTATAGAAGATATTGTAATAATTAACATTGTTCTTAGCTCTGATTTGGTCTGGTGTTCTAACGATCATAATTGGAAGGTATCCGTATAATAATTGTGTTTTATTTCATTTTTTTAATGTATCGTACCTACTAACCTAGTAGCTAGTAGGGGGATGAATATTTAATCTAGCAAACTCCGCGATCCATGCATACCCTCATAGGTGATAGAAGAAAACACCACACACTGCAAAACTACCTGCACCACTGATGAGGACAACATTATGTTATTATAATAACTTAAATAAGGCCTTTGTGTGGCTTTGACTTTGTCCACACCTGGAATACGGTAATGCTGTTTGGAGTCCTCACACGGTTGAACACATCACTAACTAGCTATGTGTGAATACCGCTGATCGCCGCGAATCGGTTCGGCAACGACGATAACGCTAGCCCCATTCCGCTGCGCGGAGCTGCTTTGCAGTAGGTGTTACCTTTCCGGTCGCCAAAAGGAGGTTTTCTAGCTATAATTTAACTCTTGGTTTCATGACATAGAGCACATATTTATCTACATCCTCACATTTTAATTGTTTCAATTGGACCAGTATTAGTTTCAAAAGTTGATGGCTGAATTTCAAGTTTTACTTTTCTCCACATAATCTTCATCAAATCACTCAAAGTTGATTAAAATGTCCTATCAAACTATGCACATATTGTTCCTTTATTAACGACTAAGCTAGAAAAGGTGCAGAGGAGTGATCCCCAATTAGTACCATCAATTAACGACTTCCCTATGTGGACAGGCTTAAACAACTACAGTCTACACCTCTTCAATCTAGCATACATGATGCAGACGCCTTTGATTTGGGGTGGTATGATAGAGACATAAGAGAAAGATCTTTCACAGTTATTACTCATATGTCTCCCTGAATATTCAACGTAGAGTGTAGCTGTACATGAGGCCACCAGTACAAATTGCATATCAATTATCATATGAGTAGGTCAAACAGAGACATAGTCATAGGTATGGTCCAAAAATCCTTCAATAATAAAACAAAAGGCACAACCGGAGAGAGCTTGAAACTCTCTTTAAAATGACACCACGATTATGAGAATAGGTGGAGTATTAACGAAGTTATGGTGTTTTCCATCTCTGAAATTAGTCCTTATTTTCTTTCATTAAATTAAGGTAAAAGCAATAGATTTCTGTGCCCGAGGCATGAATACAACACGACGCAGAGGTGAGTCTCAGAAAAAGTGATAAACACAAGTGGCTAAAGTACATACCTGTTGCATCCCTAATCATGCCAATCTTGATGTAATCGTTACAATTTCCTCAATCTCAACATTTACAGTATATAAGTTTAATAATGGTTATTCACTAGTCTACTTTTTAAATGTTGCAGATTCATATAAAAGTGTGAATTTGCAGGTTGAAATTGAGTGAAACTTTTGAAGTTGTTATTAGAATAGCAAAAGTTGACCAAATTGAAATATTATAAAACCAAGCTGTAAAGGCATTCCCCCACTACATAATTAATAGACTATAAGAATACCCAAGATTGATAAATGCAAACCGACCATAGATTATAGAAGCATTTTTCTAGACCCCTCCACAAACAATGTGGGATTTTCCGGATCAGTTCTGTGGTAAGAAAATATCCGTCGCTGATCAGCACATATCTAGTAAATGGGTCATTCTTTAAAACTGGGCACGAAAGTGTGACATGGAAACCCAAAGTGAAAACCTTCCAAATAATAGCAAAAAAACCTTCCAAATAATAGCCTAATCCAATGTCCTATGAAGGTTTGCATGTTGTGCATATGTCAGAGTTGAAAAAAATGAATCTCACTTTTTGAATTAGATCTTATACAAATTGAGCAATACATTAATATCCCTTAGGTAACGTGAAAATCAAAGACACATCCAGAACCTCATTTTAACATATACAACATAGTCAAGCAAGATTTTATTGATTACTCTTAAACAGACAAGGTTATGACTTACAAGAAAAAAGTTGAAAAATAAATAGAAAAAAGTATGGCTACATGTGTAAATGTGTAAATTTTCACTTTTTCACATTAGCACAAAGTCATACAAGTAAACTTTCTTTCATGGGATAGCTTCAATAAATGTACTATAACTATTGCTAACATACTTAATACACAGAGGATACAATAATTATTTGACTTGCAATCAATAAAAGAAAGAACAAATTATCAGCATCGTAATGTGGAAACCAAATATGTGGTGCCCAGTTTTAAAGAATGACTCAAATACTCGTTCAGTAGCCATACAGTACAACATTGGAACAGTTTAAACAAGAACACAGTGTGCTCACCAAACTCTAAAACCGTTTAGGCTCGACTAGACAGCCAGTGCCGTGGAAAACTGAAAATCTCTAAATAGGACTACAACGCTTAACCACCGGGAGCATCATCATGACCATGATGTAGGAAGAAGGAGCAGACTATGTCTATAATTTTATTAATTATAATTTATAGGCCTAGTAGCTACGTGAGTATTTATTTTAAAAGCATTTTATCTCAATGGAACATATTCCAATGGAAAGAGCTTGAAGAGACCTTAAACTTGGTAGTCATATAATTGTTCTAATGTAAATATCAAGAAAGTTACATCGATTTGAACTTGAAAAATATGCCTAATTATGGGCCCTTTGTTCTATAGTAAACCAGCCAAAAGTTGTGATCCATATTACTTGTTTTATGCGCCAGGCTGAGGTGTGAATGCCTACCGGCATTTGTGAGAGACAGAGGCGAGAGGGGACATTGTAAGCAAGTGCTGCGGATTAAATAACTCTCTTGGCCATCTATCAAACATCCTTAAAATTTCACATGTAGAGAACTAATAAAGGCCTCTGATCGGAAACATATCGTGAGGGGGTATAGAATAGAGTATATAGACATATTACCTGTAGAAGAAGGCGCGGTTGAGCGCCATGTTGTGCAGATGCAGCAGCTTGGTCCTGTTCGGGTAGATGATGGTGCTGAGCAGCTTGTTGAACTTGGGCAGCTGTGCCACGGCCGACTCGGGCAGGTGCAGGTCCTCGGACCTCTTCGACTGGCAGGTTTCTGGACTGACGGCGTCCATCCGGTCGGTGATCTCGTCGAAGCTGTCGTATCGCGCCCAGTCGTACACGCTGCGACCAGTCTCACTGATGGCCTGTCCGACGGTCGGGGTCAGATGGTCGTGAGAGACGAGTAGAACGAGGGTGGCTGCCACTACCAGCCCCCAAGTAGGCTTTGAACCCATGTTTTGACCTTTATTTTTTCGGAGTGAGGTGTGGGGAAGGGGGCAGCTACGAGTCACTGTCCCGTGTCTCTCTCCGACTCTCCTTTCTTCCTCTCTCTCTCTCTCCCTCTCTCTCTTCACTGCCCCGTCTCTCTCTCTGTCTCTGACCTGACTCTCCTTCTTCTCTCACCCCTCTCTCTCCTTCGTCTCTCAGTCCCTCCCTCCCCTTCTCCCTGCACTCTGGCTCCTTCTTGAAAAATAACCACACACACACACACACACAAGAGAAAAAAAAACCACCACACTGCAAAAACTACCTGCACTGACTCAGACACTCTCTAAAACTAACCGTGACGTCCGTACAACTCCGATTCCAAACTCGCCCACACAACTAAATGTCGGTGTCGTGTGGGCGCTTATAAGACCACTGTCTATCTCTCTCTGACTCTATCCATGTAAATCCTTAAAATGGCGCCGCTCAGTGGACTGGGAGTCTTACATGGCGCTCTGGTTCTACCGACCTACAAAGCGAGACAGGCCTTTTCAAATACGACAGTCAGTGTGTTGGAAGTAGGTCAGGTCACACAGGTAAGTAGGTCATGATTACCGCCGGAAAGTAACCCCCCTCCCCCCGAATACGCTCACCTGCGCATCAAACACAGGTGAGCGGGAGTTCCGAAGTCATATGTACTATAGCCCCACCGAGCTGTCTGATTTGAACAAACTTAAATATACTATTACTAGTATTATTATTAAAGAATGCGCAATATATATTTCCACCGCAGAAGACTTTACTCTAAATGGAATGACTTCGCTGCCAGTTGTTTTGGGAGTTCTCTGTTGTTAAAGGCGTCCGACCTAAATTTGGCTCGACGCGTCACGTGACTGGTGACGTAATTATCGTCGAGGTTTACTATTGGGATTCCCCACAACACACGCTTGACTTACAGGTGAGTTTGCCAAAGGGTCATGGATAGTGTCTAAGACGCCCGGTAGGGGACATCCAGCTTTTACAATGATCATATTGTGAGATTGATTGATTGATTGGTGGTTTCTTTACGTCATGTATTATTCACAGCGAGAATTTTTAGTTTTTTTTTATTCAACCATCGCTTTTACATATACAGTTGGTTAAATAAACCAGCTATATGAGCTGAGATCTGAGGGCATAATCGATTATTCAACTCGGGTCACCCGAGCCACTTTTTGGCACATGCGCGCATCCGACAGACTCGGGTCAAATAATCGAATACGCTTCTCCACGCTCGGGGTGGAAAACATGGGGGCGGCTTAATCCAAAATTGTTTTTATTCATTTATTTTTTTAAATAACCGATATAACTACAGCAAAATAGGATTTAAAGTATTTTATGCATAGTTTAGTTATATTTCCATTTCATTAATCTGTGTTATTACTTAAAAAAAAACATGTAGGACTGGTACTGGTAGCTATTATCCAGTAGGATGATACCAGCACAAATGTGATGTCATCGTTCCTAGCAAGCCCCAGACAAGAGGTGGGTTACTAGGGGTCGGGGCTTTTTGCACATGGCACGTGTATTTGTCAACTCCACTCGCGGTGTTCGATTTGAAATTCTAGCAACTCCGGTGATCCGAGTCACCCGGGTCGTGTTAATCGAGTACGCCCTTAGTGTTAGCATCTCGGACATGGAGTGCATTTAATAGTTGCGGTTTAAGTTTTTAATATTAAGAATAATGTTTAAAACCGAAAAAAAAACGCAATAAATTACAACTGGTTCTGACTAGTTCAAACCGGTTCAAACCGATTCTGGCCAGTTCAAACCGGTTCAAATCGGTTCTGGCTGGTTCAAACCGGTTTTGACTGGTTCAAATCGGGTATGACTGGTTCTGACTGGTTCAAACTGATTCAAACCAGTCAAACCGGGCCAAACTGGTCCAAAATGGTTAAAAAAAGGTTCAACCTGTTTCTGCCCAGTTCTGACTGGTTCAAACCGGTTCTGACTGGTTCTAACCGATTCTGACTGGTTAAAACTTGTTCAGTCTGGTTCAAACCAGTTCAAATCGCTTAATATCAGTTCTGACCAGTTCTGACTTGCTCAAACCAATTCAAACTGGTTCAAACTGGTTAAAGCTGGTTCAAACCGGTTCAACCTGGTTCTGGCTGGTTCTGACTGGTTCAACCTCATTCAAACTGGTTCTGACTAGTTCAGCCCGGTTCAAACTGGTTCTGACTGGCTTAAACCAGTGCTGACTGGTTCTGACTGGTTCAAACCAGTTCAAGCCAGTTCAAACCAGTTCAAACCAGTTCAAACTAGTTCAAACCAGTTCAGCCTGGTTCTGACCAGTTTTAGCAGGTTCTGACTGGTTCAAACCGGTTCGGACTGGTTCAAATCGGTTATGACTGGTTCATACCAGTTCAGACTGGTTCATACCGGTTCAAAAAGGTTCTGACTGGTTCAAACAGGTTCAGGCCGCTACAAACCGGTTCAAACCAGTTCAAAATGGTTTAAACCAGTTCAACCTGTTTCTGACCAGTTCTGACTGGTCCTAACTGGTTCTGACTGTTTCAAATCGGTTCTGACTGGTTCTGACCGATTCTGACCAGTTCCAACCGGTTCAGACTGGTTCCAACCAGTTCAAATCACTTAATATCGGTTCTGATCACTTCTAACTTGTTCAAACCTGTTGCAACTGGTTCGAACTGGTTCAAACCGGTTCAAACCAGGTCTGACTGGCTTAAACCAGTGCTGACTGGTGCTGACCGGTTCAAACCGGTTCAAACGGGACCTGATGGGTTCAGACTGGTTCAAACCAATTCTGATTGGTCCTCACCATTTCAAACCAGTTCAATTTTGGTTCAAACCAATTCGAACCACTTCAAACCAGTTCAACCGGTTCAAATCGCTTAATATCAGTTCTGAGCAGTTCTGACTTGTTCAATCCGATTCAGACCAGTTCAAACCAGTTCTGAACAGGTCTGATCGTTTCAAACTGGTACAAACCTGGTTCAAACCAGTTCAAACTGGTTCAAACCAGTTAAGTCTGGCGCTGAACAGTTCAGGTTCAGTTCAAACTGGTTCAGGTTTGGTTCAAACTTGTACACCCTGGTTCAAACCGGTTTAAACCGTTCAAACTGGTTCTGACCAGTTCTGGCTGGTTCGAACTGGTTCAAACAGGTTCAAACAGGTTCAGATTGGTTCAAACCAGTTCTGATTGGTCCTGACTGGTCTTGACCGGTTCAACCATGTCTAATCAGTTTGACTGGTTGAAACCAGGTTTGACCAGTTTAAACCAGTTCAACCCAGTTCAAACCGGTTCAACCTGGTTCTGACCAGTTCTGGCTGGCTCTGACTGCCTCAAACGAGTTCAAACAGGTTTTGACTGGTTCAAATGGTTCAAACAGTTTCAGACTGGTCCAAGCCAGTTTTGACTGGTCCTGACTGGTTTTGACTGGTTCGACCTGTTTTAAACTGGTTCAAACCAGTTTTGACCAGTTTAAACTGACTCAAATCTGTTCAAACCAGTTCAAGCTCTTTCTGACCAGTTCTGGCCAGTTCTGACTGGTTCAAACCGGTTCTGACTATTCCAAACTGGTTCTGACTGGTTCTCACCAGTTCTGTTCTGTCTGGTTAAATCCAGTTTAAACTGGTTTGACCAGTCCTGACTGGGACCAACCGGTTCAATCCAGATCAAACTGGTTCAAACCGGTTCAAACTGGTTCAAACCAGTTCAAACTGGTTCAAACTGCTCAATATCAGTTCTGACCGGTTCTGAATGGGTGAAACCGATTCTAACCAGTTCCAACCTGTTCTGACTGGTTCCAACCGGTTCCACCCAGTTCCAACCGGTTCTGGCTAGCTCAAACTGGTTCTACCTGGTTCAAACCAGTTCAAACTGGTTAATCCTGGTTCTGACCAGTTATGACTGGTTCAAACCAGTTCAGGCTGGTTCTGGCTAGTTCAAACTGGTCCAAACCGGTTCAAGCCCGTTCGCCCTGGTCCAAACCAGTTCTGACAGGTTCTGGTCGGTTCTGATCGATTCTGACTTCTTCAAACTGGTTTAGACCAGTTAAACCAGCTTAGAACAAGTTTAACTGAGTTTAAACCAGGTTAAGCCTGTTCTGAGTGGTTCAAACTGGTTCAAACCAGTTAAACTAGTTTAACCCAGTTTGACCCGTTCTGACTGATTCAAACCAGTCCTGACTGTTTCTAACTGGTTTTGACTGATTCTGACTGGTTGTTACTGGTTAAAACCTGTTAAAACCAGTTCTGGCCAGTTCAAACCACTTCTAACCGGTTCAAATCGGTTCAGGCTGGTTCTGACTGGTTAAAACGGGTTCAAACCAGTTCAAACAAACTGGTTCAAGCCGCTTAATATCGGTTCTGACCGGTTATGACTTGTTCAAACCAATTCTGACCAGTTCTGACTGGTTCTGGTCCAGGCCGCTTCTGACTGGTTCTGACTGGTTCAAACCAGTTCTGATTGGTTCTGATCAGTTCTGACTCATTCAAATCAATTCAAACCAGTTCAAAACAGTTTAAACCAGTTCAAACTGGTTCAACCTGGTTTGTACTGGTTAAACCAGTTTCAAACCAGTTCTGGCCAGTTGAAACCAGTTAAAACTGGTTCTGGCCAGTTCAAACCGGTTCTGATTGGTTCTAAACGGTTCAAACCGGTTCAGACAGGTTCTGACTGATTTGGGGTTCAAACCGGTTCTGGCAAGTTCAAACCAATTCTGATTGGTTCCAACTGGTTCCGAATGGTTAAAACCTGTTCTGACTGGTTCAAACCAGTTCAAGCTGGTTCTGTCTGAGTCTGACTTGTTCAAACCGGTTCTGACTGGTTCAAACCAGTTCACACTGGTTCTGACCAGTTTTGACTCATTCAAACCTTTTGGAACAGGTTCTCATTGGTTCACGCCAGTTCAAACTGGTTAATTTCGGTTCTGCCGTTTCTGATTGGTTCTGACTGGTTCAAACCGATTTTGACCAGTTTTGACCAGTTCTGACCAGTTAAAACCGGTCCACCTGGTTCTGGCCGGTTCTAACCAGTTCTGACCTATTAAAACATGTTCAAACCAGTTCGGACTGGCATTTATTGTAAGGTAGCTGATCATATCTACCATCATCATTTTGTGATTTTTGACCAGACTGTAGTATTCTGTACATGAGCCCTACTACCACGCGGTAGCGGCGGAGACTACGCCGCGCACCTATGCAGTTACACTGAACTGCGCTAGGTGGCGGCAGGCTAGCCACAGGGCAGACCCCGACTGGGCTGCCCTCTACTGTGTGTGGCTAGCTCCCCCCCCCCCCCTCCCTCCCACCCAACCTATAGAGTCGATGTGAGATCTGGCGAGTCAGGGGGCGGGTCAGTTGACTGTTGATGCTGCGGCGAGCAGATTGGTTCAATAAACCAAGTTGAAGCGTACTGACATTGAATCTTGGCGTTCTTCCGTATGTGCGTGTCAGTGTGGGAGTCGGAGGGCCGTGGACCATTACAAGACTATTGAAACCAGTCCATAGACTGGCTTGTTTTTTTACCTGTACATGCACCATTATGCACAGTGAGTTCTGTTGACTTGGGAAGTGTTCAATAGAAATGATAGCATATTTAACAAGTTGAGAATGTTTGCTTTTAATTGTTGATATTTTTCAGATTTTCTCAGATCAGCCGATTAAAGGTTACGGCCCAATTTATGAGATGCAGTGAAATTGCCCACCATTATTTGTATATTTTACCAATTATCTCGACATATAGTGGACCAATATCCATTTAGTTTACATTAAGATATGCCAAATGACATAGTTTTGATGTTGTTTTACGTCCTAGCAACATCTAAGGTCATATCACGACGGGTACCGATTTGTGACAGAGCACACTCATGGCGACTTAATAGTGCTGTCCCACTGGAAGACCAGGCCACCAGCACCATGACCTGATATCCCACTCAGTCACATTATCCTGACACTGAGCCAACCAGTCCTTGCCCTATCCTAATAATGCCGAGCGCCAAGCTAGGAATTGACAAGTATCAATGTTTAAGTCATTGGTTTGACTCGCCCAGGGTTCGAACCCACGACCCTATGATCTACCAACATGGGAGACGGATGCTCTAACTCATTCGGCCATCCCGTCTGGTGCCAAATGACATACTGAAGATATCTTATCTAGGGGTACATGTGCCCCAGACCAGTCTATTAAAGGTCACAGTCAAATTCATGAGATATGATCAAAATTGGTGGCCATTTTGGAAAACAGCTCCCAAAATCGGTTTATCCGTGTAATTGAGATGTCCATCACATTTTTTTTTCATACAGGCAACGTGTAAGGCTAACTGACAAAAATAGTGGCGACTTGCCCCTCTTTTTGGTAGTCAAACCTCAAAATTTGATGGCTGGCTCAAGGACTGTAATAGTAGCCCACCGCATGAGACCGGAAGTTTCGCTGCAGTAAATACATCCGCAGCATTCATCCGCGCCACCAGTTGGATTTCACTATCCATACACTAGGAGGCGCCACGATTCAGACTTCCTAACCGCCGCAATTTCCATGAGGTGGCGCCACCATAGGTTAAGCTGGCCGGTAGTGGACATCGTGCTTGTCTCGATAATGATTTCCAATGCCTATTTTTGAGTTCAGTGATTGAGTTGATAGGGTTCTACGTCCTAGCATCATCTGAGAGCGCACCATGAGGATAATTTGAGATGATGAATATTCATAAGACGCATGATCAAAACCGACATTCTAGTGATCACTATGCGTACAACACCTGTGCTGATGGGTTCAAACTGGTTCTGACTGCCTCGATATATATTCGATTTGGGTCATTTTCAGAAACTTTGTACCACACTTTCGCTTTCCTTGTTACATTATTAATGATTTTGCCTTCTTCTTTGGGGGTAGTAAGTCAAATAGTTATTGTTGACTCTGTCAAAGACCCTATAATACTAAGACAGCTCACTCCCTATCTCTCCCATGGTAATGTAAATTTTGCAGTGCCACCTTGTGGTGGGTTTGATCAGCCCGGCTGCTGGTTGGTGTTCACATGTAACCACATACAATTATATTATGCATGAGATAGGTAAGTATGAATACACATCAATATGAAATTGCTATGAAGAAAGACACATTATCATCAGTATCATCATCAGCATTGCCATCATCACACATCTTTCACATTCATATATACATTTATACATATAATATAGCACCTGTTTAACTAAGAGAACAGCCATTGCACCAAGTGATGGGTTTGATCATTTTGATTACACAGTACAGGCTGAGTGAGCCGTCTTAGTATTATAGGGTCTTTGACACTCTGAATTAATTTTCTTATACTGCATGTATTTAATCTATCCCGTCAAATGTATCCAAAATATACTTATATGATTTTGCGCTAAAGTGAAAATATGAAAATTTGCATATCAACACCATACATTTATCAACACAAGCGTTTTTTCAACTTTGTTATCTGTAAGAAACAATTCTTTTGTCTTAATTGCAATCAATAAAATCTTGTTTGAATTTGTGGTGCATGTTAAACTGATGTTATGAATGTGCGTTAAAATTGATGTTATGATACTAGCATTGTGGTGTTCTCTGTGGCGGAGTGGTTAGAGTGTCTGACTTTTTTCTAGGTCAGACTCCTAATCTGAAGGTCACTGGTTTGATTCCCTGTGCCCCCACCTCTGCCAATTTGGATTTCCACTGCTGTGTATAACTTACAACGTCATCAAAGGCCAGTTGCTCTCATACCATGTCTATGTGGTGTGGGAGGTTAAAAATCCCTTGGGTCGGTAAAAGTGTAAGCTCGGGCTTTCTATCGACAAACTGTCTAATGGTGAAAACAAGCCTATTCAGATAGGCAGTATAAATCTTCAACAACAACCACCTACGGCGACGTTTCACGGTCCCCACTCAAATGCTGCCATACATGGCGCTACTGTCGAGGCGTTCCTGCAGGGAGAGTGGTGCTTTTTAGCGCAAAAAATAAATAATATTGTATGCCACACACGTCAGTAGACTTATATCTTGGCGACCTATAGGTTATTTGTATTTGCATAATAAATTATTCAGACCACACATATCTAATTCTGTATATTATTAGCATAATCTAGTTTCCATTGATATTTACCATCATTTATATATATATATATATATATATATATATATACATGTATGTATGTATGCTGTAAAAGCCATTATACGAGTATAATAAGCACGACGATTACATCTACTACCCAGCCTCCTTAGTCATCGGATGGTTGATGCTATTCTTTACAACCTCAGCTCTCCAAGTGGTGCCACCTACCTACCCATGCCTCAGCGACTGTTATGCTCACTCACTGTACCGCTAAAAATGTTCCTTATTTATGTAGGTACAGTATAACCCCGTTAAACCAAACTTGAAGGAACCCTAGAAATTTGCTTGGTTTAACTGATCATTGGTTTAACTGAGCTTTGGCTTCGACTTTTACTTGGCTTTGTCAAAAAGACAGGTGTATTATGAATGTAATATACAATGTATATGGACACTTTGATTACTGTTTTGTATGTATATATGGTATAACCCTGTTAAACCAAGCTCAGTTAAACCAAACGATCGGTTAATCCCAACTATTTTCGGCGCCCTGGAAAAATACTGCCTGGGGTCTGACAATTTTGTTTGGATTAACCAATAATTTGGATTAACTGACTTTGGTTTAACCAACTTTTTTATATGATAAAAGGTAGTATTTTGCGGGACCGCCGAAAAAAAGTTTGGATTAACTGATCGTTTGGTTTAACCGAGCTTGGTTTAACAGGGTTATACTGTAACTATTATATATATATATTTATATAAATTACTTAAATTGACATTGACAGTCAGGAGCAAGCAGGTAGTGTGGTGGACGCACGTTGGTGGCGCCACCAATCACGATCGGGAAATAGAATGTAGTGAGAAACAAACAACTTTCGCCATTTATTGCCAATTTACGACTGGCCTCAAAGTGTTCAATCAATATGAATTCCGAGCACCGCAGAGGTTCCCTGGGTTCTAAAATATCCCGGCGTCCAGTTCTACGTCCACTCGCCACTCGGTTATTTGGTTGTTGGAGTTTTACGTCCTTGCAACATCTACGGTCATATCAGAATGGGTACCGAATTGTGACAGTGCGCACTCATGGCGACTTTATAGTGCTACCTACCCCACTGGGAGACCAGGCCATTAGCACCATGACTTGATATCCCACTAAGTCACATTATCCTGACACTGAGCCAACTAGTCCTTGCCCTATCCTAATAATAATAATAATAATAATATTGAGCGCCTGGGTAAGAAGGGACAAGTATAAATTGTTAAGTCATTGCTTTGAACGGACCAAGGTTCGAACCCGTTAGTTCGAATCCCACGATCTACCAAAACGGGATACGGACGCTCAACTCATTCGATCCTTCCATCTAGTCGGATTCTAAGGTAACCCGGTGTCCACTCGCCACGATGAGGTGAGGGAGGTGTCTCTAGTGATTTCAAACTCACTGCTTTATCTCAGCAAGTCGGCGGCAGGGTCAGTGCTTATAACCCTGTCACACTACGACGTATCTCGCCGGCGCACCGCCAACGCGCAAAATCACTTTTAATCGTCGAGAGATGTCAAGCTTTTCGGCGTGAGCGCAACGTATTGGTAGCGTGCGGCCGACGTCATGAGAAAAAAAAAGAAAAAGGTTTGGCACGCCGTCCTGATATGACCTTAGATGTTGGTAGGACATAAAACAACAACAGACAAAAAAAGCAACAGTTTGTCGCAACGTGTGGGAAAGAGCCTCACGCGCGCGCGGCGTCAGTGGAAAAAAGTATACGTACTTCCAACGCGATTCTAACATGTCTCGACGACCCCCCAATGTCGCCATAACGTTGGCACCCGCGGGTCGGCGCACGTCAAAAGTTTTGTGCAAGCACAAAACTTCGCCGATGCCCTGACGCGCGCCGCTGACCCTCGTCGACCGTTGCCGTGCATCAACAAATACCAACGTGCGCCTAATGCGCGCGTAACGCTTCCAGACGTCTTCCGACGTTTCGCCAAAAAATCACATACGTCGACACGCATTGGCGAGAAACGTCGTAATGTGACTGGGCCATTACCGCAAGACTGAGAATAGACTCGACATGTTACAAATGACCCGCTTAACAGGACCGGACACTCTGCCGGCTGGTCATTCCAAACCAAGATGTCCACGCCACCATCTTGCAACTTCACGAGCTGCTCACATTGTTTTGGTGATTTTATTTTATTTTGGTGATGAATTTATGTACCCTGCTCATAATGGAATAAGTGTGTTAACACTTGTTTTCACCGCTGAGCAGCGCTAGTTCAATTTGAATGAACTCTTTTTGAATTTTGCTTTAGTAATGATTTTGGTTTTCTTGTTTCTTGTTTATTAGTGTATAACTTTTTCTAGATTGCAAACAGTCCAAAAATCCGGCTTTTGCGATAGTTTGTGTTAGTTCCTTTACCTAAATTTGTCGTTGTTTGATTTTGTGTGTATTTATTTTCATTCTTTGTTAGTTAGGCATTAAGGGAGCGGGACGTAGTTCAGGCGGTAGAGTATCCACCTATGAAGCTGTAAGTCACTGGATCGATCATTCTCAGCGGAGCCATTTGCAGTTTGAGTTATTTTCTGTTCCAACCAGTGGTCCACAACTGGTTCATCAAGGGCTGTAGTATGTGCTGTCCTGTCTGTGAGAAACTGCATACATAAGACCCCTTTCTGCTTATCAGAAAGAGTAGACTATGTGGCAGCACCGGGTTTCCTCCAAAGACATATTTCCGAATGACCATATGTTTGACGTCCAATAGCTGATGATACAATAAACAAAAATCACTGCACTCTAGAGGCATCGCTAAATAAAACAAGCTTTACTTTTTGTCAGGCCGTATATCTAATCACGCAACTAAGATGCCCTTTCTCCACTCGACACTCTGTGTGAGTCTAATGGATGGCTCTAATTGGAAGAATGGTTCTCTATTGCGGATTACTGTCATTGCCTGACCTACTCATTGACTGCGTTCTGCTGGACCCATTTGCAGTTTGGGCTATTATCCGTTCCAACCAGTGGTCCACAACTGGTTCATAAAAGGCTGTGTGGTATCTGCTGACCTGTCTGTGGGGAAGTTCAAATAAAAGAACCCTCGCTGTTTATCGGAAAGAGTAGCCTATATGGCAGCAGCTGATTTCCTCCAAAGAAATATGTCAGAATGACCATATGTTTGACCTCCACTAGCCGACGATACGAAAATTCAATGTGCTCTAGAGGCGTCATTAAATAAAAAACAACCTTGACTGCGTTCTGTATTCTAGAGTGGTGGTTGTGAATTGTTGGGAGCACGGGGCCGCTCATTGTTGCCTGGTGTTGGCGATGCAGGTCAGTCCTCTGTGACCTTCACCCGGCGGGGTGACGAGGTGGGGCTGTTGTTCTAACCATTCGCACTGTGTTTTAGTCAGCCGAGCCGAACGCGGTGATGTGGGCTTCAATAGGAATTAGGTTTGTTTGTTGTTAGAGTTTTACGTCCTGGCAACATCTAAGGTCATATCAGGACGGGTACCGACTTGTGACAGTGCGCGCTCATGGTGACTTTATAGTGCTGCCCCACTGGGCTTGTTTGTTTGTTGTTGTTTTGCGTCATAGCAACATCTAAGGTCATATCAGGATGGGTACCGACTTGTGAAAGTGCACACTCATGGTGACTTTATAGCGCTGCCCCACTGTGAAATCAGGCTGCTGGCACCATGACCCGATATTCCACTCAGTCACATTATTCCTATTAATGCCGAGTGCCAAGCTGGGAAGTGACAAATATCATTTTGATAAGTCATTGGTTTGAGTCGATCGGGAAGAAAACTCCCGACCTTCCGCACGCGAGGCTCGCGCTCTACCGATTCGGCCACGGCGCCCGGTAGAGGAATCAGGTCAAGTGGATGAAGCCACACGCAAATGGGTTTAATCTTTAATCTGAAGCTCTTGCTCTTCAGCTATCGCGTGGTGGGTTTATCAAATGAAGATAATTCGGCTAAAAAGTTAATGTCAGTCAGTTTTGGAATAAATTATGCAAATGAGACAATTTCCAATTAGTTCATTAAATAGACGATTTCCACCACCAACCCACCCTCTGATGGGAGTGGAAAGAATTTATGTTTTAGTTGAGAGCTCAGTGCTCACTCTGCAACCTGCTCTGTGAAAATGGTCTTTTAGTGGATTTCCACCACCACCACCAACCGCTTCTCTGATACTTATGGCAAGAACTGTCCCACTGTACAAGATGCTCAGTGGAAAATGACCTTTGGGAGGATCTTCTGCACAAATCAGCCCTCAGATGGTTAATGGCAAGCCTGCTCTATTAAAAGGGTCTATAATATGATATGCTTTTAGTACTTTGCTTGGTTGTTGGGGTTTTACATCCTAGCAAACTCTAGGATCATATCAGATGGCTACCGACTTGTGACAATGCGCACTAATGGAGTTGTGCAAATTCTTTGTATTCATGGCTCTTAAACTGTGCAGTGTTGTCCGAAATTACCTGGTTTGGAATACCATGTCTTGCGAAGTTATCTTTCATGGCTTCGATCACCGTAGCAGATGACGTATCCTTCAACAAAGTGACTTCCGGGTATTTAGTGTAATAATCTACCGTTGTTATGTAGTTCTCATGTTTTATTTCTAATAGATCTGCACCTATCTTTTCGTAAGGTTGACATGTTATTGGGTGACTTATAAGCGTTTCGTTATGTAAGCTTTCCAGATTATTTTGGCATGTGTCACAACGACTGACTTTTTCCTCAATTTGTTTATTGATGTTGGGCCAGAACATGAGGTCACATGCTAGCTGCTTGGACTTGGTGATACCTAACTGTGTCTCATGCAACGCTTCAATAATTTCACCATGGAGCTTTGGAGGTACTATGACACAATTGCCCTTCATTACCAAGTTGTTTTCTACTGTGAGTTCGTCTTTGTATGGAATGTACTGTCATAGACATTTTCAATATGTGTGATTAACATGGCCATGGATACATTGTCTTCATACTCTTTGACAATTTTACTTAACAGACTGGACGATTGCATGTCGACTGCACCGAAGCTGAGTGTGTCGTCAAATAGGTCAGTGTGACCTAATTCAGCACTGTGTGCTCTGGGCAGCATGTCTGCAAAGTGTATTAAGGACCCCTTAACATGGCATAGCTGAATGTTGTAATTTTGCAATAGCATTCGCATTCTTTGCATACACGCTGACAGCATATGTATCGGCTTCTGCATGATGGCCACTAACGGTTTGTGATCAGTTTGAATTTGAACTTCTTTGCTGAAGATATAGTCATGATACATCTGGCAGTGGAAACATATTGTGAGCATTTCTTTTTTGAAAGTGGCGTAGCCACACTGCGCTGAATCTAGTGCACAAGATGCAAGTGTGACTGGCTTGTTATCTTGCATGATAACAGCACCTAGACCTGACTGACAAGCGTCTACTTGAATGATAATTGGCTTGTCTACATCATAATATGACAATACAGGAGCAGTTCTCAATTTTTCTTTGAATTTGTCATATGCGACTTGCTGTTCGTTTTGCCAGTGCCACAAGACATCCTTACCAAGGAGCATGCGTAGTGGTTTTGCGATCTCAGACATGTTTGGCATAAACCTGTGAACATAGCCAACCATGCCCAGTAACCTCTGCATGCCTTGCTTGTCATGCTATTCTGGCATGTCTACAATCACCTCTATTCTGTCTGGATCTCGTTTTACACCTTGTTGGGTAAGTTGATGACCTACACATTTCACTGTTGTTTTGCATATCAAAGATTTTGACTCATTTAATTTTAGATTTACCCACCTGGCCCAGTCCAGCACTGCTTTCAGTCTGTCATTGTGTTCCTCAATGGTTGACCCATATACCAGAATGTCGTCTGTTACTATACCTGTCCCGGGTATATCACCCATGACTCGGTGGATTTCCTGAATGAAAATGTCACCGGCTGTTTTGATGCCAAATGGTAGACGGGTGTACCTGTACCGGCCCCATGGAGTATTAAATGTACACAACAGTGAAGTTTTGTAGTCTAGTTCGATTTGCCAATACCCTGTCAAGGCGTCTAAAACCGAGAAATATTGTGCGTTTGCCGTTTTGGCAATGATTTTGTCAATAGTTTTAGTTGGGAATGGTCTTCTTTTAATGCCTTTGTTCAACTTTGTTGGATCCAGACAGATTCTTATTTTGTTAGGTGTTTTAACCACTGGTTATGGAAATTACCCATTCAGTTGGCTCATTTTGTTAGACAATAACACCCATTTTTACCATGCGTTTTATTTTGTCATGCACCTTATTTTGTATTGCATACGGAATCCTCCTTGGAGGGGGGGGGGGGGGCGACAACAGGTTGAACAGATTTGTCAATATGAATGAGAGCATTCAATTTTATCAAGCCTAAACCTTGAAAAACATCTTTATATTTGCTTACCAGATCGTCGGCTTGTGGGCTGTGGGCGTTGTTCGGGGTGGAAATGTTCATTGGCATGCCAGTGTTCACCTCATCAACCTGTGCCAACAGGTTCAACACAACACAAGCCTGTTTACCCAAAATAGGTTGGCTGTCCCGCACCACTTGGAATACAAAGTCTATGCCGTCAATCTTGACCGAAGCCTCACCATTGGGAGTGATCCGATGCCCCGAGAATGTCCCGAGCGAACACCTGGTGTTCGTCAGTCGCACCGATGCGATCCTGTTGAAGACGTTCCTCGGAAGAATGTTCACCTCCGAGCCTGTGTCAAGCTTGAACTTGACTGGTTGACCGTTCACTAGGACGGTCGTATACCAGAGCTTGGGGTCTTGTTTGGTGTTGCGCTCGATAACACCGACAAACAGATCCATCGTCAACACATTAACTTCTGCCGGATCTGGGTTTTGTTCAATGTTGCGAGGGTCGGGTTCTTCCATGGTCAACTCATTGACCCTGCCAAGTTTGCACCGGCAAACCTTCCCGAAGTGCCCAACCTTCTTGCAGGCAACACAAATCTTGCCCTTTGCCAGATAAAATCCATGTCGGTGTTCGTAACCACAGTTTTGATATTGAATCTTGAATTCACTTACACCGGTGACGTTTCTGGCCTTCAAAGATGTCAACTTCCAAGATGGCGGCCCAGACGGATGAACCACCGGTGCACCAGTACACACATTTGCATATGTGTTCAAAAATTGATTTATTTGATCTCCACGTCCAATTTCTTTTCTTCCATCTGGTCAGCACTAAATTCACTGAGTTCGCACATATTAATGCACTCTCCGAGTGTGAGATCGGCTGTTTGAAGCATCTCGTTTCTCAACGTCATGTTCTTGACAACAGCAACCAAACGATCGCACAAAAGCGATTCTTCAATCAGTCCATATTCACAATCTTTCACTCTGTCCCTGAGGGCCGTGATATATGTGGACATATTTTCACTGGCTTGATTATGTGAGTTGAAACAGTAACTTATTATTAAGTTTGATTTACCGGTTGAAATGCCTTCATTAAAGGCCCGATCTTGTCCTGCTCGGCAAGCGTGATGGCCATGTTGGCAAAACCTTTCTGGGCTTCTTCACCCACTATGTGAAGGAAGATACAGTATTGCACTCGTTCTGTTTTCGTAATGAATCCTGAAGCCGTGGCATATATGTTATATGCTCTGATCCATCTTTTCGAGTTCAATTGTGCATTGTTGCAGAGGACGAGCTGACCCGGCGGCCTGAGGCCCGGCAGCGTGTTTGCAGGCGGCATTGTCCTTTTCTGACACCATGTGAAAGTACGACTTCTGAACATTTTGACTTCTGTATACTGAATACTTTATTCACCGTCCAGGGACCTGAACCGCCGGCACCCTGTGCCTCGGACATCATCTCATTTACATATTCCTTTGTTCTCCGCTCGTGCCTGGATGTCTTTTATGCATATATTACATGCTGCACATGGGTTAAAGGCTAGGCACTTCATCAATCAATCCTTGGACCAATATTGCGTTGAACTGTCATTTGATATATATTCATGGTCTCTGACTATATTCAGAGACCGTGTATATATATATCTAAGTTCTCTGCTATATTCCAGACTTGTGCACATTCCGTTTCAATATAGTTCCGCCATCTGGTGGAATCAATCTGTACCATTATGCTATAAACCTTGTCAGTTGTGCTATCTGATGGCAGAGTTGACAACACTCACAATTACATTATTCAAAATGGATGCCACTCTGTTTGAAGTGATCAAAGTTAGTAAAAACCATCAAAATTAACATGAAATGTGTCTGGTAGGCACAAAAAAACATGCTATTAATGACCCATACATGGAGAAGCATTAGTGGAGTATGATGATGCACGTTGACAACGCCTATTATCAGAGGAGTGGTGATCAGAATGACCCTAAAACCTAACCACCATTTGGTATTATAATATATAGATAACATTGTTTTACAGAATTGTGTGTGCTGTATGAAATAGTAAGTATTTATAAGCATTGCAAATAAGGTGGGATTAAATAATGATTATGCATCTAGATCCACAGTGATATATGAGGAACAATTATTGCAGACACCATTTTTACTTATCAAACATATTCATTAGTTGTGATGTGTGAGGGGGGGGTGTTCTATTAGTGAGTGTTCTTGATTTCAATGGACAATATCTGGTTTGACGGAGGTGTGGAGATTGTAGAATGCTTGCAGTTACAATACTTGGACTATATCGATGCCGTATTGATAGTTGTTGGTTGTTGGAGTTTTACATCCTGGCAACATCTAAGGTTGAGTACCGACTTGTGATAGTGTGCACCTTTTCACCCACGTCAATATATTTAGTAACGTTGGTAGATTTTCACAAGGTTCTTGAATACACAATATTCACAATGCATGCAACATGTGACGGCGACGGCGAACACTACGGTTGTGGGACCATTGCCACAGCGCATACAAAAGGTATGGAAATTACTAACTTTCAAATGCATGTATGTCAGTCAAATCTTGGGATATTTTGAAAATTTCAAAAGTATTTTGCTCTTGGGTCATTGGAGCTTCCAAGAAAAATTAGGATTTTCATGTTTGGACCCTTTTGAAAATCTTAGGAGGGTACCAAACTAGTCAGTCACTATTAATATACAATATTCACAACACATGCAGCATCTGATGGCGACGACAAACACTATGGTTGTGGGACCGTTGCCAGAGTGCATGCATGTGAATATCGCGTATTCAAGGTGGGCATTTGTGTGCCTGACTGTAACTTGAAGTGTTATTTCAATGACACATTGCTTTAGTAAATTTGAAAAGCATGTGAGAATAGGTGTCGAAACTAATTCAATGAAATGATAGACGGTTTTGTGAATGGATTCATAAATACTAGATATGTTAACACCTTTGATAAAGATAAAGAGCTTCCTACAATGCCAGCTCAGTGCATCCATGCCTTAGTAAGAATTTCCCATAGACATACTTGCCACCTGCAGTTAGATTCAGGTTGGTTGGATGGTCGTTGGCGTTTTACCTCCTAGCAACATCTAAGGTCATATCAAAACTGGTACCGACTTGTGATAGTGCACACTCATGGCGATTTTAGAGTGCTGCACCACTGGGAAATCAGGCCTCCACCACCATGACCACATATCCCACTCAGTCACATTATACTGACACTGAGCTAACCAGTAATTGTCCTATCCTATTAATGCCAAGCATGAGTCTCGGAAGTGATAAGTATCAATTTTATAAGTCGTTGGTTTGACTCGACAGGGAACCAAACTCACGATCTCCCGCACATGAGGCCCTTCGCTCTACCGATATGGCCTCCACGCCCGGTCGTTAGATTCAGAACTGGAGGTGGAGTTACTTTGATTGTCAGTACTCATTGTGGCAAGCTCTGATGAATAGTTCCTGCATTTATGTCTAGACATGTCTAGATTTAGACCTATATATGTGTAGAGTTGCTACTGTAGCTTTCAGTTGCTACCTATGTTTGGGATATTTCTGCTCCGTCCTGATATGACCTTAGATGTTGCTAGGACGTAAAACAACAACAAACAAACTGATATTTCTGATCAAGAAATCACAGCATATAACACACTGATGGTCAGTTTCTTATTTCATTCATCTTTTTATCATTTATTTATGAATGGTGTGATTCAATTCAATAGTTTCTGCAGTTGACCCCAAGACGAGTTTCAGCTAAGTGAGCATGCTCTGCCGGAAGGGATTATTATATGGAGCAGGCATTGTCGTCTTATCTCAGTAATCTATTCACGTTTTGAAATAATAAAGGGAATAAAAGCATCTATTTTGTGTTTGATTTAATTACATTGATTGGAAACACGGTATTACATAATTAACAGCACAGCAGTGGTTACCGGGCTTGGTGGCCGAATCGCTAGAGCGCAGGCCTCCTGTGCGGGAGATCGGGAGTTTGATTCCCAGTCCAGTCAAACGAATGACTTACAAAATTGATACTTGTCACTTCCTAGCTTGGCACTCAGCATTAATAGGATAGGGCAAGGACTGCTTAGCTCAGTGGGATGAAAACATTAATAAACTTAAAGAAATTGAACCATCTGTGGGAAAGCCACCACAGACTCATGCGGGAGGTCGGCGGGACCAAGTGGTCCTTAGCCGCTGCCATATTGGCCACTCGTGGCTTACACCTGCTTTTCTGCTCAAGGGGGAACCTCTCCCTGAATATATTGGGTGTCAATCCCCACTGACACTCAAACACATTTGACTAAGTTCCGTTGCTTTTTGGCCCTGCGCCAACAGTTCTACACTGCAGATAGTATGGATGACCTTTTTACTGAGGTAAAACAGGAAAACATTTTAGCCTTTTTGAGGGCAGCTGGACTGTACCACCTCATATAGTTTACTAAATAGATTCTATCAATTATTAATAAAACTTGTCTTTTTCTATGGGAATTTGTTTCCCTTGATCACAAATATATGATTGTGAGCTTTCTAATTTAATGAGTGTCTATTGGCACAAAATTGATTGTCTGCTTTTACATTTAAAAGTGATGGTTTGAACAAAAAACAAACATTTCTCGCCGTGAATATGGCCTATGCTGCTGGCACGGCGTAAAGCAACCACCAATCAATCAATCAATCAATCAAGCTTAGCTCAATGTCAGGATAATGTAACTGAGTGGGTTATCAGGTGATGGTGCTAGCTGCCAGGATTTCGCAGTGGGATAGCACTATAAAGTTGCCATGAGTGTGCACTGTCACAAGTCAGTACCCAAATTGATATGACCTTAGATTTTGTCAGGACATAAAATTTCAACAACCAACCAACAGCAGTGGTTACACTAAATGTCTAGAACTCTGGTGCAGTGGTAGGCACTACTAAAAGACCAATATGAAGGTTGTTAAAAAAACAACCCAAAGTTGTGGAGTTTCATACACTTTTGCAATTGCTGTTTGTACACGACTAGTCAGTGAATATTAACAAGATAAGGTTTAAAAGACTCATCACTTATTTATAACAACCATCAGCAATATCTTTTTATCGTGGGTTACATTAGTTGATAAAAGCTGCAGTCTGATGAAAACATCAAATTTTCAAAACTGAAATGGTTATCTAAATTTGATTCTACAAAACTAACTTAGATACTAGTATACTAGTGCACTTAGTATTGAGATGATTGCCAAAATTAAATTTGAATGGGTACATTTAAAATATCTCAAAAGTTAGCCAATTAAAATAAAAGTTACTTCAAGGTAATGTAAGGTACATTATAATGATCAGCTTAATGTATTTATCTCAGAAAATGTCAGAAGCACAAAACAATCAGACTATGCAACTTTAAGCCAGGCATATTTCAATTGTGGACAATTCGTCTTCCAAATTCCACTACTTCTTGTCCTATCCTAGTAATGCTGAACTCCAGGGGCTGTATGCATGGGCTGGTGCTACGCGTAGCCGGTGCTACACGCTAGCTCTGGGGTAGCTATCCCCGGCTAGCAAGGGCTTGGTGAATTAGGTCAAGCCGTATGCACCGATGTCCAAACCAGTGCAGATAGCAAACCGTGTAGTTATTTATAGATTTGGGAAATCCCTCTGAGCCTGTTCCCAGCGAGCGCCGCTATTTAGCAATATCGCTGCCGATACGGTGGCGGCGGCGATGTTAATATCGCTTCGCTTTTAGGGTTAATTTGCTCAAATTTCACTTTTTGAGTATGTAATTCTGTTAAATATGATAGCATTGAATAGATTTGGGCCTACTCGTTACCTAACACCGCCGTTAACCCTCATATGAAAGCAGGGTAGCTATGGTCGGTGGCTAGCGCTGGCACCGCTTTATGCATGCAGATTTTCCACCGTTAGTCGTGTGGTGCCACCCTAGGTGCGGTTAGGGCGCTAGCACCAGCCCATGCATACGGGCCCAGAATAGACAGCACCAAGTGTACACTTTCTAATTCATTGCTTTTACTCCGCCGGGGTTCAAACCTATAACCTGTCACATGAGAAGCGGGCACTGCACACGGTCAGCCATCCTGTCTTCACTTCTTTTGGCATTATATGTGTATAGTGAATAAATGTGCAACGATTGTTCATTTATTAAAGTTGCATAGTCCAATGGTTTTGTGTTTCTGTCATTTCTGAGATAAATATATTAGGTTGATCGTTATAATCTATCTTACTTTAGTTTGAAGTAACTTATATTTCAAGTGGCTAATGTTTGAAATGTTTGAAGTGCAAACATGCCAAATTAATTTTGGCAAGCATGCCAAAACTCGGACACCATAGGTTTCTACAGTAACATGTTTTTATTAAATTGCCACAGTATTCCATTCTATGTGGTGACGCATGTTTAATAAATGCACCAGTATCTAAATTAGATAAGTAAAATCAAATCTCCATAATTGTTTTGGTTTTGACAAATTTATGCTTTCATCAGACTGCGCAACTTTAAATGTTTCCGCCGAAAAGAGATCAGATATATGGGTCATTCTCTGAATCTGTGTACCACGTTTGTGACATGGAAACCAAAAGTGATAACATTCCAAATAATAGCAGAACAATTTCCAAACCATACATATGTTTACAATTTCCAAACCATACATATGTTTACATTTTCTGCATATGTTAGAATTCAAGGAGAAAAAATCAATTTCTGATTCAAGATGTTATACAAATTGAGAAAGCTACTAAAGATTAACCCTGTGTAATATTAATGGTGCTCGGCCGTCAGAGCCCCACCATACCATTTACTCTTCCCAGGAGCGTTCTGACAACTGTCTGTCAGTTCACACCTGATGCCTCTCTCCACCAAACTCATAAGAAAGAAAGGGAAGACAAGTCATGCAAGATTGACAGTGAAGAAGTTGTGCTTTGTTGGCATCAACTCCTGTTCACCTACTAGTGACCCATCACCCTCACTCCTTACCTCCTATCCACACAGATCCTCATTACTCTCATTAGTATGTATAGGAATCGGTGCCTACAGCCCATTGAACCGGAGTCACATGGTTGTTGCACACAGCTCAGTGCCTTTTGGATAGCTGCTGGAAGGTGGAGCTCAGACAGAGTGTCTGGGTTCCTGGCCAAGAGGAGAGTGTGTTCCCTTCAAGAGTCCATCAAGAAGTCTTCTAGAATAATCTATATTAGAGTGAGGTCTGGGTGTCAGGTGGTGCAATTGGTACAGGTGACTGGGCCTCCCACAGTCAGCCAATCAGACACCCTCTACAGCCTGTGGGGGTGACGACCTAATAGGGGCAGCTGTCACTCAACCCCAGCTGCAGGTGGTGTTCATAATTTATGCGGAATGGTTGGGTGTGCCTGCCCATCGGCCCTGTGGTAACAGGTAGTTGCAGATAGTTACAATAAATATATATATTAAAAATGTCCTTCTCCTCCACTTGCACTCTTACTGGTGCATAGAGAGAGCATTTCACCAAACATTAACTGTCTCTTACATAGGAACATCACATCATAATCTTGGGTACTACATGTAATCATATTTTCCACATAGTCTCATATGTCACACCACAAGTGGGGCACCCATTGCTTCTCCGTTACATAACCCTGGTCCCCACTCTGTAGCCCGAGAATAATAATACGCTCTACACACCAATATATAATTCCGAACCGAAAATCTGTATATTTGTACACCTGTAATATCCATCCATAACATTATTTTAACACGCATCATTAACATAATTTTAACACATGCAACAAATTCAAACAAGATTTTATTGATTACAGTTACAGTTGTAAAGAATTGTTTCTTACAAGAAACAAAAGTTGAAAAAATGTGTGGGTAAGATGTATGACATCGATATGCAAATTGTCATATTTTCTCTTTCGCACAAAATCATACAAGCATATTTTAGATATATTTTGTGGGACAGATTAAATACATATAATATTGCTAATGTAATTAATAACTAGTTGACTTACTACCCCCCAAAAAGAAGGCAAAATCATTAACATTGTAATAGACCAGATGGGATGGTCGAATGAGTTAGATCGTCCGTCTCCCATACTGGTAGATCGTGGGGTCGAACCCTGGTCGAGTCAAACCAATGACTTAATAGGATAGAGCAGGGACTGGTGGGCTTAGTTTCAGGATAATGTGACTGAGTGGGATATCAGTATGGGTGCCAGCGGCTTGGTTTCCCATTGGACAGCACTATAAAGTCACCATGAGTGCGCATTGTCACAAGTCGGTACCTGTCCTAATATGACCTTATATGTTGCTAGGACGTAAAACAACAACAAACAAACATTGTAATATGGAAAGAAAAATGTGGTACACAGTTTCCAAGAATGACCCATATACATACCTGCAGCTCTGTCGGTTATTTGTACTATTGTTTAAACCAGAACACTGCAATACAATTGGTGCAGCCTCTCGGCAAACCGTGCTATATTGTTTATTATATCAGCCGCGCTATATATAGCACAAATAGGCTTGGCCGTTATATAATGAGCGGGAATAGCGAATCGTAGACAGGAAGTGTGAGACAGTTGGTTTACTCACAAGGGGTACCGGTGACAAACGAGGGCTCAATGAACACTACATTTTCCTGCTAACAGAGGATATGATGTGGTGAATGAATAAAGTATAGAGGAGGAGGCAGTGGTGGTTGTGTGTGTGTGTGTGTGTGTGTGTGTGTGTGGAGGGGGTGCGCAGGGGATAAGGGGGGGGGGGCGCAGGGAGTAAGGGGGAGGGGGAAGAGGGAAGGGAAGGGTGGGAAGAGGTGCAAGGGTGGCGTCGTGACGAGGATACTGATACTGATATGGGTGGGGCAGTGCGGGGGCGGGGAATGCCATAGTTGGACGGGGGGCGGGGCTGGGCGGGGGCGGGGCTGGGCGGAGGCGGGTAGGAGGCAGGCGGGTGAAGGGGTGGTGGGGGTGATGGGGGTGGCAGGCCGGAAATGAGATGTGGGATTATGGAAGCTGCAGAGGAACAATGTGGGGAATGAGTTTGACCACCTCTGGAATGACGTAGGTTATCTTAGCAGCTGCCAGAATGCAACAGCAGCGCGTTTCCGTCGTTGGACGGTTGAAGCTGCAGTCCGATGAAGCATCAACTTTTCAAAACCAAAGAAAGTCTCATAACTAGTCTCATAGCCTTAATTCGCTACACTCGGCTGTAATGAAAGAGAACAGGACAGAAAAGAAACAGAAGCAGCAACTGGATTAAATAAAGTATTTAATAAAAAACAAGTCGGACCTTGGCAGGTGTTCAAAGATGTATCAGGCAGCGACAGAGGCCAGTAATCATATGCTGACTGGAATGCATAACCAGGAAGTTCAGTCCAATGCAGAGATGGGTAGTACACGTCGGGGATCAGCGCTCACCCCCCCCCCCCCCCCCCCCCCCCCCGAGAAAGACGGTGGGTGGGTGGGGAAACGGTGTGCAGTGTAGCAGTGTCAGAAGCAAAGTGAGTGAGAGTGGAGAGGGCGATTTAGCAGGAAAGGTAAGCAGACAGCAGCCTCGTGAGCAAATTACTCATGTTAGCCTTGGGCCAACATGCACAATGATAAACACCGCTACACACTAAAGCTCTCTTTTTCTTTTAAAGGAAAGTCTTTTAACTACCACCAGACGGGATGGCCGAACGAGTTGAGCATCCGTCTCCCGTTTTGGTACATCGTGGGATTCGAACTCATGGGTTCGAACCCTGATCCAGTCAAACCAATGACTTAAAAATTGATATTTATCGCCTACAAGCCAGGCGCTCGGCATTATTAGGATGGAGCAAGGACTGGTTAGCTTAAGTCTCATGATAATGGGACTGAGTGGAATATCAGGTCATGGTCCTAGTGGCCTGGTCTCCCAGTGGGGCAGCACTATAAAGTTGCCATGAGTGCGCACTGTCACAAGTTGCTACCCGTCCTGATATGATGACCGTAGATTTTTCCAGGATGTAAAACTCCAACAACCAACTAACCATGCATTGATAAATGAACACACATTACTTGGCATTAATTCAAATATGTGAACATAATCCATATACAGTATTACCTTTGTAACCGACCACCTCCACAGATCGGCCACTCCCCCATAACGATTGCTTTATTTTGGGTCCCAAACGATTGCCCATGAAATACCATTATAATGATTTTAAAAACTCCTTAAACCGACCGCCTCCCTAAATGGTCTGTCGATTTAGAGAGGTTTTACTGTATAGGGATTGGGTGCTTTTATTTTTAAAAGGAGGAATAGTTGGAAGCGCGTTCGTGTTAGTAACACGTTGCCGAAGGTATCCCATCTATCAATCAGCTGGACCGGAAGCCACCACCGGCCGCACCCCCCCCCCCCCCAGCTCCCCGATGTCCCCCCCCCCCCCACACACACTCTCTCCCCGCCCTTCGCCTTTCATCTCCGGAGTGGGCCGTCTACATAACAACAAATACCCGCAAAAGTTATGAAACTTCTTACATCTTCTCAAGCTCTTTTGCATTTCTCCCCTTTTACTGTGGATAGAATTAGGTAGGCGTATGATGTACTTGAATTCATAAGGAGGCTTGCATATTCAAATATATATATATATATATATATGTATATATATATATATATATTAACTATCGGCATTGTTAAGGTTAACGGAATCAATAGACCTATTTCACATGACGTCAGCATAGGTATCTAGGTCAGTGCGCGCGCCTATTGGCTGCAGGACGACACACTGTTCGTCGAACTTAAATTGAGCTCCGACTTCTATATATATATCTGAGCTGCGAATCGCTTGTATGGCGGACCCCGTTCTGCTTCACTAAAAATTCACCAACAATTTATGAAGTATTTTTTAGTTGTCTTTTATTGAGAATTCTAGCTGTAAACTTTGGGATGTAATTTAGAGTATACCCTCACCCCCGAACACACACATTTACACACGGACACACATAGCCACACACAAACACACACACACACACATATTTACTTTAACCCTCTCTCATCACTATTCCGTTCAATACACATCCTCATCCCCATTCTTCAATTAAATAACGGAAATTTTACCACCATGCAATACTCAGCATGTCCATTATCCTGGTCGTAGCACCAATGTCGTGGATGGTTGGTTGGTTGGTAGTTGGAGGTTTACGCCATAGCACCATCTAAGGTCATATCAGGAGGGGTACCGAATTGTGACCGTGCACATTCATGGCGACTTTATAGTGCTGTCCCATTAGGAAATCAGGCCACTGGCACCATGACCTGATATCCCACTCAGTCACATTATCCTGATACTGATCTAACCAGTCCTTGCCCTATCTTATTAATGCTGAGCGCCAGGCTAGGAAGCAACAAGTATCAATTTGATAGGTAATTGGTTTGACTCGACTGGGAACCAAACTCCCGATCTTTTGTATGTGAGGCCTGCGCTCTACCGATTCGGCCACCGTGCTCGGTGTAGTGTCGTGGAAGGTCTTGCAAACAAGGACATGATGCCTAGAAAGGGTATTGAACACATACCTTTCGCATTCTGGGGCAATCATGCAAACCATTATACTATCTAGGCTCGCAGGTGCAATCAACCTACGCACTATTACCTATTCATGCGACATTTCACCTGAGAAGGTGCGTTTGTTGTAGTTTTACATCCTGGCAACATGTAAGTTTATATCAGGATGGGTCTGTGAAGGTAAGTGTAATTCACTCACAAGTATGTGCTAATGAATCTAGCATTAAAAACCCATATATAGTTACAGTTCCGAATTAATTTATCTCAATTATCTCATTTCCCCCAACTACCTCATCTTAATTTGTTTAACCGGGCGCGGTGGCCAAATCAGTAGAGCGCAGGCTTCGCGTACGGCAGGTCGGTAGTTTAGTTCCCGATCCAGTTAAAGCAATGCCTTTAAAATTTATACTTGTCAGTTCCAAGCCTGGCGCTCGGCACTAATAGCATAGGGCAATTACTGGTTAGCTCAGTGACAGGATAATGTGACTGAGTGGGATATCGGGTTATGGTGATGGTGGACTGATTTCCCAGTGGGGCAGCACTATAAAGTCGCCATGAGTGCCCACTGTCATAAGTCGGTACTCGTCCTGATATGAACATAGATGTTACCAGGATGTAACACTCGAACAACCAATTAACCTAATTTTGTTTTGCTTTGTCCAAGAACTGGACGCTGATTAGTCGAAACCGTAATCTCATTCCAAGTGGCGGACTGCTGCGAGGATGTCAGGAACTAAATTGAAAAATGCAAAAGATGGTAGTTAAATAACACCTGTCATTTTTTATTCATGATTTGTCGTGTTTGGAGTGATTCTCATTAAGAATTTAATAGACTCTGATGCGAGACCAAAAATAAAAATATTTATTTTCGGGGAGTGCATTGAAGGAAATACCAGTGTTTTCCCTTTTAGCATTACCCAGCAACAAAAGAACTAGCTCAAGCAATTATTATTCAATTATATTATGGTATACCATCCTATGGAAAACCAGGGGGAAGGATACATGGAACTCTATCTTCGTAATTTTGAAAGCATAAGTGAATGAATGCCTACTAGATTGATATAGTATTTCGTATCCTATTACAAACAATCATAGAGATGTTAAATTATATTTAACAGGTATAGCTTAATACACTTCTAAAGCAAGGTCTATCTATATAAGGAAGCCGCGAGGGGCTACCGGCTAAATCCGCTAGTCGGCGCTGCTGAGCGATATATACACCTGAGCGCGCGCCGGCTGCGTCACTGCGCCTTTGTACACATTGCTATACGATTCACTGTATTTCACTTTATTCACGCTATATGAGTGTCGACTATATACTTAACACAGTCTACGTGCTACCTGTGTTCCTGCTGTCTTCTCGTCCGATCACGCCGGTGTGTCGAGGATTTGTGGGTCGACGACTTGTGTGTCTGGTCAACTAACTACGAGGAAAGATCGACAAGCTGAATGACGGTATTAATACACTTCTAAAGCAAGGTCTATATAAGGAAGGTATATATATATATATATATATATATATATATATATATATATATGATGCATAACGCATTATGCTGGTATAAAGGCGTAGACTGGAATTATTTCTGATTATATTATTATTACATCGGTACTCTGTACTACCCCCTCCTTGTCTCTTGACTGGTGGCGCCACCCCCGGCGCTCTCCCCTACCCGTATGCCCGGAGAAACCTCACTACGAGGATGGCATTCCCTGAAGAAATCACCCCATGCTTGGTTCTTTATTACTGTATGCAGCTTGACCTAATACGACACCAACCCATTACCCTAAGACCTCTTCTTTGCGAGTAGACATTAAGCCCTGAAGACAAGCAAGACTACTGATTGACAACTGGGGCCTTGAATAAATACATTGTAAAACAATGGATGGAATGGAAGAGGAGTCTACCAGATAAGAGTGTGAGCAGGGAGAACTCCCTAATACATAAATTGTAAATAGGGAGAAATAGCGTGTCTGAAAGGGTGAGGGTGGGGGATGAGGGATTTGCCCTCTCCCACAAGGGGGGGGGGGGCCTGGAAAATTAGAAAAAAAGTGATACAAAATGGTGCATTCTGGTGCATTGTGACAAAGATTATGCATACAAATATATATTTTAAACAAGTTAAAATGAATCTTTTGGCGGGATATCCTCCCCCCTTCCTCTTCACTCCTCTCTACTCCCTCCCCCTCCTCCCTCCGCATTCCCCCCCTCCCTACCCCCCTCCTCCCGCCCTCCTTCACCCTCCCTACTCTCTACTTCCCATTCCCTCCCTAGTCATCCCTTCTCCCTCTTACGCCTCATTCCCTCCCTCCTCCTCACTCCCGTCTCCCTCCTCACCATATCTATACAGGGATGAGCTACAGCTTATTACCAATACTAGTACAGTATTGACATATTCGCTCAAATATGACCGTATTCTTCTATAATTTACCCTAATAATTGTCCAGTTGTCATTTCAAAACATCTCATTTGTTGTACAAAGTGTATATATAGGCCTACATCCGGCTATGCATGGTTAGAAGACCAACTATTATTAAGAATAATAAATATTCCCCCTAAATAAAGGGAAATTATGCAGGGATATTTAAATAACATGAGCACTATTTGAATTATTATGCGGCTGCGCTTGGAGCCAGGCCACTTCCTCATTCCCGCAATTAGGTCGAACAGGAAGTGATTCATCACACTTTGCGCATGCGCGATCTCATCCCATGATTAAACATTAAACTGCTGAAACAAAAATATGGCACTTACAATAATAATAATAATGAATTGAGCTAAATTAAATTAGCAAACACTTACAGTAAGTATCCCAAATGCCGCACTGATCCACTAGGAATCTACGCGTAGAGCCTTAGAAATTCATCATTTTCAATCTGTTGCTGTGCTCTAATGCTAGGTACACACATACCGTTTTTCCGCACCCACCTACCGTATACGATCAAAAACTCCCCAAAAGTCGTGAGGTGTGCACTCCCCTAGCACACCTACCAATTGCGATTCACGACTTAAAACTCACTTTTAGGGCTAAAACTGCTTCCTTACGATTGCGATTCTCGATTCGAAAAATGAATCGGCCCATTTTCAGTTTTAAGCGGGTCGGGTCGGGTCGCGAGTTTTAGTGTGCGAATCGTAAACGGTAGGTGTGTACTTGGCATTAGTTGTTGATCAATTAAAATATAATTCACATTAAGTAACGCCTTTATATTTCTTCTTTCCAACAGTACCATCTATCTATATTAGGATATGAATTTGCTAACTTACAGAAAACCAACACTTTGTCATCCCTATATATGCAGAAACTGATGTTTTGTGCCATTTTTCTTCTCCTAGTACAACATGTCGAACTGCATTAAACTATGGTACTTTCTATTGAGTTGGGATACCTATTTATAGTAACAACAAAATAAAAATCTTGTCGCCACACAATCACCCAATGATTGAATTAGAAATGTGTGCGTCGTCATCCAAACTAGATGAGGCATTAATAGAATAGTCCACCCACTTTCAATATCTTAAAAGTTGACGCTTTAAAATAAAAGTTACTTCAAGCTAATATAAAACAGATAGATTATAATGATATTCGTAGCACAATTTGGCGGAAACTTTAAACCATTGGACTGTGCATCTTTAAGATGACACACGTTTTAGCCAAAGATTTGCAGACCCAACATATTACTCTTTATTTTAGTTATATGTTTTATAATATACATGTATTCATGTCTCTGACTTAATAATTAGAAACGGTACAATATCATTATCTGCGACCCATTTCGTTGTTCAACAATATCCGTACAAAGAAAACCTATTTCTTCTAAATTATTGACTAAATAAATAATCAACCATCATTCGTCAAAGGTATTTTTCATTATTTGCTGAATCGTCAGCCAACCTTCCCTCTGACGTCAGAGACAAGAACTAATGTATTATAGCAACCAACAGTGCAGTATGCTCGGTACATAATGTCTTATAGAGGATTTCCACAACAGACCCGCCCTCTGACGGCAATGCCAAGAACTAGTTATGATAGCAACCAACAGTGCAGCATGCTCGGTACAACAGGTCTTATAGGCCGTAATCGATTAACACGACCCGAGCGACTCGGGTCACCCGAGTCATCAGAATTTCAAATTGAACACTGCGAGTAGAGTCGACAAATGCAGGTGCCGTATGCAAAACGATCTGACCCAAGTCACCCACCTCGTAGCTGGGGTTGGCTATGAGCAATGACGTCACATTTGTGCTGGTACCATCCTGCAGGATAGCAGCTACCAGTACCAGTCATACATGTTTTATTTAAAAGAATAACTTAGATTAATGACATGGAAATATTGCTAAACTAGGCCATCATAAAATACTTTAAATTTTATTTTGCTGTAGTTTTATCGGTTATTAACAAAAAAAAATCATTTTTTCCACCCGAGCGTGGAGAAGCGTATTCGATTATTCGAACCGAGTCTGTAGGATGTGCGCATGCTCCAAAAAGTGGCTCGGGTGACCCGAGTTGATTAATCGATTACGCCCATGGAGGATGTCCACGACCGACCCGCCCTCTGACGGCAGTGACATGAACTAATGTATGGTAGCAGGCCACTGTGCCACATTCTTGGTACAAAAGGTCTTATAGAGGATTTCCACGAGCGACCCGCCCTCTGACGTCAGTGACAAGAACTAATGTTGCAGGATAGGAGCCCACTGTGCAGCATGGTTGGTACAAAAGGTCTTATAGCGAATTTCCACGACTGACCCGCCCTCTGACGTCAGTGGCGAGAACTAAAGCTAAGGTTCCATATATGTGGTATGTGGTATGCATCCTGCGAATGCGAATGTGGCTAAAAATGGAGAAGTATGTAAACGTATGGTAGTGCTTTCATATGTTTGAATGCGAATGCGAATGCGAATGCGACTGCGAATTCGAATGCGAATGCGAATGCGAATGTGAATGAATGCGAATGCTGCCGCATTTCCCATAGCAAACAACAGAAACAAATTGGCTCGGTGTCAGGATTCACAAATTTGGAGCAAGAAAGACTGAAAATCCCTGCATGCCGCATGCCGCATGCCACGTATATGGAATCTTAGCTTTATATTGTATTCAGGAGCTCACTGTGCATGGTCTGTTGAGAAGGTCTATCCGGTTGAGTACCATCCACAAGAAAGCACTCACCCACACATTCCGGTGCCTACTCATGTACTCAATCATGTCTTTCGATTGTTCTGGGAGGTACCCTTCCATGAAAGTCAGAATTACATGGAGTTAATTATGTGTTTTCTACGTAGGTAATTTTTTCTGTTCAGAATAGAGCTTTTCTCAATAAGGGCAAATTATAAAAGAAACTGGTGATCGTCCCCACCCATGCCTGAAAAATAGCCCGACCCTGATTGAAAACATATTTTTATTTAGACAAAAACAGCATAAATATGCATGCGTCAGACAATTGGCAATTAAACGTTTGTAAGCACACAAGTGGCGTTCTCTGTGGCTGAGTGGTTAGAGTGTCTGACTTTTTTCTAGGTCAGACTCCTAATCTGAGGGTTGGTGGTTCGACTCCCCGTGCCCCCAGCTCTGCCAATTTGGATTTCCACTGCTGTGTATAACTTACAGTGTCATCAAAGGCAGGTTGCTCTCATACCATGTCTGTGTGGTGTGGGAGGTTAAAAATCCCTTGGGTCAGTAAAAGTGTAGGCTCGGGCTTTCTATCGACCAGCAGTGGAGTAGGGAAGACCAGTCGTCTGTGACCGGGATTTCCCCTGCTTGGGACAACTAATGTACCAAAAAAAAAAAAGAAAAAGAGAGACAAATAAGTGTTCACACTTCCTGTGTACCATTCGCTATATCGCTATAAGTGTTTGGTTTGTGATGTGTACATGAATGACATGTACTCCTTTTATCAGTCTGGGGTGGTTAAATATCAACAGCCGAAAAAACAATTAAAAAGAAAACTGCCCACCCAACCCTACTTTGTGTGATCAAAAGGGGAATCACCAACTTTATATTTTATTTAGCCTGACCTAAAGGTGCACTAATCTTCCAGTCCTAGTTATTGACAGGCAATTTAAACAAGTTCTCATGTACATCCTAGGCTATGCTGCCATTTCGAAACTTAGGTGAAGATTGCGTGAGGTGAAGTGGTATACTTAGTGGCACGGTGTACGTTACTTTGTATGCTATTATATATGTCACATGACTTCACATCACATGGCATTACTTAGACCAGACGGGATGGCCGAATGAGTTGAGCGCATGTCTCCCGTTTTGGTAGATCGTGGGATTCAAACCCTGCTCGAGTCAAGTCAATGACTTAAACATTGATAGCTAAGTACTTGGCATTATTAGGATAGGACAAGGACTGGTTGGTTCAGTGCCAGGATAATGTGACTGAGTCGGATATGAGGTCATGGTGCTGGTAGCCTGGTCTCCCAGTGGAGCAGCACTATAAAGTCGCCATCAGTGTGCACTGTGACAAGTCCGTATATGATAATAATTAATATGTGAAAAATGATTTACTTATAATATTTATAAATATATATTCTCATATTATGATACATTAGATATATATATATTTATTTATTTATTTATTTATGATAGCATGTGAAAAATGATTTTAGATAGTTAAATCAGTTGTGCATTGGTGTGATATAGGGTGACGTCACGCACTGTGCTGTGACGTCACAGTGCTTTAGTTCCATATTGCATATACATATATTAAAACATTGAATTTGCAGTTTGGAACTAAAGCACTGTGACGTCACAGCACATTGCGTGACGTCACCCGATATATATATATATAGCACACCAATGCACCTCTGATTCAAGGCCAATGCTCTTTGCAGTAAACAGTTGCGTGTTGACACTGCTCGCTCCGAGACTCCAAAAGCATCGGCTTGCTTTGTTATTAGGTGGACAGTGAGTGGTGAGTGAATTTATTAGCACTGCTGTGCAGGTGGTCCTCGACCATGAGTGGCTTCTATTGTCCGAGTGATTGCAATGTGGACATTAGGCATTAGCGAGAGCCATGCGGGCCAGTGCAGCTCCCGACAGGAGTTAATTGATTGTTGGAGTTTCACGTCCTGGCAACATCTAAGGTCATATCGTGTTCTCTTAGGCAGAGTGGTTAGAGTGTCAGACATTTTTCTAGGTCGGATTCCTACTCTGAAGGTCGATGGTTCGATTCCCCATGCCATCACTTCTGGCATTTGGATTTCCACCGCTCTCATGGCATGTCTATGTGGTGTGGGAGGTTAAAATCCCTTGGGTCGGTAAAAGTATAGACTCGGGCTTTCTATCAACCAACTGTCTAATGGTGAAAACAAAACTATTCAGGCTTATCCATGATAGGCAGTATACATCTTCAATAATGAATTGGTGATTTTCTCGTGAGTAGCTCATTGAAGCGGACTATTTGAGCAGAATCTTAAAGACAACAATGAAGATGTTTGAACAGAGAGGCAGAAAGAAGGGAAAAACCCAAAGTGCCTTATGCAGTTCCCTCCTCCCATAATGCACCTGCGGCGCTTTTCTTACATGTTCTGTGTGCTGGTCTTGGTTCTCCCTAATCGAACCTTCGGACCAAAGAAAGAAAGTAGCGAACATAGAATGTCGGTGCAGCCTTTGTATTCGCTGAGAGGTTAGGCAATGGTCATGCCCTTACCCCGAGGCATGTGTCATGGGCTATTAAATACTCGGCCCTTCCACAGAGCGATGGTCACCTGACCACCGGTGGTTTAGGCATGGTCGGGTATAAATCGGTGACCAGTCGCCTATGGGCGTAATCGATTAATCAACTCGGGTCACCCGAGCCACTTTTTGGCGCATGTGCACATTCTACAGACTCGGGTCGAATAATCGAATACGCTTCTCCGCGCTTGGGTGGACAATTTTTTTTTTGGTAATAACCGATAAAACTACAGCAAAATAGGATTTAATGTATTTTATGATGACCTAGTTTAGCTATATTTCCATTTCGTTAATCTAAGTTATTCTTTAAAAAAAACATGTATGACTGGCAGTGGTACTGGTAGCTGTTATCCTGCAGGACGTTATCAGCGCAAATGTGACGTCATCGCTCATAGCCAACTCCAGCTAGGAGGGGGGTTACTTGGTCGGATCGTTTTGCACATGGCACATGTATTTGTCGACTCTACTCGCAGTGTTTGATTTGAAATTCTGATGACTCAGGTGACCCGAGTCGCTCGGGTCGTTTTAATCAATTACGGCCTCTGTGACCAGTGGGGGAGGGGGGGGGGATGCAGTAGAAGAGTGGTGCAGCGTTCATCCAAATATCTAGCCTTACTACATACACCGGATGCGGTGACCGAATCGGTAGAGCGTGGGCCTTGGGTGCAGGAAATCGGGAGTTCGGTTCCCGGTCGAGTCAAACAAATGACTAATCAAATTGACACTTGTCGCTTCCTAGCCTGGTGCTCAGCATTAATAGGATAGTGGAAGGAGAGGTTAGCTCAGTGTCAGGATACTGTGACTGAGTGGGATATCAGGTTGTGGTGCTGGTGGCCTGATTTCCCAGTGGGGCAGCACTACAAAGTCGCCATCAGTGCACACTGTCACAAGTTGGTACCCATCCTCGATATGACCTTAGATGTTGCAAGGAGGTACAACTCCAACAACCAACCAACAACTAACATTGCTATTCAACGGAGAGTTTTCTGAAAGTGAGCACGCAGACAATTATTGAATTAGTGAATTACTTTCTCCAGCAATCGCAGCTCCAGCTCCCGCGGGCCACATCTTATCCTGATATGACCTAGGGTGTTGCCAGGACATAAAACTCCAACAAAGAAACCCGAGGGCCACAGGTTGCGGTTTTCTTAATCACACTAGTATTAGACATGGGTGGGGGTGGGGTGTGTGTGTGATACTGAGTCCCACGGTCTGTTGTCTCTCAGGTCACCGGGGTATATATTACCCACCCTGGGGAATACAGGATGGTTCAGCAAATAACGCGTCCGCTTCACATGCCGAAGGTCATAGGTTCGATTCCAAGTCAACTGAAAGCAAGGACAGGTTTAAGCGTGTTATTGTTACGTTATTGTTATATTACATTGTTCATTTAGGGCCGTCCAACGTTTTCAACATTTTCAAGGTAGTACAGAGAGTACTACTTTTCCAGTCCCCCTCCTACCCTCCCCCTCAAAGTAGAACACATCAACATTTTATTACAAACCCACATGGGGGTGCAACATGAGTTGAGTGTCTGCCTCCCAATTTGGGAGGTCCTTGGATTCAAACTCCTATGTTTGAACGTGGTTGAATTTACTTGTCTTTGGGGGTGGTTTGTAACTTTACGATGGTTACTGGTTGCAGAACTGCAACATTTATAGAGAGGCTCCGATAAATCGCCCCAATCTTTGGTTGAAGATTAATCTTCAGTAGGGACGGTTTTAGAAGCTGGGAACATCTTTACAATGTTGTAACAGTGAAGCGTTGAGGCGGCCCCGAATCTCTTCAGTCTGGCGGTAGTTGAGCACTTGTATCCAGTCGACAGCAGCAAGGGTTTCGAGGAAGGGCGGGTAAAGATGGGTGCAGCAGTGGTTCCAGCAACAAGAACAAAGCGAGAGAAAAGGTAAAGGTACAGGGCCCCACCCAAGCACACAACTCCCCTGGTCAGGGTGAGGAGTATGCCTGGGAGAAAAGAAAAAGGGTAGAGTCTAGGAAAGAGAAATGAGGAGAGTTGAGGACAGAGTAAGAGTAGAAAATTAAATGCCGGTGGGCTCCCCCTCCTTGAACTCTTTTCAGACATATCAAGGAGGAGCAAGGCCAGCGGAGAGGAGATAGAGAGAGGTGTGGACGAAGTGCTGTCCGGATAGCAAGTGGTTGAATCAAACAAATAACATAATAGTTGACATGTGTCGCTACCTAGCCAGGGGCCATATGCAGGAGTCAGTGTTAGCGGGGTTTGGTGTTAGAGCCTATTACCGTTTAGCTATCACCGACATCGGGAACTGTGTCAAGTCGTATGCAGGAGCACGTAACACTTTCATTATAGCTAAACGTGAATGTATTTATAGATTTGGGAAATCCCTCTGCGTCTGTACCCACATATTAGGCTTAAATATATTAAATCCTATCATATTTAACAGAATTAGATACGTAATAAGTGACAGTTGATGAAATTAACCCTAAATTCGAAGCAATATTAACGCTGCCGCCGGAACGGCGGCGATATCAATAGTTACATTTTCGAATCGACGAACATGAAGTAAACAAATCGCCGCAGCCGCCGTTTTCCGACCATAGCAGGTATAGCGAGTGCATTAGGCCCAAATCTATTCAATGCTGTCATATTTAACAGAATTAGATACGCAATAAGTGACATTTGATGAAATTAACCATAAATTGAAGCAATATTAACGCTACCGCCGTAAAGGCGGCGATATTAATAGTTATATTTTCGAATCGACGAAGGGAGTCAACAAACCGCCGCCGCCAGTATGGAAAGCGACGTCGATGCGGCGGTGGCGGCGATTTGTTTACTTTACGTTCGTCGATTCGAAAATATAACTGTTAATATCGCCGCCAATGCGGGGGTAGCCTTAATAACGCTTCGAATTTAGGGTTAAATTGATAAAATTTCACTTATTGCGTATGTAATTCTGTTAAATATGACAGCATTGAATAGATTTGAGCACAACCTTATGCTAACACTGCCCGTAAACGTCCTATGAAACGGGGTTAGTGTCGCGGACCTTAAGCGCGTGGTGTTAGCGTAACATCGCCTCCTGCATACCGACTTTTCGGTGCTAAACCAGAAATCCCATGTAAACGCGTTTTGGCTCGCTAACACTGACTCCTGCATATGGCCCCTGGGGCCGTATTCATAATGCAGGGTTAACGAGGCTAAATTGGTGTTGGCGGGGATTTCTTGGTTAGCGGCGAAAAATGTGTATTCATATCTCAGGTTTAAGCTAACTCGGCTAGTTTAAGACGGCTTCGCTTAACACCGCTCTGGAGCAAGTATACGGCCCGAGTTAGCGTTGCAAGATGGACATTTTCATTTATCGGCGATTTCTGGAGAGACGTAACTTGGCCCGAAATCAAATATTCCGTGACAGGACACATCCTTTTGAAAAGTACGATGACGTGGATCTCTTCAAGAAGTTTCGTTTTCGAAGAGCTGACATTCTTGCAATCACAGACACCGTAGCACAGGAAATCGAACTTCCGACTCGACGAGGTACCCTACCACCTTTGCTGCAGGTATTTGTTTACGTTCTACTTACACCGTTTTGATTTGTCTCCATTCTTCAAGCTTCCCTTAGTAAACTACAGCTGCAAATTCCTAACAGCCACCTATTTATTCGTTTCCATCATCCTCTTGTACTGCCTGTAATACCCTTATAAAATGAGCAACGCTTCATATCGGTTGGGTCGTATGATTGTTTACCTCCAAAAGTAGGTCATGTCGCCTTTCAGCCAAATCAATGCTCAAGCGTATGGTTTGCCAGTTTTGCTTTAGATAAAAGAGTGACCCCGTGTTTCTATTACACGGCTGAACGATATCGTATTTTAAATAACAGCACACACATCCTGACTTTGGAATATAATCTACAAAGTGTTCGCTTGATAATTATACTTCATGTATAGGCGTAAAGCTTGGGCTGTCACCTACTGAACCTACGACGATATCGTTAACAATCACAGTATCAAGGCAACTCTCCTCAGACTCTATTGATTACTAAGCGTCTTTGAGCTATTTCAATTTGGGTAATGAGGGATAATTTTCTGCGATTATTGTAGTGCTTTAGCATAAAGTGTTTTTCCCGAGATCTAAATATTTTTTCCATCATTCTTCTAAAATAATTAATAATCGCTAAATCGCACTGATATTTTCTTTATAACCACAGCTGTGTTTACACGGGCCATTTAAAACGCCTCATATGAAACGCCTTGCCTAGATCAATTCAGAGTTGCCGTGTAAACGCAATGGTGTGTCGTTTTAGGGGTGAATCGATTCATATGACAACTGGCATGACGCGTAGGTAATGCTGCTAATTACTCTGTGGGGTGTTCATATCATTTTAATCATAATTGTGCTAACTAAAAAAAAAGAAACAGGGGCCCATGCAAGCAAGTACTAACCAAAGAAAGTAATAACAAAAGTCTTAAGCTTACACTCGCCATTAGCAATTGATGATTTATTTGTAATGTCGACAAAACAACAATGGTACTTGTTTACACGGCTTATGCATTTCATCAAATCTTTACTATTCTCTTTTATACTCTCCCAATGCTTTTACAGCAGCAGTGGCCGAGCCCCACATACGTTCCTCTACTTTGGAATACTGGATGCCATTCTCGGCACAAGGCCCACAGCTCTTCCTCTCCGGCACACGCACATCGCACCTGAAAATGGTGAAAAGCAAAAAAAATATATATATACTACAAACAATGATTCATATGAGTCGATTTAAGTGAGTCTATTTATATGAATCAATTTATATGAAACGCATTTTGTGAAACGATTTATCTAAAACGATTCAGCCCGTATGCGCCTCGCCTAGCATTGGCCAAACGTTACAGAAGGCTAGAAAAGCATTCACTCGAAATGGGTCCCAAACAAGGCAATTTATAATAGGCGATTTATATGAAGCTATTTATGTAAAAAGGAGAATGTGCCACTATTAAGCCCTAATGCGCCTCGCCTAGCGTTGCCCAAATGGTACACAAGTATAGATAAGCGGACGCGATATTGGTCACACCGAATGCTAATTATATGAGCCGATTTATATGAAGCGATTTATTTAAAGCGAATATTGTGAAACGATTGAGCCCTATTCCACTTCGCTTAGCCGTGCCCAAACGGTACAGAAGGCTAGATAAGCATTTAACCTCGACCACACGCAGCTGGGTATAGATAACCCGACAAATAATAGGGTGTTAATATTATCGAAGGGCACAATGTTGTTTTAGACCCTCCAATATCACCGTACCTCCTCATCTTGGTGTCGACTCGCTGTATGTGATTGCGCAATTGAGCGACAATGTTGTCAAATGTGGCCCTCCGCATACGGAAATTTTCGACCCATTGTTGATCGGCAAACGTAGCGAGAACGATCTCCCGCCACCAATGAGACGACCTACAAAAGTATTGAGGGGGGAGTACATGTAGATACACCGACAACATCATGACAACTTATTTTTCAGCTGGGTTTATATAAAGCGGCGAAAACTTACCCGTATGCTTGAGGACCGAGGAACCACTAACATATTTGCTGTAGTTCCTACATCGTATCAGGAAAATCGGTTTATATAAATCGCGTTACATAAATCGCCCTAACTTATAATATAGAAATACGCCACTTTTAGGTTAACAGGTGCATTCTAAAGACACTGGTTATTTTCCTCAATTCAGCTCTAAAGGGAAGCCCGTACTGATTAAAGGCCAACAATAATAACAATTGAGCAATGCTAAGTAATCCACTACATAAGGCGGCTTAGTTGAGTCGGACTAGATGATGCGAATTACAACTGAACATGGTGGATGTTTCAACTATCGCCTTTCCCTAACTGAATGTATTCGTAAAAACAAATGCAACAAATCTATAATATTGGGAACTACTATAACAATTTATTACAGTAGGATAGTTGAAGGATCCAGTAAACATGATGTGGTGGAAAAATGGGTTGATTATAAACAAATATGTGAATTAAATGTTCGTGCTACAGTGTTACAATAATATCATAATAAGATACTATCATGATATGCTAACATCATAATATGATAAATCACAACTCGTAATACGAATTCTCAGGTGTGCTGCTGGAAGGTCCAGCAGCCGTATAGCTATGTGGTGTGACCAGGGTTATTCGGGTGACCCCTTCTGTCGTGGCGCTTCTGAATTGTTGCGCCGGCGCCGCATTCGGTGTGGGAAGTGTGGGAGGTGTGGGATGGTGAACATTTAACACCATCTGGAGCAGGCGCTCCTCGTGCCGCTGTCGTTTCTGGAGGCGCGCATCCTCGCGCGCCTCCCTCCTCTCCTCCCTCCGGTCCTCCCGCGCGTTCAGGAGGGCCGCTGCCGCTTCCTGGCTTTCCACAAATTTGTTGACCAGCGCCTCCATGAAGCGGCCAGTTTTCCCCGAGCGTTTGCCTTTGCCTTTGCCTTTGCCTTTGCGTTGGCCTCTAGGTCGGCGGGTCGCTGTAATAGAAATTTTTTCCCGCACTTGTTTTTGACTACACCTTTGAACACAAATCCCATCACACAAGCACCCCTTCAATCGGGTTAAAATTTTGCACAAAAGAATCGCTACATAATTTTGTCATGAGTTGAATCCTATAAATCAGTTTGTGAGTTCACAAAGGTGAACCGTTTTAACCTAAGTAGGTATAAGGTGTCTCTTTGCAACAAGAGGAAAATCACAATAGTTAGCACTTTGCGCTTTTATGTTACATTAGCGCGTAGATTAAATTTTATATAAACATCCCTACCTGGCTGTGGTCCTTGAGTGTCTGCATTGCACTGGCTGCCCCCGGGAGCTAGATGCGCTGGCTCAACATCTGAGTGCCACGACGCCTCACTGTCCCGGTCGACCTCCACCTCCGCATCAGCTGCCACCTCCTCCTCGGCACCCACGATAACATCTTCGGGATCGTCTGGATTGTCTTCTGGAGAAGAAAGGATACATGATATTGGATATTGTACGATATTGTATGTGGTGCTGAACACCTGGACAATAGATGTTTGGAACTTATAGGAGGGAAACTTTAAGATCTGATGCTGTTGCAACTATTGATGTGGCCCAAATTGTAAGTAATGTACAGATCAGTGCACACAACTTTTTTTTGCATGTAAAACGCTTCATGCGACTAGACGGTACGCTTGCCCTTACCTGTTTGGTGAGCGACGGTCTCGACTTGTGCATGGGTGCCCAGGATCGAATGTATCTCACCGTAGTAGCGGAAAGTCTTGGCACCCCTGTCCGAGTGGAAAAGAAACTTTCACTAACACATTACTTACACTGGAAAAGGTTTGCTTAAAGACATTACATTTATCTTTTTCATCACAAAAAAAAAGGGGTGGGGGGGGGGGGGAAATATAATATTAAAGGGGGTGGTTGGTGGTGGAAAATGTGTGTGGGGGGGGGTGTGGGTGGGGGGTGAGGGGGGGGGGGGGGTTTTTTTTTTTTTTGTTTTTGGGGGGGGTTTTTTTTTTTGGGGGGGGTGTGTTTTTTTTGTTTTTTTTTTGGGGGTTTTTCTTTTTTTTTTGATTTTGAAGAAGAAATGGTTGTGTTGATGTTGTAGGGGGTTTGAAATAGGGAGTGGGAGCTTGATTGGTAGTGAGGAATGGTAATTATCCTGAAAAATTTTAGTTTTGAGAAAACGGTATTGTGAAAAGATATGGGTTTTGATGGGTAGGGGAAAGGTGCTGTACTAGGTTTAGCCCAGCCACAACAATGGCCGGCAGAATCGGTTTTGGACGATCACGGCCTATAAGAATTTATTTATCCAAAGACAATGAAATTTTAGAGAAGGGCAATTCTATTGTTAACACAGCAACCATACGTACATACATACATACTTACTTTTTATGGTCCTTCACTTTGCGGTAAGTCTGTGTAAGGGACTTGATTTTAGACCGGCATGAGGTCGCATCCCTGTCTCCCCGTCCTCCCCCACACAGGCGGCTGAGTCGGTTGGCTATGCCTCGATATATTTCGATGTTCCTTGCCGATTCCTGCAGCTCGCGTTGGACGGATGCTTCCGACCACAATTGGATTAGTAGTCAGACTTCCCGGTCGTCCCAATTGTCTCGCCGCATCCTCTCTTGCGCATCGTTGAACAAACAGTTCATGGTTTGTTGGGTTCACGTGCAATCGCGGGTAACGCTCCGGAGTGAATGGCAAATCGGCGCAATCAACCGGAACAAAATCAGTACGCATGGGTGTGACGTCATGAATCCGCCTAAACAGCGCAAATGTGAACCGAATTATCTAAGTCGCTTTATATGAATCGAATTCACTGGACAGTTTCAAGAGGGGTTATTACGTTTACTCTCAAACATAGCAACAAACCAAGCAACTAACCAATAAATAAAGAAACACAGTGTACGCAGTTGCAAGCCTTCTGTATGTCATACAATATGGCCACTGTTTTGAGTGCACCCATTAACGGGTTTTTCTTTACATTAATTGTGCAGGTGATGATAGCCCTACGCTTCTACGCTAGTGGGAGTTTTCAGGATGTTTGCGGCGAGTTAGTGGGTGTTTCGCAGCGTACCGTTTCGCGGACTATTCCCCGGGTGACAGCAGCGTTGGTGCAACAACTGCCCCACTCTATAAAGCTGCCCACTCAGGAGGAAGCGGAACGTACAAAAGCGAAAATATTCAACACGTACGGATTCCCCAATGTGTTTGGATGCATAGACGGGACGCAAATTCGCGTAGAGGCACCCGCTGGCTACGAACACGAGTTTGTGAACAGGAAACACTTTCACTCGCTCAATGTGCAGGTAAATTTGCTCTTACAACGCTTTTTTCATTTATATCTGATAACCTTTCTGCGCATGTTGGGCTTTGCACATATCACCTGTTTTGGGCTACACTTTTTTGTCTCCTTGTAATAGGTGTCATGCCTCAGTATTGTTCAACATAACCAATAACTGCCATTTAAGGTGAGGAAAGCCTCATGTTCGCAAAAGCAGAGGCTGCTACTTATTTTTGCCCTGCTATCCCTTACTTTTATTCGCCGCTGTTACTATCTATGCAACATTTCATTTATTACTGCATAGCTTAGTTTGAAAAGTGGGCTTCCCGACTCCGTGATTTTGTGTTAGCTTTATTGTTATTGCACGTGGTGAGTTTGCGTTCCCCCTTATATATTTCAGGTGATATGTGATGGCGACCTGAGGTTCATCGACTGCATTGTAAAATGGCCGGGCAGCGTGCATGACGCGCGCATCCTTCGGGAATCAGCTCTCTTCGAGGCGTTTGAGAGCGCACAGAAACCAGTAAATGGTTTACTACTTGGTGATAGTGGTTACATGCAACGTGATTGGCTTTTCACACCCTTCCTAAATCCAAACTCACCACAACAGGAAGCCTACAATATCCATCATAAAGCAGCTAGGTCGATTGTCGAGAGATCGATCGGTGTCCTGAAGAGACGCTGGCACTGCCTGCGTCGGCTGCGACTGCAGCCGGCCAAGGCATGTAACGTTATCACGGTGTGTCTCATTCTGCACAACAGGGCGCGCATGCTCAATCTTGACGATCCTTCCGATTCTGAGTCGGAAGGAGAATCGGACAATGAAAATGAACCCCATGATAATGATCCAGAGGCAAACCGTCCCGACAACTATGAACGATCAGAGCGGGTCCGATCACAAGTGGGCAAGGCAGCGCGGCAGACAATTGTGAACAATTACTTTTGAAAAAGCTGAGTTAACTTGTGAAATGCGGAATTTATGTAACTGCTCAAGTGATAGCGATGTTTTTTGTGGTATGGTGGAGAAACTTATTACAAATTTAACGAGAAGTATGTAAACGATGTTGAACCTTGTTTATTACAAACAATATGTGGAGCCTATAGCTTATCCCCCTGCTCCCTCTCCAGTTTCTCCACTTCGAGCGTCTCCCTCCTCAAGCGCATATTCAGCAGTTCCCGATCTAGCCTCAGCTTCTCCTCGTCCCCCTCACGCTCCATTCGTTTGATTGTGAGTAGCTCCCGCCGGTATTTTAGAACGAGTATATCTCGCTCCAGCAGGCCCTTCGCCTCTGCTCGCTCACGTTCAGCTGCGTCGTGTTCGACGCGTGCAGTCAGTACCGTTGTCTTCGCGGAATTTTTCTTTGTGGTGCTGTCGAGGCACGCCATGAAAGCCTGCCTTTCCGCCACATGCGCTGGAAATTCTCTCTGTTGCCGACTCCTCGACCTGCCTCTGGCAGCGCGCGCGCGGGTGCTGCTTCCAGCGGAGGGAGGGCGTGCCACATCCTCCGCTTCCGCCGTAAGCTGCACCGGATCCACCGGAGACCGTGTGAGGAGTGTTACATTGGCGCCCACAGACATGTTGAAGGGCACATCGAGGCCGACGCTCACCGCTGACGCCTCCGTCATGGACGCACCCAATGGCGTTGATGTGAGCACAGGCCGGGTGAGTGCGCCCTCCGAGAAGGACGTGGAGGCTTGCGGGAAAGGGTAGCTTGTTTCCTGTGCGGCCACGGTCACGTTGTCGCACCACGGAAGTTCTAGATGTGCTGGGATGGCCTGCGCCGTGTTCGCCTCCATCGTCCCAATTGCCGCCGTCAGCGCTGAGACGCCGCTTGTCGTGGCCACGGGGCCGAGGTAGCTAACCGCATAGGAAGCTAGAAAAGAGAAGGGGTGACTAAATGATAAAGTGAACGTTTTCTGACTGCATAAGCCTAATAAGAAAGGTTGCACAAACTGCAACGTTAAATATGGAACCACGGTATAATGAGGTGTTATTCCGAAAATAGCCGTTTTTGTAAGCAAACAACAATAAAGTCAGCGCATCTGTAACGAAAATGAAAGTCTGCAATGCACTCTCAGAATAATTATATTTTCCTTGAAGCCAAGAACGAGAAGAAAAACGTTGAGTGTACAGCCTGTTTTAGATAGAATAGAAGCATTTTGGTTTTAAAGCACAATAGGGAAACAGCATTATAAGATGTCTTGTAATTAATAATAATCGTATATGTGACAGGTGCATAATACTTTAGTAGAGAAGGCTATCTCAGAGGGCTAAATAGCAACTTACTTGCGACTCCTTGCAATAAATTTGTGTCGGCACCCATGATGTGTAGTATCGTCTCCTCGAACGGCACGGGGGTATCGGGAGGACCGCCCCCCGTTTGCCCGGAACGCCGTTGACGCCCGAGGACATCAGCCTTCATGGCCTTCCATTTTTCCTTTACCTCCACGCGAGATCGCCTGGCCACCCCACAGGCGGTGACAGCACCCGCCACCCGATCCCAGGCTTTTGTTTTTTCTGCCAAGGTTATTTTATTGCTGAAAGCAGAGAAAAGTAGCTTTCGGGCCAGCATAACTTCCTCCAGTAGCACTCTTATCTCATTGTCGCCATAATTGGCTTTGCGCTGCCTCTTGCTGGCAGACATCGAAGGCGTTTCCTGAGAGGACATAGCGTGTTCTCTCTCTAAATTTGTGTCTGTCGGTAAGATAAGATATACGAGTAAAGTTTATTGAATAATGACGTATGGTTTTCATTACTTCCCTAATGTTCAAGGCGATGACGGATATAAAAGGGACTGAGATTAGGCAAGTGCATAAAAGATAAATAATGTAATGTAAATGATTAGAAGTGAGGTTCAATAAAATTGTGTTGACATTCAGTATGATTTTTTGTTTTAAAAAAAAAAACAGTCATGCGTTATAAGCCGTGTAATGAAATGTATGTAATGTTTGTAGAACACAACATTAACGTAAGATATGCTACATTTTCCCGCCCCCAAAAAAACAACGAAGGTGGCGTATGGCTAATATGGTAATTTTCAGCATGCATAAGTATGGAAATGAACGTAGAATGTATGTCACATGTTCTAATAACTTTATGAAGAATGCTCTGTCAAATTAAGCAGTGTTTACAGGGGGAAGTTAAGTGGCTTCATATAAATAGCCTTTCCTAGTTCGACTCAGATTAGCCGTGTAAAAGCAAATATGAGGCGGATTAGGGCTGATTAGCTTCATATGACAGTAATTCGCTTCATATAAATCGCTTTGTGTTATTCGCTTCACGATTGGCCGTGTAAACGGGCTATAGTGCCAATTTCGCGTGCATGCATTCAACGTCACCGGCACATAAGCAAGGCATTGTTGAAAAAATGAAAACTGTACCTGCAGTTGGTCTGTTTTGCTTCTTTCGAGTAGTTGCCAGGCGCCGATTTTTTGGGCGATTGTGCGGAAAATGGTATAGGGAGAAGTTGGATTAGTGAGATAGTGAATAAAGCGTGAATATGTTGTCAATACGGTGGGAATATGTGTGAGTCGCTGGGCCTTTGTTGTCGGTGTGAGCAGTTGGAGCAAAAGCGAAAGTACCCGGCCGCTTTCAGCTAGCACACATGGGTTGTCGCCGGGTACCAGCCGAAAGGGATTCCCCCATATCTATAAATAGGCATAGGGTTAACTAACTCGGCCGCGCTGTGTGCTCATGAATACCCCGTGACACAGCTGGAACACCGGAGTTACCTAACCCGAACCCGACAATTAACACGGGAGAGATAAGTAATTCGTCATGAATACGGGCCCTGGTGTGCTGCTTGACTGGAATGTGGCAAGGAGTGGAATGTGGAAGACAAATTGTATATGCTTGACCTGTTCCCTGCTTAATCAAGTAATGTACTATTATGGGGGTGACGAGAATGGGAAATATTATGACTATCGCAGAATTCGAACCCACATGTCTTGCTATTCTGGGACTAGTGTGCTAACCAATACATCACCTAGGCTCCCTGATGCAATTACACTATCCACACCTACCTCACTATAGTGCTCCTCTGCCAGAAGCCAGTGCAGGCTACTACAGTTTAAAAGGAAAATAATCGCCGAAAAATATAATTTTATTAAACGCTAAATTTAAAATAAATGTTACTTCAAATTAAAGTTGCATAGTCTGATGGTTTTGAGTTTCACACCGCCCAGCACAATAGTTATCTCGTGTTACCGCTAGGAAATGAGTCATCATTCTATGAAATAAAGTCCACAAACAGTTTATTTTAAGTATAGAACCACAGGAAGCGCGCGGGGCATGTGTATCAGATCCTCACTTCTGAGGCCAAGAAAAATGGTGCTTAAATTACTGAAATTCAGGTGCAATTCCCCCCCTCCCCCCCCGCCCCGAAGATGATATGTTATTACCGATGTACTGAGACTGTTAGGCCAAATAACACAAACAAGTTGGTGATTTTCCTTTTGATCATAGAAATCAGGCTCGGGTGGGTGGTGTTTATTTTTATTTTTTACTTTTTTCTGAGTATTGCAACAAAAAATTGGACCACCTGAGACTGGTAAAAGAATTACATGTCATTCATGTACTCATCGCAATGTTTTCAGTCAAACAATGAATACTGTATTCTGATTTTGGCCAGAAACAGCAAGCTCGTGGGCGTGGGAGGGGGGAGGTGAGGTCAGGTACCTAATGACTCGAACACTAAAAAGATTATGGAAACTGAGCTATTCAAACCACTAACTACTAACTGAAACTTAATGAAATAGACACAAATTAAATAAAAATCCACACTATAACGCTCGGCTTCCTGTCACATTAATTATGTTTGAGGCCTTCTGACATGTAAAACAACCATACAGTTATGATAAGTCAGCCACTTAGACGTAATACGCAATACGTAACTATGTTCCACAGATGGTGTGCTTATTGTTTGTTTCTTTGTTGTTGTTTTACGTCCTAGCAACATATAAGGTCATATCAGGACGGGATTGTGTGCATATGAAAGTTGAATTGCTGCTAGCCCGACACATTTTTAACAGTTACAAAAAATAAATAAATATTTAAAATAAGGGGTCGGCGTTTTTTTGTCAGGCACATACGGGGACTCACCAATTAAAAAAAAAAATTTCCCTTCTGACAGAACCAGATCTTACGATTCTTAACTTTTCAGCTGCGCCTATATTGCGTTTGCTGACAACGCACACATTTAATTCCAGCCGAGTAATTGAGTGAGCGATTCGGGGTTTACGTGACTGCAACTTATTCAATGCTGCCTCACAGTACACGACAATTTGTCTTCAAATAGATTGATCGTGAACCGGAAATTCCGTTCCTGGACTCCAGCGTAGTGATTGGTTGGTGGTAATTGACAGCGGCAAAGTGGATCCAATAGGATGTCAACCACGATGGTGTATCTAGGCTGAACATTGAATTGTTTCGGCTCCCCCATTAAACTGATGCAAAGCTAAGTGTCGTGTAAGGTGCGGTGGGCTCAAGAATTACATTTTCTCTGATAGACCGGTTTGTTATTTCTTTATTTTCTTTTTTCTTGCAATGGGGTGTTTGTATTTGCCCATACATGTTAAGTCTAATCACTTGTTTCCGTCGCTAGACAGTAATAGTCTCGTGGTTCCCCCTGGCTTTGCCACTTTCAGTAGTGTCTACTGCATGCCTGTTTTCTCTGTTTGTAAACATGTTCCTACATCGCCGTACACTCTGTGAGTTTGTTACAATTGGTTAGTTACTTAGTAAGGAGAGTGTCTGACTTTTTTCTAGGTCAGACTCCTAGTCTGAAGGTCCATGGTTTGATTCCCCATGCCATGACTCTGCCAATTTGGATTTCCAGCGCTTCGTATAACTTAGACTAGCACCATCAAAGGCCAGTTGGTCTCATACCATGTCTTTGTGGTGTGGGAGGTTAAAAATTCCTTGGGTCTGAAAAAGTGTAGGCTCGGGCTGCTGACCTTCAGATTAGGTTTGATTGATTGATTGGTGGTTGCTTTACGCTGTGTCGGCAGCATAGGCCATATTCACGGTGAGAAATGTTTGTTTTTTGTTCAAACCATCGCTTTTACATGTAAAAGCAGACAATCAATTATGTGCCAATAGACACTCATTAAATTAGAAAGCTCACAATCATATATTTGTGGTCAAGGGAAACAAATTCCCATAGAAAAAGAAAAGTTTTATTAATAATTGATAGAATCTATTTAGTAAACTATATGAGGTGGTACAGTCCAGCTGCCCTCAAAAAGGCTAAAATGTTTTCCTGTTTTACCTTAGTAAAAAGGTCATGCATACTGTCTGCAGTGTAGAACCGTTGGCGCAGGGCCAAAAAATCAACGTAACTTAGTAAAATGTGTTTGAGTGTCAGCGGGGACTGATTAGGAGTCCGACCTAGAAAAATGTCAGACACTCTAACCACTCTGCCACAAAGAATATCACACTAGTTAAATTCAAATGTCGTTATATTTGTCTAGTTGACTTGACTGAATTCTTACCCAAAATACAGCTAGATTGAGGGAAATGTGGTTTTGACGGAAGTCAAACTGGTAAATACAGTGAAAGCAGATGGCCATGACTTTGCCACTGTATACATGTTCAATCCTTTCCAAATATTGTGAATAAATAAGCAAATAAACAAATGGCACAGAAGACTAGACATACCCCAGTTAATAGTACTAATACTACTAGGTAAAAGATTCACGCCTACGCAGAGGAGGGGTGAATGACAACGTAGTCTAAATACGGGCGAACATTGCTTTAGTATGGAACAGGAAGTGGAATTCCTGGTTCCAGTATATATTGGCTACTTATATTGGCACAGAGTTGGTGAAATGGGAGAGAATGCAAAAAGACAAGATGGTGACCACAGAATGCTGTCGATTTCACTTTTAAAGACCATTAAGCTACATGTCTTATTGTAGTTTTCAACTCAAAAGTAGCAGGTAGGGCTGAAGATAGATGGTGACCACAGAATGCTGTCGATTTCACTTTTAAAGTCCATTAAACTACATGTTTTATTATAGTTTTAAACTCAAAAGTAGCAGGTAGGGATGAAGATGTATATGAAGAATATATTTTGCTTCTTAAATTGTGAACGTATGTGCTGATTTCATTCGCCCAGCCTTTTTCCACTTTTTCTAATGGGTTGTTCAGCGGCCTTGTCTCAGAGACAACACTGTGGGAGTAACTATAATACTACCCGCTATGCTTACTGGTTTCTTCTGCCAACCAGGCAATGCGCATGTCTCGGAAATCTATGGTGTAAACAACAATCAATGTGTCCATAAAGCCCTAGTCACACATCACCGGACTGAGTACCGGACACCACCGGACAAAGAATTGTCTTGTCCGGTGGTGTCCGGTTCAAGGTTAGTGCGTGTTTAAAACTTTTACCGGACACCGCCGGACACCACCGGACACCGGCGGACACAGCCGGATGTGTACCGGACATTGCCGTATTTCACCAGACAGTGTCCGATTCATGTCCGGTTCCCCAGTCCGGTAAGGTGTGACTGGGCCTTAAGTCTTCGCTTTCACTCTGTCGGATATCGAATCCACGACCTGTAACTGTGGAAGGGGACTCTATACTGCTAGGCCATCCTGAGGATCCGGTTTAGCTTTGTACTTAGTCAAAGACTGTATGTTCATTGCCTGGGTGTAATAGCAGACTGATTGCTTGCCACATGTGTGATCCCTGCATGCATCCCGCCACCGGACGCGGTGGCAGAATCGGTAGAGCGCAGGCCTCCCGTGCGGAAGGTTGGGAGTTCAAATCCCGGTCAATTCAAACCAATTACTTACTAAATTGATTCTTGTCGCTTCCTAGCTTGGCACTCGGCATTATTAGGAGAGGGCAAAGATTGGTTGGCTTGGTGTCAGGATAGTGTGACTGAGTGGGATATCCGGTCATGGTACTGGCAGCCTGGTCTCCCAGTGGGGCAGGACTATAACGTTACCATGAGTGTGCATTGTGACAAATGTGGATTTATAGAGAAAACATACTTACCATTTTTTAATCATCTTTGATAATTATAGCTGTATCCTATTGATTGATTGATTGAAAAGCTCGATCGTCAATGTAAAGCAACACAGTGACACACTGTCGACCCAAAACACAAGTGTCATTGCCTATCACCAGGTGTTGTACTAGTCGCGGAAATCGTGTATTATCTCAGAAAATGGCAGAAACTCAAAACCATCGGACTATGTCACTTTAACACCGCGGTCGTCTGCCCATTTCGCGCCAATGCGCGCCACGTATCTGATCACGTGACACGTGTAAACGGATTATCTAGGTCACGCCGGGTGTTGACCCATGGCCGACTTAATCCGCTACACAGACGCTGCAACACTGAGTTGCTCCGAGCACTCACTCATCTCAAACCGGAAGTGATCATTGCCGTCTCTGTCACAGGGTTCACCATTGCGCAGGCGTGTCGCTTTGATGGTTGGTTGTTGGAGTTTTACATTCTTGCAACATCTAAGGTAATATCAGAATGGGTACCGACTTGTGACAGTGCACACTCATGGTGACTTTATAATGATGCACGACTGGAAAATCAGGCCGCTGGCACCATGACCTGATATCCAATTTGATCACATTATCCTGACACTAAGCTAACCCAGTCCTTGCCCTATCCTATTAATGCTGAGCACCAGGCTTGAAAGTGACAAGTATCAATTTTATAAGTCATTGGTTTGACTTGACCGGGAACACAAACTCCTGATCACCTGCATGCGAGGCCCGCATTCTACCGATTCAGCCACCGGTGTGTCGCTTTGACACAGAATGACACTAGTGCCATGTGAGTGAGTGCCATTTGTTTTCACCGCTGGCCAGCACTAATCCAGTTTGATTAAAATCTTTTCAATTTTGTTTGAGTAATAATTTTGGTTTTCGTGCTTCTTGTTCATGGCTTGTAGCTGTTTCTAGATTGCAAACAGTCCAAAATCCAGCTTTTGCTATAATCCATTTAAACATCATTTGTTTTTCTAGGTTACATTATTGTTTAGTAGCTTCTTAAACACTAATATGGTTTCTACATTTCGTGTTGCAGTTGGGAGTTTATTCCAAATATTGGCATTCATGCTAGCTACACTGCGAACAAATAGACCTATTTCATATGACGTCAGCATGGGTATTTAGGTCAGAGCGCGCGCTGCTTGGCTGCAGGACGACACTCTGTCACAATGCAAGCTCAATGGCTATGAGCAATCTTCATACAGAAAAGGTCAAATATATCTAAACCACACCACCTAGAAACAAACCGCTTGACAGACAAGCAGATAACATGCTTAACAAACAGATTATATTAAATTGATAAGGTTTGGTTTCTGGATTTCTATTAATTCTGAATAAAACTAACGTTTTACACTGCGCATATTGACAAACTCAACACATTGTCAATGGCTGTGAGCAATCTTCTTACAGAAAAAGTGAAATATCTTTAAAACCAGACGACCTAGAAGCAAATCGTGTGGCACAAAAACAGATAACATGCTTAGCAAACAGATTCCATTAAATTTATAACATTTGGGTTCTGGATTTCTATTAATCTTGAATAAAACTAACGTTTTGCACTGCGCTTATCAGCAAACTCAATGCATTGTCAATGGCCGTGAGCAATCTTCTTACAAAAAAAATGAAATATCTCTAAAACCACACCACCTAGAAGCAAACCGCTTCGCAAACAAACAGATAACATGCTTAACAAACAGACTATATTAAATTTATACGGTTCTAGTTCTGGATTTCTATTAATTTTGAATAAAACTAACAGTTTGCACTGCGCATATCGACAAACTCAATGCATTGTCAATGGCCATGAGCAATCTTCTTACAGAAAAAGTGAAATATCTCTAAAACCACATGACCTAGAAACAAACCACTTGGCACACAAACAGATAACATGCTTACCAAACAGATTATATTAAATTTATAAGGTTTGGGTTCTGGATTTCTATTAATTTTGAATCAAACTAAAGTTTTGCACTGCGCGTATCAGCAAACTCAATGCATTGTCAATGGCCGTGAGCAATCTTCATACAGATAAAGCGAAATATCTCTAAAACCACACCGCCTAGACACAGACCGCTTGGCACACAAACAGATAACATGCCTAACAAACAGATTATATTAAATTTATCAGGTTTGGGTTTTGATTTCTATTAATTTTTTAATAAAACTAATCGTTTTGCGCTGCGCATATATCGACAAACTCAATGGCAGCGTGCCTTCGTTCTGCAGCCAAGCTGCGCACGCATGCACAATGTTTCTAAACATTGAAAGGGGTCTATGCACTGCATTTTGATTTTACCTTGGCTAGTAACGGACCATTGTTGCTTCTTGTGCACCATGTTTTGCTTAATTGTTTATTGGTGCATTTACAACAGCTAAAGTCATATCAGGACGGGTACCGATTTGTGACAGTGTATAGTCATGGCGAATTTATAATGCTGCCTCACTGAGGCCAGGCTAGGTAGTGACAAGTATCAATTTTGTAAGTCATTAGTTGACTCGGCAAATAGCGGAAAATAACCCAAACTGCAAATGGGTCCACTGAGAAGGATTGATTGGATGACCAACAGCTTCACAGGTGGACACGCTACCTCCTGCCTGAGCTACGGCCCGCTCCCATCTGCCCTGACCAGACGGAATGGTCGAATGAGTTTAGCGTCCGTCTCCTGTTTTGGGAGATCAGGGGATCTGAACTCGTGGGTTCAAACCATGGTCGAGTCAAACCAATGACTTAAAAATTGAAAGTTGTTGCTTTCTAGTCAGGTGGCGCTCGGCATTATTAGGATAGATGTGCACTCTCACAAGTCAGTCCCTGTCCTAATATGACCTTAGATGTTGCTAGGTCGTAAAACAACAACAAACAAACAAAAACCACCCGCCCTCAACTCGTGTACATTAACCGGAGCGAGGTGTGAGAGGAGGTCACGTGATGCTGATGAGCCTGTGATCCCCATTATCCCCTCCCCCCCCCCCTGCGACTTCCGGCAGCCATCCCACGGCCAGCCGACAATCTAACGTTCCTTGCTACACGTTAATGCATGTCGATATGATTATGATGCCAACTTGATATGAACCTCGGTCCCCATCCCCTCACAGTCACACCTCCCCCGACGCCCGTACAGGCAATACCCGGTCATTATCTGCGAATATAGCACAGATTGTGGAGGTTGTCTGAATGTAGGTCAACATACCGGGTTCACTACTTTCAAAAATATATTAACCTTTTTTTTTTTTTTACATTCGTTGATTATATAGGGAAGATTTTCATTTGTAGGCAGCTGGTATTCCCCATTCCACTGCTCCTTGTCTCGTCGTATTAATGCATATATATATATATATGTCAATCATACAGATCAATGAGGGTCTAACTGGGAAGTGGCTTATCCTTTGTTTATAATCCCACAATTCAATATACATACATGAATATGTGTATATGTATTTATGTGTGCTCTATCATCTATTATAGGAGTATAAGCAAGGACGCTACAACATCTCAGTTCTCTTTTTATATGTGCTTTATTACCTACTATCTACTACTACAAGGCCCTGTCACACCTCACCGGACTGGGGAAATGGATAGAAAACGGACACTCTCCAGTGAAATATGGCAATGTACGGTTTATATACGGTTGGCATCCGGCGTTTCCGTTTTCTGTCTGGTAGTGTACGGTGTGTACACTGGCAAGTTTTGAACATGCACAAAACTTGTACCTGTGACCACCGGATCGAAGTGTACAGTTGGTGTCTGTTTTAAGTCTGTTTAGTCCATTTTGTCCAGTTCATGTCCGTTACCCATCCGTTACGTATCCGGTTTGCTTCCTGCAAAGTCCGTTTATGGTGTTGTGGGAATTCGGTCAGTATATGTTTTCGGTGCATCCCTGAACAATCCGGTACATGTCCGGTTGATGTTCGGTCCATCCGTTTGTCGTCCGTTTGTCGTCCGGTTATCATCTGGTTATCGTCCGGTTATCGTCCGGTGGATATTTGTTAATGTACGTTCCTTGTCCATTTAACGTCCATTTCGTCTGGTGGCCATTGCAACATTTGGACAAATTTGGTACATTTTGATACCAAACACCAACAATTCTTTGTCCGGTTGTGTCCGTTGCTCAATCCGGTAAGGTGTGACAGGCGCATTAGTTACAGCTGCGGCCACACCGGCGCTAACTGCGAATGGCTCCTGGTCACTCTGATGCCGGCTGTGTCTGGTCATTACTATATATATATATATATTTATATATATATGTGTAGCTATATATGTATATGTTTTGCTGGTGTTGAAAAGAAGCATAGCAGCACACAATATAAAACAAAGAGACCAACAAATCCAAATAAGACTTCCTTCGCTCACGTCCCAGCGGGAGCTAACATCCCCAAATCATGCAAGTTTTAATATCCTGCAATCACTGACATACTTGCAGATGTTGCAGAAAATGATCAGCTAAACGTCACGACTATTACGCAATAATGTGTGCCCGAGCACTTTCCAATCGGCTCAGGATTGTCTTCATCCAATGTGAGGTCGTGAAACAATCGAGGGCTCGGAGACGGCCGCGAGGGGGCGCCACCTCTCGTCTCAAACTATCTCTCTCTCTCCACACACACACGCCGGGCGCGGTGGCCAAATCGGTAGAATGCGGGCCTCACAGGCGGGAGATCGAGAGTTCGGTTCCCAGTTGAGTCAAACCAATGACTTATAAATTTGATACTTGTCGCTTCCTAGCCTGGCGCTTGACATTAATAATAGGATAGGGCAAGGACTGGTTAGCTCAGTGTCAGGATAATGTGATTGAGTGGGATATTGGCTGATGGGGCTAGTGACCTGATTTCTCACTGGGGCAGCACTATAAAGCCGCCATTAGTGCACACTGTCACAAGTCGGTACCTGTCCTGATATGACCTTAGATATTGCCAGGACGTAAAACTCCAACAACCAGCCAACCACGCAACCACACACACACACACACGAATCCAACCTCCCAAGTCTACCAACAGTTCCCCGTCCACCTAGTCGGCAGAAGTACCATGGAACCCCGTTTTTTAATCTAAGGTTTTTTTTATTGTTGATTATTGATGTTTAGGGCATATATATATTCAGAAAATGCTGTGCTAGGAGGCTAAATCCACTATGTCCGCCACAAAGTCAGAGAAAATCTATTTTCCTCATATCTTCGCAACTAGATGCACTGTGCTGGTTTTCGGACAATTATAATCGGATCCGCTGTTCCAGCAACCGGCGTACTCGCATGGAAACCGACCGGCCGACCAGCGGTGGGTGGAGCGACGGGCCAGTCAGTCAGGCACACTGTATCCTCCCCCCCCCCCCCTCCCCCCACCCAAGGCATGTTGCTCCTACCACCGCTTGACAACTAACTCTCCCCGCCTCCGTCGGCGCCACCTCCGCCGAGCCGCCCCCTCCAGTATCGACGTCAAAGCGCATGTGCAAGGCCCGGCAGTTAGTCACTCACTGCCTGCTGGGGAGCAGGGAACCAGCAGCTCAGCAGAAAGCACTACAAACGCTGTGATGTGAGCGCGCCGATTGGGGCCTGGCGTGGAACACATTGCCTTGTCTTGATTACTGCTTTATATTATTATTATTATTACCCCCCACTTCATCCAACACATACCTCCACATACACACACACATTATCGCGCTTTCTCACAAACTCAGTGTGAGAACGGTTGGAAATTAAGCACTTCGGGGATTGTTGAGATCGAATGTTGAAAAAGGGAGACAGCCAGCCACCAGCATGTACGACGACACGCGGATAGGGTTGCTATACCTCATACAGATGACCCTCTGCATGGTTACCGTCCAAGGTAGGTGGAAACAAGCGAACGTGCCCTATTGGGAAATATAGCATGAGGACAAGCGAACGTGCCCTATTGGGAAGTTTAGCATGATAAGAGCTTTGTAAAGGGCGCCTGGTCTGCTTACTAGAATACTTCTTCAGATTCAGTAGGATATTGGCAATGTCGTTGTGGTTGTTGTGGTGTAGTTCGTAGTTGCTGTGATTGCGGTAGTTGCTATGGTTGTTCTGGTTGTGATTGCTGTGATTATTGTGGTTGTGGCAGTTATGGTGGTTGCTGTGGTTGCAGTAGTTGTGGTGGTTGTTGTGATGGTGGTTGTGATGGTAGTTGTGGTCGTGATAGTGGTTGTTGTTGTGGTTGTAATTGATGTTGGGTTTGTTGGGGTTGTTGGGGTAACTGTGGTTGTGATGGTTGTGCTGGCTGTTGTGGTGGTTGCAGTGGTTGTGGTCATGGTGGTTGTGGTTGTGGTAGTTGTTGCTTTTGTAGGTGATTGTAGCTTTTGTTGTTGTTTTTTTAAAGATTTTAAGAGTGCCGTCATAACAGACAAGTGCCACTCACACAGCCAGAATGGGCTGCAGGTCTTGTCTCCCCAGCAGCATCCTAACACTGAGCTAACCAGTCCTTGCCCTATCCTATTAATGCCGAGTGCCAGGCTAGGAAGCAACAAGTATCAATGTTATAAGTCATTGGGTTGACGTGACCGGGAGCCGAACTCCTGGCCTTCAAGTTAGTGCAGACTACTACATAGCCAAACAGGTACATGGAGAGTGCTCTTTATCTTCTCGGTTGTCCATCAGTGGCGACGACAACATCAACCAGTCGATGACTGATGAGTCCAATTTCTGCTCGGAATGTGTGGCAGCACATTTTGGACATGTGTGCGTCCCTGCAGTTAGAGAGTCTGGTAGGTACAAGAGAAAATCTTTTCTCCGCTGATTCTTTTGTTTAGCTTGAGATATACAATCAGTTTCATACTGTGTTGTGCTTTTATGAATAGAAGCTTGACATTGGGACATTGAGAGTGCTATCGTTGTATCAATGGTGTTCTCTGTGGTGGAGTGGTTGGAGTGTCTGGCTTTTTATAGGTCAGACTCCTAATCTGAAGGTGGGTGGTTCGATTTTCCGTGCCCCCACGTCTGGCAATTTGCATTTCCACCAATGTGTATAACTTACAGAGCCAGTTGCTCTAATACTATGTCTATGTGGTGTGGTAGGTTAAAAATCCCTTGGGTCAGTAAAAGTATAGACTCGGGCTATCTATCGACAAAATGTCTAATGGTGAAAACAAGTCTATTCAGATGTATCCATGATAGGCCGTATAAATCTTCAAGAAAAAAAAGGAGTTATTTCAACCTCATTGGCTTAAAACCAACATCATATATTACCTTTATGCAAATATTATATAAGTGGTGAAGGTGAATCTATTGTGTGCTAATTCTGGAAGGTTCTATGGTACAGCTAGAGCGGCTTGGAGCCCTGTTGCTTGTTGGGGCAGGTAAGCAAGGCAGCTGGTCAGAAAGTGCTTCCTGTCCTAACACCAGTTGGTCACTTCTACCTGATTATTTCTTTAATAAATATTGGGGTTTTAGAGGCCAGCCAGAGTCTATTAACTCATTCCATTTACATATATGACTCTTGTCCTTATTGTTATTATTATTATTACTATCACCACTTAGCGCAGATAATATATATATATAATCTCACCCACTTCATATATATATATATATATATATATATATATACATAAGTTTATTTCTGTATATACACAGGTTTATTTGGTATATTTATATTTAAATCTATTTTGTATATATATATGTGAGTTTAAGTTGACTATTTATATCGATATAAATACATTTATTTTTCATATACACATAAGTTTAGTTTTCCATATATATGAGTGCATTTTTGTATAAACTGTCTCAGACCTTCGTTTTCTCTATATACATAGCTATTTCTTTTGTGTATATACATGTATTTATTTTAGTTTTTAGCGTTATATATACACTAACATTGGATTTTGGTACCATGTTTGCCCAGCAGACTCCAACTTCACCTTTTTTCTGACACCTGGGGACGGAATGTCAGCAGCTCGGGGTCTTGTTCATTATGGTCCCCTTGATGTGACTAGTGCTGCCCAGTCGTGAAAACAAGCCTTAGCACACTTATCTATTATGGGCAGGATAAATCAATTCATCACCAAAAATAAGAAAGAAAAAAGAGCCTTTCCATTTCCCTAAGTGGTTTCTATTCACCTCAGTCAACCAGAGCCAGTCAGGTCTGAGATGAGTGTGGTCTATAACATGACAAGGAGTGCTACCTCAATTTCTAAATATCAATACCAGACTACTATCCTGTACTCACAATCACACCCTCATATATCTTATTACCCCAAGATTTAGCTGGCCACTTTATTCTACTGTTAGTGTTAGGATGCAAGGATTAATATTAAACTAGATGGAGCCGCCTTGCTTCAACTAGTTTTATATCAATCCTCGAAAGGTAAGTCATCAGACCCTCAAGTTTCATAGTCCAATGGGTTTAAGTTTCTGCTACATTTTGATATATATATATTTGTACATTAGTTAATTAAGCAGGGGAATTTTCAAATGCAGACAATTGGTCTTCCTCATTCCACTGCTCCTTTCCCTATCCTAATAATGCCGACCGCCATTCTAGGTTGCGACAAGTATAAATTTGTAAGTCCTTGGTTTACTCGACCAGTTTTCGAACCCCACAGCCTACCAAAAGTAGAAGCGGACGCTCAACCCATTCGGCCACCCCTTCTAATTATTACCTTGATCGCTATGATGTACCTTTCTTTAGTTTGAAGTATCTTAAATATTAATAATAAATAATTCATAATAAATGGCTGCCTTTGGCGATATTTGAATTTGAAAGCATGCCATATTAATTTGTGGCATGCACTTCGAAATATGATGCGATAGTGAAAGAATCTATTAAATTGACTTAGTGTTTGTTTCCTTCTATGCAGCAACACATGCTTAATAAATGCACCGGTATCTAATTTGGATAAATAGGATCATATAATGCAAGCCATGCACAGTATGATGACGTCATAATGCAACCTACTTACACAGAATACCGTTGCTAATGATAACATATCATATATAAAGCCTCAAGCATATGGGCTCAGGTGTCTGTGACAGATCCGACTGACTCCAGCGGCGGTGCTGTATCTGGTGTTAGTTCTTAGAACTATACACTAATTTGCAGTGGGGAATTGTGTGACTCTGTGAGCTGTGAGATGGAACTGATTTATTTACCTCATCTGTTCCCGGCATGCCCTAGTCATGATTCACCATGACAACTCCCCAGGATACATAACAAAATTATTCTGTGAAACAACAATAAGAATTATTCCCAAGGGACTAAACAATAATTGGATAATGCCCCCATCACACTACTACTTGTGACCACTTGCGACCACAAGAAAAGGATGGTAGCAAAGAGATCGCGAGTGGTCGCAAAATGGTCACAAGTGGTCACAAACAATGAGGTTGCAGCAATTACACTAAAAACCTCCTTGCGACCAATATGGTCACAAGGAGCTCGCTGGTGACTGGGTTCTTTAGTCCAAAGTGGTCGCAAAGCAGTCGCAAAGTGGTCACAAAGTTGTCACAAAGTGGTCACAAAGTGGTCACAAAGCTGTGCTCTCACAAAGTGGTCACACGCAGTCGCAAGCAGTAGTGTGACTGGGGCTTAACTGAGCTACAAGAGTAACTAGATAAAGCCTCAGTCACACCTACCCGGACGAGCCCCGGATTTTTAGCCAGACCACCACCCCCGGACCAATCACCCGGACTGTCCTGGACCGCCCTGGAAAAAATTCGTCATTTTTTGCCTCGCAGTCACACCTTCCCGGACGAGTCACGGACCAGAGGCCGGATTGCCCCGGACTGCCCCGGACCGCCCTGGACCACCCCCGGAATCCCCGGTGTAGCCACTAACTAGTCCCGAATGAGCCTGGATCACCCCGGATCACCCCGGACTGCCCCGGACTGCCCTGGACGATCCGCAGACCCGCGGACAGCCCGGACCAGCCCCGGTTCACCCACGGTTCACTCCTGGACTGCCCGGACCACTCCGGACTACTCCCGGAAAGCTGTGAGTATAAAAGCGTGCGTGGCGCCGCAGAGCTCATTTCCAAATCCAGCAGCGCCGAGCACACATCTCACCATGACCAAGCCTCCAGGAAAGAGAATTGCATCCAAGAGGGTTGCTCAGAAGGAGACTGCAGCACAGAATGTCGCCATGAAAGTACGGAGGAAGCCAGCACCATCACCCTCAACTTCCGGATTGTCTTCTGACCAGAACTCTGTCTGGGATGTGTCGCCACCTCCTCGTCCTGTGACGCCACCTACAACAGTCCCGTTGTCACAAGGGACTTCGTCAGTGCGGCAGAAAAAGGTGGACGCTCTTCCGCTCACAAGTGAGCAGCACATCGACATGTCTGAGTGGCTACGGTTGCATGACTATATTTATGTGAAAGGACGTAGCGACTACAAGAACACGGCATTAAAGAGACATGCATGGGAGGAGAAGGCCAAGGAGATGGGGTTGGATGACCCCAAACCACCCATCACATGGTATGAGTCCATACGAACCAAGGTGGGGAAATTGAGCGACTTGAAGCCCGGTGCCGCAGCGAGGCGAGGGAGTTGTAAGAGCGCGAGATGTACATACAGGAACATTTTGGATTCCTGCAAACGCATATTGTGCGGCAGCCATCGAGATCAGGGGGTTACGTTGCAGTCCCGGTTGCAACCGGTCCATGCAGCTTCGACAGCAACTAGAGCAACAGGTGTGACTTCGGGTGGCGGCCCTCTCACCTGCATCAATGTCGACGATGACACTCTCACGCTACCTGACCAGGCTCCACCACCGTCGAGTCAACCACCACCCGCAGCAGCAATGCTACCCGCAACTCCGCGCCTGGCAGCCAAGGGGAAGGGCGCTCCCCGAACACCAACCAGCAACAAACACATGGACCAGTTCCTATCACAACTGCGGGACCAGAAGGAGGAGGCTGGGATCATCCAGGGCTGGCTGAGCCGCATGATGGGGCCGGCGAAAGTGTCACCGCCGATGCTGTGGGGAACGTGGCTGGGAGCCATAGCCGAAGAGTTTCGCCTTGGCGATGCGGCCATGCTCCCAGTCACTACTACTGCCACACCAGAAGGAGCCACAGCGTCCACAAGCGCGTCGTTGAGAGCCTCAACCAGCAGCCCTGTTGATGTTGCCGGGGCCGGCTTTCCGCCTCCCGGTGACGGGATTACAACCGGCAGCCTCTGAAGTCATCTGGACGACTCCCCGACCCGGCCCTTCCACCACTGCAAGATGCCACAGCTCCGAGGCACGTGACCCGGTTGACTGGGGCAGCACAGCTCCCACACTCCCATCCAGCATGCCAGGAAGCAGTGTGGGGAACATCACGGGTCTGTCCGATCTCAGCTTTACCACACTAATGGCTGGGATGGGACACAACCCGGAGCAGCCTCTGTGAGGTGGACTGTGAACATTTACAGCATTGGGACGAGAGTGACTGGAAAAACCACAGGTCGCACACGGCCATCCAGCATGCCAGTGTGGGAAACATCATGGGACTATCCGATCTCAGCTAACCACCTTAATGGCTGGGATAGGACACGATCTGGAGCAGCCTCTGTGAATGTGAGGTGGACTTGATGAACATCGGGACGTGACTGACTGGAACACCACGGTTGCGATGTGACATGATCCGGATGTGCATCCTCTATGTTTGTGCACTGAACATTGTGAAATGAACTTCTGAACATATGTACTTATTATGCATGAGTGATTGTGAAGGTGATCGTGACCAGAGTTGTGATTGCGTAAATAATATAAACTATTATCACTTGTTGAAAATAAAAATATCAATAATATAAAACGTTAACTACATTGTGTTTGTTACAATCTATATGTTAATGCTCTAGTCCATTTAGTTGATAGTCACTTGTAATAGAGGTAAAACTTATCTTAAATTAAGTAATAATTATTTAACAAATAAATTTCCCCCCCTTTACCCTCCCCCCAAAAACGTTTTCGATAAATAGCACATGCAATAAGTTAAGCTCTTATAGCAACAATAAACTACAACAACAAAAAAACATTAATTAGTTTTAGATTTCAGTATTAAGACCCCTTTTTGATAAATAGCGCATTAAATAAGTTAAGCTCTTATGACAACAATAAAGGGGGGAAAAACATTAATTAGTTTCAGATTTTAGTATTAAGACCCCTTTTTGATAAATAGCACATTAAATAAGTTAAGCTCTTATAGCAAAAATAAAGGGAAAATACCATTAATTAGTTTCAGATTTCAGTTTTAAGAACCCTTTTCAGTAAATAACACATTAAATATGTTAAGCTCTTACAGCAACAATAAACTAAAAGAAAACACCATTATTTACTTTAAGATTTCAGTATAAACTGTTGCATAAATATTATACAAATAAATACTAAAAAGCTCTAACGCAGAACTTTTTTTTCATTACTTTAAGATTTAATTAAGAGCTATTTCTTTTTAATATAAGATTATAACTTAAAGCTGTTATGGCGACACAACAAAAACAACAAGAAATAACAAACAAATTAAATTTATTTAAGATATTTTTATTGTTATCGAGGTTTCTTTTCATTTGACATTCACAATAATGAAACATATTTCATTTGTAGGCACAGACATATAATAATAGCACAATTAACAGTTCACACTTCAAAATAGTTCATATCATAGCATCTTGCCAAGGCACCGTTCCAGCCTAGGACACGTAATAGGCACCAAGATATTGTCTCTTATATTTCGCTGCGATTGTCAGTCTTTTCCCACGGGCGCCAGAGATGCCGGCTAGAGGATTGTTGAGTATCCAGGCTCCAGGAACGATGTTGTGATTGCTGTCCTCCTGGTCCATCTCTGCATTGTGCATAGCTGCATACCACATCCACGTCAGATTATGTAGGCAGATACATGCCAACACTATCGACATAACTATCACTGGCTTCTGTTGCATGGTTGTTAGGACGCACTGGTAGCGGTGAGCTAGAATCCCGAATGCATTTTCCACGATGCGGCGCAACCTGGACAGTCGGTAGTTGAAGATTCTTTCCGGAAGTGTTAGGTGACGTTTGGACGTTTAGAATTCGGAGTGGACTGTGAAAAGGATGGTGGGAAAGGAAGCTGCTAGTTACTCCCACAGCACTGTTACTCCTACTGCGTACACAACATGGATAAAAGAGTATATGATCACACTGAACTAAGAGATAAGCCGTGTTTACACGGGCAAAATCTAAAGCGATTCAGGCAAGGCGAATCATATGAATCGATTTAGACACCCGTTCACACGGGCAGTACTTGGGCCGGAAATCGATATCTGCGCATGAGCAAGTCCAGTCTGACCAGCTAGATTTTTCGGTTAGTCGACGTCACCACGAGAGAGTGGGTTCGACCTAGATATGTATGTACTGAATCGTATTGGTTTGGAGCGGTCAAAACTTCTGCTGGCCAGTGAAAACATTAAAATAAATTATGAAAAAAATATCTTTGCCCAGCTAGCGGTTTCATAGACTAAATTATATAATATGCGCTTTTGATCGACCGGAAAGTCAACAAACTAAGGTGTCGACTGCGCATGCGTGTGAGGTGCTTAATCCGCCTCAGCGCGTCCACACGGGCAAAATAAATCGATTCACAGAAATCGCCTTACGTAAACTACCTCGATAGGTGGTTTACAGGATGCGCATCACAGAAATCGATTCAGCCCTAATTCGACTCAGACGCCTGTTCACACGCGAAATGTGCATCGAACTAGGCAAGTCGCTTTCTACGAATCGATTTACATTGCCCGTGTGAACACGGCTTAAGTAAAGGTACTAGCATCTACCTGAATTGGAAATACTAAGCCAACAACTAAAACCTTTTATGTAAATGTAAAATGATTTTATGTACCTTATATTCATTACTTATTGCATTATTCACACTTTAATTGGAGAATCTACTTAGCATTTCAAGTTACTGTATAAACCAGGTAAATTATTTTAAAGAATTGTGTAAATACCTAGAGACCTGTAACACTTACGGTCGGAAAACCACTGCTACGGCGCTGACAAAAGATATATATATGAATAAAACTGTCTCTAGGACAGGACAACACTGTAGAAAAGAATTATCAATCCCTGTCTGAGAGTGAGAATAACATTTAAAGCTAATAAAACTTCCATTACCAAATACCTAAATAACCTAGCCATATTTCGATAGCCATGTAGTCGTTCCACAATCTGCCACCAGGTGGCATCCGGAACCTTTCTTCGCTTGTGTTGGAGCCACCCTTAATGGTGCCTTAAATGCTGCTAGCGCACAGGCGTAGTGTCAGGAGTGCTAACAAAATTTAGTGGGACCACTGTACTGTTCTAGTATCTCTGTTGGTTGGTTGATTGTTGGAGGTTTGCGTCCTGGCAACATCTAAGGTCATATCAGGACTGGTACCAACTTGTGACAAGGCGCATTCATGGCGACTTTATAGTGCTGCCCCATTGGTAGACCAAGAAACCAGCACCATGACTATCTATTCCACTCAGTCCCATTATCCGGACACTGAGCCAACCAGTCCTTGCTCTATCCTATTAATGCAGAGCGCCAAGCTAGGAAGCGACAAGTGTACTTTTTTAAGTCATTGGTTTGACTCGACTTGGGTTCGAACCCATGGGTTCGAATCCCACCGTCTCCCAAAAAATGGAGACAGACGCTCAACTCATTCGTCCATCCCATCTGGTGTTGGTATCTCTGTAACGGGCCAAGTACCAAGTCGACAGCATAGCCAGCATAGTGGTACTCCACCCACAGTGAGTGTTGAGCAAGGCCTTCATCTCCATCCATCTCATGCTGCACACGGGTTAAAGCAAGGCTCCACATCAATCCCATGACCAATATTGTGTTGAACTGTCATTATATATATATGCTATATATATTCACTGTCTCTGACTATGTTCCGAGACCATGTATATATATGTTGTCTGTTATATTCTGGACTCGTGCACGGTCCCGTTTTAATATAGTGCCACCATCAGGGGGAATCCATCTGTACCATCATCATCATCATGCTGTCAGTCGCAATGCAAAAAATACTGCTTTCAATACTTGACTGCCACTCTCCATTTAGCTCTCTGCTGTGAGAGTGATGTCCATGAGTCGGTCTTAATGTCTGTCAGCTTCAGGTTTGTGCGGTTGTACATTTCATGAAAGCTGCCTGCAAAAGTGTTGAAGTGCTGCTGGCTTTTGCAAGTTACCAGCGGCACTCTCTCAGGGAGCAAATAAAGGTTTCACACTGGCAAGAACATGTCAAGACAGGTGCAAAACTATTTGTCCCTGCAGTGGCTGGTTGGGAGATGTTGGGAGCGCCATACATCAACCACCCTTAATGCTGCCACAGTGACATGGTTGTCTGTTTAGGGTTTGCTCCCTTAGCCTTCGGTTCTGTCAAGAACCTGTAGCACAAGGCAATGGTTTACAACTCTGCAGGGTAGGGGCATCAAACTCCCTGAGGTGTTGCAATACCTGCAATACCTGCATACCATTAGGCAATAAACCATTAGGCAATAAACCATATAGGTGGCGCTATCTAATGGCCGAGTTAGCAAAACTCACAGTTACATGATTCAAAATGGATGTCACTTTGGTCGAAGTCACCAAAGTTAGTAAACACCATCAAAATTAATATGAATTGTGTATGGTAGGCACAGAAAAACATGCTATTAACAACTCATACATGGCAAAGCATCAGTGGACTGCGATGATGTGTGTTGCCAGCACCGATTAACAGAGGAGTAGTGATCAAAGATCGACCGTAAAACTTAGCCACTGTTCGGTATTATATAATAACCGAGGCATTTAATAGGCTTGTAAGGAGCTACGATAGTTATCAATCAAATAAGTTATCATGTAGAGTTCAGGGAGGTTCCAGGGTGATTTTACCTGACTAATCTTCCTATTTCACCTGCGGTGGGGTGGAATGGCTGAAATCGACTGACATGTCCCTGCACCACATGACAGGTGGTTGGGGTGAAGTGAGATTGCTGGGGGCTGCTCTCAATGGTCACCAGTTGGTATCGGTGAAGGCCCAGTCACACCTTACCGGACTGGGGAACCGGATGAGAACCGGACACTGTCCGGTACTGTATGGCCATGTCCGGTACATGTCCGGTACCCATCCGGCGGTGTCCGGTGGTGTCCGGCGGTGTCCGCTACATGTTTTGAACATGCACAAAACTTCTACCGGACACCACCGGACTGACGTGTCGGTTCTCGTCCGGTGCTCGTCCGGTACATGTACGGTACATGTATGGTACTTGTCCGGTCGCCCGGCAGCAATTGACCCAATTACGCTCCATTTCAATACATTTCGATACATTTTGTGTAGCGGAGAGCACCGGACTAGAAAATTCTTTGTCGGGTGGTCTCCGGTACTCAGTCCGGTACGGTGTGACAGGCGCTTGAAGCCCGCAAGATGGCATTGAGGACAATGGTGCTGCCACTCAGTAGCAAGAAGGTATTTTTGCTAGAGTTTCAGTTAGATGTTGACAGAGACAATGTCCATGGTTACGAGTGACTATATCAGTCCCTTGTCCAAATTTCCCATCTAGCAGTGCAACATGAATGATCCAGTTCTCGGTTCCTGGCTTTCAGCTAGTGGATATGTCACGTGGTGCATAATAACTTATGCAACTATACGACTTTAGTTTAAGTTGCGTAGTCCGATGATTTAGAGTTTCTGTCATTTTCTGAGATCCCCATATTAGGTTGATCTCTATAATGTACCTTCCTTTAGTTTGAAGTAACTTTTATTTTAAATGACTGAATTTTTAGATATATATATATATGAAATGCTAACATACTAAATTAATTTTGCCAAGCGCACCAAAACTCTGACACTATAGGTTTCTGGAGTGATATATTATTTTACATTACCTCATAATCCCCTACAAATAGTGACAAATGTTTAATAAGTGCACCAGTATCTATGTTAGATATGTAGAATCAAATCTAGATAATTGCTTTGGTTTTGAAAATTTGATGTTTTCATCGGATTATGCAGCTTTAAGATGCATTCACTATACATGTATAGAACACATAGTGAAATCACGTGACCAGATCTTTAATGAACAATCAGCATGACCTTTTCGTAGCTTCAGCCAGAACATTTCTTGATCGAAACCTAGTCATGTCTGTTTGTAGATAAAAGATTCACCCTGTACTGACAGTACAGGGGTGAAAACCAACCCATTAGAAAAGCTGGCGAAGAATTTTGATATGTTGGGGAAATTAATTGAGTGAATAATCTCTTAATTTAAGAAGCAATATTTATTCTTTAAGTATGTCTTCATATTTACCCGCTAGTTTTGAGTTGGAAAATATATTAAAACATATACTCTAATGCAATTTAAAAGTGAAATCGCCGCCGTTTTATCGCCGCCACCTTGTCTTTTTGCATTCTCTCTGATTTCACCAACTCTGCGCCGATATATGTAGCCATTTGATCCTGGAATGAGAGTTTCTACTTCCTGTTCCATACTAAAGCTATTTTCGCCTGTATTTACACTACGTTGTCGTTCACCCGTATACTACAAGCACATGGTGAATCTTTTATCTAGTCTGTTTGTTGTCCTTGACGAAATAATATCCATAATCTCATCTTAATCTTAAAAGACATTGGCTGGCATCGTGTTGCAACTATGGTTACCCACGTTTTGTGTTGGCGTGGAAATGAGATACTTGTGAATTCCTCTCGTCATGGGCACCTTACAGAATTAGAGGCAGTTTGGTAGCGATAACAAAGATACTACTGTACACAGTAGATAGGTCAGACGCACGGAACTAGTCTTATCACGTTCAAGTGGCGCCACCCAGCGTCTAGAGCGTCAACACAGTTGATCAGTGGTTTTAGGGCTATCTTTTTTTGTTCTTACTTTTTTTTATTAAATAAAGGAAATTTCAATCGCAGACAATTAGTCTTCTCCATTCCACTGCTCCTTGTCCCATCCTAATAATGCCGAGCGCCTGGCTAGGTTGCGAAAAGTATCAATTTTTAAGTCATCGGTTTAACTCGACCAGGATTCGAACCTATGGGTTCGAATCCCACGACCTACCAAACTGGGAGACGGACGCTAAATATTAAGCACTGGAAATTTAAATCACGGAAAATTGGTCTTCCTCATTCCACTGCTCCTTGCCCTATTCGACTAATGTCAAACCCCAGGCTAGGTGGCGACAAGTATAACTATTTAAGTCATTGGATTTATTTGGCCAGGGTTCGAATTCCATGACCTACCAAAACAGGAGACAGACGGACACTCAACTCATTTTGCCATTCCATCTGGTGTCATTCAAAGTCCAATGTATTGTACAGTACTACCCATCTTCGGCGACCTCTGTGATTGGTGAACCTACTGACATGTGTGAGCAAGTTTTCATATATATATATATATATGTCAAGAACCTGTACCACAAGGCAGTGGTTTAAAACTCTGATCAGATCTAAATATATGAATAGGGAACTGAAGATAGATAGTGTCCTTTTTTATGCTTTCATCAGACAAGGCAGCTTTACGTGTATCAGATACGGACATGTTCACAAGAAAATGAGCACTAAGGGTTGCTGTTACCATGGCGACGCTGATGAGTATTTTACTGCACATTAGCACCGAGACGCGCTTAGATAAATGTCAAGCATGTTGACTTTCACTGCAACCATTGTCTCATTTGATCAAGGCATTAAGCTGTTGGAGAGTTTTATTTAGGAAGGCAATAATTCCGATATAATGATCCGAAAAACTATCACTATCAATTGATGCATTATTTGTGATCAGTCACTTTGCCTGTTACTGTTAGTGTGTGTGAGTGTGTGAGTATGCTAACTGGACACGGTGGCTGAATCGGTAAGAGCACTGGCTCACTTTCCGTGTGGAAGGTCGGGGCTTTGAATACCGCCAAAGTCAAAACAACAATTTATGGAATTTATACTTGTCGCTAAGTAGCCTAGCTCTCAGCATTAATAGGATAGGACAAGGACTAGTTCGTTAGCTCAGTATAAGGATAATCAGGATGGGGAAACACCTGAAATGGGAGTCTGTTGGTACAATCAGTACGGCTGATGTATTTCAGTATGTTAATTGGTAGGCTTTACTATGGGAAAATGTGTTATCACCTACATCCAGTGAACCCGTTTCAACTGGCAATAAATATTTATATCACCAAAAAGAGGCATACCTGCTGCATGAAATGAATTACGATCAGCCACATTTGGTGTTTTATTTAAGAGTAATTAAGGATAGAATTTACATTAAAACAGAATTCTTTTCATGTATTACATCTCATATCATGGTGGTTTTGTTCAACTGGCAAATAATATTTATATCAATAAAAGAACACATCTGCTAGTTTTATATTTATGTGATCACCGAGATGATCTGGTGATTGTGTTCTAGCAAAATATCCCTTATATGTGGCAACTGCTGCCTCAGGGCATTGCCTAGAATGAGTGTGGGCACACTGTGCACTGTGTATCTGTCACTGAACCCCTGGTCAGCAGTCCCTGACCGGACCGGAGAGCATGCTCCTCCCCCCCATCCCCACCCCCACCACAGCCTCTCCCCCACCCCACCCCCAACACACTCACACATACACAGTGCCCTGGTGAGCAACAGAGGCCCCCATCCTCTGCCTGCAAACAAGGGTGGGAGGGGGCTACCATGATTACTAATTAAGGCATGGTGTGAGTGACCAAAGTTAGCATAGATGAGTGGGATTGAAGAACACACATGTAGGAAGTGATATTTTATTTATTTGCAATATTTGTTAGGTCAATTTGGTGGTGAATGATGGGGGTGGGGTGCACATGCATGCGTACACATGCATGCATACACATGCATGTGTACATGCATGTATGCATATGCATCCATACATACATCGATACACATCGATACTTTGATGCATACAGATCCATACATCCACACATCCATCCACCCATCCATCCATCCATCCATCCAAACATGCATGTATGCATACATACATACATCTTAGCCTGCAACTATGTTGAGCTATGTTAGAGGCAGTGGGAATGCACAGTCTGCGTACTGACAACGTATGGATAACATACGCCTAACGAATGTCTAATGTACGTTTAGCATTTCTCCAGCGTGTCTTGACATATGGAACGTATGAGGCGTAGTTCTGGCGATCGAATAATGTATATAACATACACCGGCGTTCTGTGAACATACCATGAGCTTAATTCAATCATTTTTCGCCGGGAGGTACGTTAGCCATACATTGGTCATATGTTGGCCATACGCTATGTATACGGTATGTATACATCCAACTTTGCTGCCAAAAAGTCCAACGCTTCTCGACGTAAAAAACTTATTTTATGCGTTGGCCACGTGCCTCTGAGATGCATTGTAATGTGACAGGGCCTTAACCCACACCCTGTTCTAATTAATAACCATGGTAACCCCCACCCACCCCTGTTTGCAAGCAGCAGGGCTCTGTCGGTCAGCAGTTCACCTCATACTGTCCACCGTGTGTGTGTGTAGGGAGGGGTGGGGGGGGTATGGGGGAGGTGCATTGGCAGGGTGCGAGAGACATGACCAGGGGCTAAATGTAAGAGCCACTTTTTATCGGGCGCGGAGGTAAGGGCGGCCGGCGGGGTAGCTATCGTCGGTGTCCATATATGTGTCACGGGCAATGTATGTTGCCAAAGCGCGTCATTGTTAGCTACCCCGTGGGTTATTTTTAGACTGGGGAAAGCCCTCCGGGAATGGTCCCGGCGAGTGCCGCTATTTGTTTTCTTTTGCCCGCTGGAACCCGCCTGGAACACGCCGTCTTCGCCTGAGTTGCTCAACTTCAAGTCAAGTCAAGACAACACTTTACCTCTTATTGCCTCTCGCCTGACATTCTCCTCTCTTATTGACTGTACGAGCGGCTTTCAGGTACGTTTTACATTGCCGACGCTGTAAATTATGGCCTTAAGCCATCCTGTCACTTGTGCGTGCGTGTGGATGAACGCCGTTTACTTTTGAGCTTGCTTTACATCTCGCAGGTCAAATCCCATTTCTTTGCAGCATTATTAACGATAGTGGGCTCAGCAAATAGGGGTTTCTGGGTTGTTCTCACTCTATTGAAAATATACCGCAATTCCCCAAAACATGCGTTATTATGGATACGTTTTTTATTTAGTAGCGGCGTGGAAATTCTGCTGCATTTTATTTATATATTGCCAACTTTGTTAATCCTCTCAGTTACCTGTTTTTGCCGGTTTTAGATGCTACCTATATCTCTCGTCACTTCAGAGATAATGCACCTATTTGTCACAGTGCGTACTTGGGATTACTTTATATTTTGTGCCACTGGGGGAACATTCCGAACGCTACATGCCCCTCTATCAAAGTCAGTCACATCATGTCCGAACACTGAACTACCCATTCGTTGCCCTATCCAAAAAATTCAATTTGCATGGCTAGGAAGCTTCACGTAATAATTGTTTATTTTTTCTCACATCTTGACTATTGGATGCATTTGATTTATATACAGTACAGTAATCCATTCCTCTCATTTTCCTACAGCTACAAGGTTCTGAACGACACGATTATTCTCTCACATTTAAAGTGATACCGCCTAAGGCAGTGCCAGCTACATCCGACAAATCCAAACACACGATGTCCTTCAACCAGCCTCCCTCTGCAAATTCTCAACCCTCGTCCGGCAAAAGAATACGCAAGGCAAATTACACTGATGATGAGATCCGCATTATGTTGGAGGAGGTAATGTTGGCCCGAGTAGTCCTTTTCGCAGCTTTCAACAACAAGATAACTGTGCAGGCCAAAACCAGAGCATGGGATGCTGTAACAGCCATGGTCAACGCATGTGGGGTTGCTAAGCGATCGCGTATAGAAATAAAAGAAAAATGGAAATCAATGAAGGCGGATGTCCTAGGTCGGCAGAGGAGAGTCGGACAAACAGGAGGAGGTCCACCCGAGCCCCCACTTCCTTTTGAAGAAACAATTCTCCAGATTATCGGGTTCGAGTCCAATCTGATGAAAGGATTCGACAGTAAGTTGCTACTTAATGTCATTATTCTACACCTCTGCAGCACTATGGCAAATGCTACTGTGATTGTTCGGATGTGTCCATATAGTACGGTGTCAAGTTAGTGTTTTGAATTACCTTTCGGTTAGTAAAGGAAATCATTTTAGTAATCGACAGAATTTTGGCCGCCTTATTATTTAATTCCAGAACATCTCTTTATAACTTGTACCTCAACACAGCTGCAAAACTTCAGTAGGTGCGCCCTAGCATCTCAACAGTTTTGGCTACACTAATACTTACATTTCGCCGAGACAGCCTATGCAGTTGGTCACACCATATCATTGACATTTTCCCTACATATCTGTCTCCATTATAATACGCTCTTCTTCTCTTCCAGCCACCTTTACATCCAGCTTCCTCGGTGAGTACTTCACTAGAGACATTTATGAGAGCCGGGTTGTTGTCTGTGACCGTCAGCAGAAAGTGAAATAACCAATATGCCTAACATTACGTTTTCTTACATAGATCCTTTTACAGCAGCAATTATAAGACCAAATAACCTTTAATGTCAACTCCATGTGCGTCAGTGATTGGTGAATCTGTAACACATGTAGCTAAGCAATGTACATGCAGCGTGATTGTAAACACGTCTTGTTTAATTTGTAGCACCTGTAGCCGTTGAGAATGTGGTCCTCCAACATGCAGAGGTCGGCTTTACCCACACAGTGCCAATTTCGGGGCACACGATTCGCCAAGAGGATGGAAGTGCGTACTTGGCTGACACTAACCAGTTAGCTGTGTCGCATAACGTCACCACTGCAATCAGGCCTGTCTGTGCATCCACGCCTATCCAGAATACTGCCGCGGAGACAGCGACTGCCTGGATCCCAAGCTACCAGTTGCCAGGTATGTTGAGCGCACACCTATCTGAACACCCGTACTAGTAAACACATACGCTTATACAAGATGGTTTATATACTATTCGTTTGAGCGCATCATCAATGTAGCTGAGTTACCTGGGGCATAGTGTTTAACTTATGTTTGCATACGGCCAGAATTCTGCGATTATTGTTACCCACATTTAAGCAACCGGTGCTGTAGTACGGACAGCAGCATTTGTAAGGGGTTTGTCCTCTTTTTCGCTAGTGCATCCAGGAAGGGGAGTTCATGACCAAAGGTTGTGTGTGCCTTACACAACTACGCTTTAGTTGTAGGTCTATACGAAAATCGCGAAAATCGCTGAACTATTCTAAATGAAACTTATTCATGTCCACAGGGCATGTGTCGTCGGGTGTTGGCGAGACGGTTGATCACTGGCGACCGGCGCCTACCGCCGAGCAGGAGCCAGAGGCCGCCACCGAGCCGATTCGTGTAACCCCAGCGAGTGTAACCCCAGCAAGTGGCAACCGTACACGGTCACGCGCATCGCGCGCCAGGTCGAAGACAACCTCCACCAAGGATTTTCCTGCAGAAGGCGACGAACGGGTGACTTTCTTGAGGTACCTGGAGAGCACGGCTGCAAAAAACAAAGCCAAAGCTGCGTTAATAGAAGGCAGGGCGGAGGAGGAAACGGGGGTCAGACATATGCGTTGTCGGGGGGAAGAGCTCCGGTTAGCAAGTTTGGAGAGGGAGGCAACCGAGCTTAGACTGAGGGCCGAGGCAAATCTATTGGCTATGCACCTTCGCCGTGAAGCCTTGGAGGTGGCTAACCTAGAGCTCGAGAGAGAGGGACATGAGGAGAGGCTGAGGGGAGAGGCCGAGCTGTTAGGTCTGAAAATAAGGCGCGAAGCGCTGGAGGTAGCCAAGTTGGAGATTGAGCTGGGGAGTCCGCACTTACAGCGTTTATAAAAAGCTAGACATGTATATCGCTAGTCTGGTAATGTCTCTAGTCTGCTTATGTTATATCTCTAGTCTGTATCTCTCTAGTGTTAGGGCCCGCGCGATATACTTTAGATTTCATCGTGCATGCGCTTTGCCGAGCCCACAGTTCTAACTTTGCCCTATGTAAGAAAGTGTAATTGTTTGACTACTATGCCGTGCCTGATGCAGGCCACAATAAAATCTTTTTAACAGAAACACTTTTGTTGGTTTTGCGCGTAATTATATAATATATCACATTTTGTTGTTACAGTACAAGAGACGATCTCGCAACTAGTGCTTGGGTGTAGCGAAAAGAAGGAAACACACTGTTCTAAAAAATACTAACCTAGATCAAAAGAAGTTATCAACCAGTCTCTGTCGGGCAACTTTGGCAGCCTGTGACCGGACCCGCTCCGAAAGTTGGTAATTGACTGGGCGGGCATTGTTGTCGTCCGGGTGCTGAAGTTGGGGTTCTTGCTCGTTGTCAGAGTCTACGTCGGACTCCGAGTCTGATGGGTCGTCAAGGTGAAGCGTTCTGGCTCTATTGTGGAGAATGATGCAGACGGTAATGATGTTGCAGGCCTTGGCTGGCTGAAGGCGCAGCCGCCTAAGGCAGTGCCATCTGCGCTTTAGAACACCTATGGCCCTTTCCACATTCGACCGTGCAGCCTTGTGATGGACATTGTACTCGATTTGCTGCGGGGTATTCGGATTTAGGAAAGGGGTGAAGAGCCAGTCTCTGAGCATGTAACCACTGTCCCCTAGCAGCAGACCCTTCACGGGCTTATGGTCACTCTCGAATGCGTCGAAGAGATCTGACTCTCGTAGGATCCGGGCGTCATGGACGCTCCCAGGCCACTTAACTATGCAGTCCACGAAAATCAGATCGGCATCACAGATGACCTGAGAACACAAGCATGAAGTGGTTGTTAACGAATGCGTGAAAATTTGTTTGTAGGATCCCAGTAAGCGGGCAGTCAGTCAATCCGTAAGGCACAATAGTCAGTAAATACGAGAGGAAAGCAGTAAATTGAGGCGCAAATCAATATACAGGAAACGAGTTTTAAGTGCAACTTCCGCCTCTTATGGTTGATGTTAAAAAGATGATACAATAGCAAATGCCCAGTACAACTCACCTGCACGTTAAGAGAATGGTAGTGTTTACGATTGACAAATTCGTGCTCGTAAGCGGAAGGGGCCTGAATGCGGACTTGGGTTCCATCGATGAAGCCAAAAACATTTGGGAATCCGTACGTCCTGAATACCTTGGCCTTGGTGCGGTCTGCTGCTTCCTGCGTGGGCAATTTGACACTTTGGGGCAGTTGTTGCAAAAATGCTTGCGTCACTCTTGGAATCAGTCGTGAAACTGTAGCCTGATCAACTCCAATTAGTTCCCCACACACATCTTGGAAGCTTCCACTTGCGTAGAAGCGAAGGGCGATCATGACCTGCAATAGTAGCAAGTATGACAAATTACAACGTATGCCTGCAATAACAGTTGAATACCAATAGTAGTAATGTGAGTGTATGACACTCGGTACACGTGGAAGCAGCTACAGGTACGTAACATGATATAAGGGAAGTGGTAACATGTATACAAGCCTAAAATCATAGGACTACAAATTTAGGTCTTGAGACAAATAATAAAATTGTGGTGACAGGTGTAGAGGGTGGTGTGTGGATGCAACGTAAATAATGCTAAACAAGTAGTAATTGAATATAGCATCGGTGGCAAGCCCTGTTTTTTAAAAGTATCAGCAATATCATTGCAAATCTATTATGTGAAGAGTTAATGTGACATGTAAGGCGATTTGTTAGCTGCTTAACCTAGAGCTGTGAATAAGGGTAGCATTAATAAATATAGAGGAAGTATGTCAAAGGGATAAGGTGCAGGTTTATAGTTAGTGAAAAAGTTACAACCGCTAATAAGAGGGGCATGTTTAAGGAAAACAAACAAAAACACGGTGCTTGCCCACAATCAAACAATACGTAGTCGGTGACAGTACGTGTGTAGTACGTGTGTAGGACACTAAGCACAGCTACTGTCACTTCCGAGGATGACACAAACAAAGAAAACGCCGTGGCGCAATTTGTAAACACTTACCTGAAGCAATGGAGACAGTGCACCCGTTCGGTTGGAGAGTGATAATTCGTCTCGAACAGTGTCCGTCAAAGCCAGAATGTCGTGGCGTCTGAAGCGGAACTTCTTGAAAATCTCGTGATCATTGAATTTCTCAAATGGATTTGATCTGTCGCGGAAAATCCTGTCTCTACGCAAATGTCTGTGCATATATCGGCGATAGAGGAACACTTCCATGTTGACTCGCCCACTAACACCGACGGTAAACAAGGCATCCCTAGGGGTTAGTGAAGGCGACGTTAACCCTCGAGGCGGTAGCCTAACCCGCGCACATACATTGACACATTGGCCGCTAACCGGGGAATTC